>JALJVW010000184.1:79702831-80175331 GCA_024865655.1 Emberiza elegans | reverse complement strand
TGAAGCAATTCACCCACCCAGCTCCCCCAGCCAGAGCAGCAGGATGGTGCAGAGCCCTCTCCCTGTCACCGCTCTCATCCCAGCTCCGTTCTTGTTCCCAGTGAAGCGACGTCCCCTCGAAGCTTTCCCTTGAAATGGCACATGTACTGTTAGTGTCTGTCAGTGCATTTCGGATAAGGTAGTGCTGGGAATGCATTGGAATGTTTAGTCTAATATTGCAGAAGTGATTAAATAACGTGCAATCACTTTTATTAGGTTTAGTGTAGCGTTACCTTCCCCCACAGGAATAGCAGATGTGTCGTGTAAAATATTGCTAGCTTGGTGATAGAATATTTATACCAAAGAGAGCCTGCTGTAAAGCACATAATACCATTAAAAAGTTGTATAGCTACTGCTAATGTGGAGTTGTTGGGAAGGTCTGTCAGCTGTAGCCCTAGTTAGTGTTCAGAGGAAATACTCACTTTGGATAATCAGTGCAGGTTTTGGACTACGCTTTGTTTTCTTGGGTCCCTTGTACCAGGAATTATTTCTCATCTAACACATGAAGTATCTTGTCCAAAAGGATGATATAAACTGGTCCGAGCGGTCGGCGTGACTGCAGCAATAAGAGGTTTGGTAACCTTGAACCCCAGTTTATGTTCCGTCCCAGTGGGAAGGAGGCCAGTCCTGACCTGGCGTGGCAAGAAATGCCCGAGCCATTTCTGCAAGCCCACGTTCATGCCAGAAGGAAGCCTGGACTGGCCTGAGGTGGAGGGACCAGGGAGGGCTGAGGGCTGTGGAGCTGGGCGGTAGCGTTAGCCCCCGTTGATGTTCAGTGTGTTTGTAGAGAACCAACCTTGCTGTGCCACATCGTTGCTGCAAACGATGCTGTTTGTTGCTGTAGGCACTTTGTTGCTTTTTTTGACATTGCTTGTGTTCAGTACTTGCCTTGAGATACCTCTTGGGTACAGAGTTGTGCCTTTCCACCAAAAGGCAAACCAAGCTCCACCTCCCCGTTTCACAAATAGGACTTCATGGAAAACACAAACAGGAAAAAGAAAAAAGACCTCTAGCAAAATCTGCTAAGAATTTTGAGAACTTGCCCACTTTCCCTTAAAAACAGCAGCTTGTAATGTCCATTTAGAGGACCTTGGAACACAATTAATCCCAATCAAATGTATTCCCAAAGCACGGTGTCATCTCCTCCACTGCCCAAGTTCCCAGAAGTGTTGGAACAGGGAGGATGAGATGGAAATAATGTAGGTAAAATCAAATGTGCTCCATTTGGAACAGGCTGTCAAATAATACCCCAGAATTCCTCTGTGATACACAGCAAACCCCACCCCAGCAGGGCCAGGGCCTCCCAGTCTGGCCCCAGTATATGATGCCCAATTTAGGTGTATTGTGTTCTGCTCTAAGGAGATACATCCCTTCTTCCCTTGCATATCCAGCCTCAAATTGGGTTCAAGAATTGACTCTCCTCATTGTCAGAGCCTGCTACACATTTTTGGAGAGAAGTCTGCTATCTCTGGATAGGAATTGGCATCCTTTAATTTCCTTCACAACTAGTTTGGGATTCACCTTTGGAATATTTCATAGCCAGCTAGTGGTCCCAGCTAGGTTTGTCTGTGTGATTCTTGAGCTGTTTAATCAGTTTTCTCTTACCTGACCTGTATTTGCAGCTGTGATAGCCCTGCAGAGGCAACTCCTGAGGCTTTCCTGCTTAGCACCTAATTGATGGGATGCAGTAATTTACCTCTGACTCAGCAATTTCTTTTAGTACATGAAACTAAATTGCTTCTAAATGACAGGATTGGCACAGCCCT
This sequence comes from Emberiza elegans, assembly GCA_024865655.1. Classification (NCBI taxonomy): domain Eukaryota; kingdom Metazoa; phylum Chordata; class Aves; order Passeriformes; family Fringillidae; genus Emberiza; species Emberiza elegans. Next base: position 80,173,526 of record JALJVW010000184.1, on the reverse strand, counting down.
GCTTTCTTTTTTTTAAATTTTATTTAAACTTTTGAATGGTGCCGCATGTCCACATGGTTGTTTGTTGCTAAACTTTATATAATGTGTGATTTCAGATTCAGCTTGAACTATATCTATCTCACTACATGTAGCAGTACATTATATGTAATGTTAGTATTTCTGCTTGAATCCTTGATATTGCAATGGAATTCCTACTTTATTAAATGTATTTGATATGCTAGTTACTGTGTAAAATTTAACTTTCTTTTATGGTTGTGCTCTTCCTTTTTACAAGCCGCTAGATACAGGTAGTTTCTGACAATTACTGATCTATGTTTGTATTGCTGATGTACTTAGGGGGTATGTAAAAATCATTTTAACAAAAGAAATAGATATTTAAAAATTTAATACTAACTATATGGGAGAAGGGTCCATTGTGAAAACATAGTTTATCTTTGGATTCAATGTTTGTCTTTGGTTTTACAAAGTAGCTTGTATTTTAAGTATTTTCTACATAATATGGTAAAAATGTAGAACAATTGCAATGCATCAATAAAAAGGGTTAATTTTCTGTACTCTATTCATCTGGTCACTTGGTCTGTTAAGGGGGGTGGGAGAGGGGGTTGGGGGTGTCTGGAATGTGGAATGAGGTGTTGAGAGTGCGGGATGCAGATCCAGGGTGTGGGTGTGGGATGCAGATTTGGGATGTGGATCTGGGATGCACATTTGGGATGCAGTGGCACTAGGTGGCACACTTGCTCTGCTGCAGCCCCGTGGCTCTGATCAGACCCTGCTCAGATCGTCCCTGCCCGCGGCCCAGGAGCCCACAGCCAGTGCCCACAGAACTGCCCGGCTCAGCTGCATCCAGGGCATGGAACTGCAGTGTCCATCCATCCATCCATCCATCCATCCATCCATCCATCCATCCATCCATCCATCCATCCATCCATCCATCCATCCATCCATCCATCCATCCATCCATCCATCCATCCATCCATCCATCCATCCATCCATCCATCCATCCATCCATCCATCCATCCATCATCCACCCATCCATCCATCCATCCATCCATCCATCCATCCATCCATCCATCCATCCATCCATCCATCCATCCACCCATCCATCCATCCATCCATCCATCCATCCATCCATCATCCATCCATCCATCCATCCATCCATCCATCCATCCATCCATCCATCCACCCATCCATCCATCCATCCATCATCCATCCATCCATCATCCATCCATCCATCCATCCATCCATCCAACCATCCATCCATCCATCCATCCATCCATCCATCCATCCATCCATCCATCCATCCATCCATCCATCCATCCATCCATCCATCCATCCATCCATCCATCCATCCATCCATCCATCCATCCATCCATCCATCCATCCATCCATCCATCCCTCCATCCATCCATCCATCCATCCCAGCACACCTGGGCTGACCCCTCACGGGGCTGTGGGAGCTGTCCCACAGCAGCACTGGGGCCACCTTGGTGTCAGGTGTGGTTCTGTTGGAGCAGTGACCCTGCAGAAGGGTGGATCTTCCTCTGAAGATCCAGTGGAAGAGGCAGCTGTTTCCTCTGGGAATCCAGTGGGGAGAAAAAGCCTGTCTTGCTGTCCCCAGAACCTCAGATGATATCTGGGTAGGAATGCTTGGCTCCTCCCTCTGGGCTCACATCTCCCAATGGCATGCTGCAGTTCTTATCAGCCATGCAGTAGCTGTTATCAGCAGGTGTCTCCCCGGAGGGAGGATTGGGTGTGGAAGAGATAAGGAAAAGTGCCCACTGAACAGAAGACAACTGCCATACAGATGGCAAATAGAATCCATCTTGCCTTGCAATCTGGGACATGGTGTTTTAATATTTTACAGAAAATGAAATATGTGTGGGCTTGGGGCCGGTACCAGGGGTGCTGGTACTGCCCTGGCACTGTCTCTGTGCCCGGGGGACAAACCCACTGCACTGTCCCTGTCCCTGGGGGACAAACCCACTGCATTGTCGCTGTCCCCAGGGGACAAACCCACTGCCCTGGCACTGTCCCTGTCCCAAGGGGCAAACCCAGTGTCCTGGCACTGTACCAAGGGACAAACCCACTGCATTGTCCCTGTCCCAAGGGACAAACCCTCTGCCCTGGCACTGTCCCTGTCCCAAGGGACAAACCCTCTGCCCTGGCACTGTCCCAAGGGACAAACCCTCTGCCCTGGCTGATGTCACACGGGACATGCCACACGGTTAATGAGATGTGGCTGCTCACAGCCGTTCCTCATTACCAGGAGTCAGGCAATCAAAGGAAAATACAGCAAACGAGAAGGAAAATGCTTTTATTTGCTTCACGGACTGCTGACAGCACATCTGTGGTGCGTTACCTGCCAGCAAATAACTAAGGAGGTGTTTCCCACCCTGGACCCAGCTTGGGGCTGGAACAGGGATTTTCTTGTCTGGGAAGAAGTTTTGGAAAAACTCTGTTGGTCTGTGCTCGCTGCCAGCCTCAGAAGGAAATAATTAAGTGACACAAATAAGGAGCTTGGGGCAGGAGGACCAGGAGGCTCTCCCCGAGCCTGTGAGTGACAGTTTTCCCCACCCTGGCTGCTCTCCGTGTTCCTGACGGAGATTTCAGCTCCGTGGGTGTCCTGGGGAGGTTTCCACAGCTCCGGAGGTTTGGTGGAGCCTGCAGAGCATCCCCTCCCAGCCCTGGAGGCAGCAGGGCTGCAGGAGGAGCACAGCACTCGCTGCAATGAAGGCAGGAGCAGCAGGATGGGGGGGACCCCCTGATCCCATGAGCTGTGGGGTGATCTCTGCCCCCGCCGTGCTGCTCCTGGCCGTGCTGGGGCTCCTCAGCATTCCTGTGGCTCACGGTGAGTACGGGGCTGTGGGAAGGACCAGGGACACCTGCCTGGGTCCCACCTGGCTGCTCTGGGGCTGGGCTGGGGATGCTCCCTCTGGGCCTGGGGCAGAGCCGTGGCTCGGTGCTGTCACAGAGCCAGCCCTGGCCGGTGCCTTCCCCTGGGGAGCCCTGGGCCATGCCAGCACCCTCCAGGGGCGGGGAAGGGGCCGGAGAAGGGGCTCCTCACCTGAGCAGGTGCTCTCCTGCCGCAGGTGACTGCGGGCCCCCTCCTGCCATGAACCACTCCAGGCCCTCCAGCAGCTCCAGCAGCTTCCCGGTGGGATCCAGGGTGACGTTCACCTGCTCGGGGGGAGCCCGCAGGATCCCGGCGCTGCCGGACACCGTGGAGTGCCTGCCCGGCGGCATCTGGTCCAGGCTGGCCGAGCCCTGCGGCCGTAAATACCTTCCTTTATATCTGAAACACGGCCCCGGGGGGAGTACCCCTGTCCCTCCTGCTGGCTGGCACCATGGGAACAAACCCTCTGTGCTGGCTCTGTCCCTGCCCAGGGGACAAACCCCTCTGCCCTGGCTCTGTCCCTGTCCCCAGGACAAACCCTCTGCGCTGGCTCTGTCCCTGCTCAGGGGACAAACCCCCTGCCTTGGCTCTGTCCATGTCCCCAGGACAAACCCTCTGTGCTGGCACTGTCCCTGTCCCCAGGACAAACCCCCTGCCCTGGCTCTGTCCCTGTCCCTGCCATGGGGACAAACCCCCTGCCCTGGCTCTGTCCCTGTCCCTGCCATGGGGACAAACCCCCTGCCCTGGCTCTGTCCCTGTCCCCAGGACAAACCCCCTGCCTTGGCTCTGTCCCTGCCCAGAGGACAAACCCTCTGTGCTGGCTCTGTCCCTGTCCCCCAGGACAAACGCCCTGCCCTGCTGTCCCTCACAGCCCCTGGTGGCCGCAGGGCTGGCAGAGGGCTCAGTCAGGGATGGCGCTGAGGATTTCTGTGCCCCCCAGCCCATGCATGAGCCCCCCCATGTCCTGCTGACCCCTCCCCGGGCTCCTGACCCCCCTCCATCCCCGCTCTGGTGCCTGCAGCAGGTTGGCAGCCTGGAAAGGAGCCCGAATTCACCCGCCACCAGCCCCAGGAGCTGCCCAGAGCATTCCTGTGGTCCCGGGGAGCGTTTGGTGGGCAGCTCCTGGTGGGCAGCTCTGTCAGGCCGCCTCTCCTTGGCTGCCAGGGAGCTGTGCTGCCCCAACCAGGCTGAGCTCTGCTGCCCTGTCCAAGGAGGATGAGAGGAGGAATTTCTTCCCCGTGGGCACCAACGTCAGCTACGTCTGCCGGCCTGGCTACGAGAACTCCTCGGAGAGTTCCCCCTCCAGCACCTGCCTGCAGAACCTGACGTGGTCGCAGCCTGCAGAGCTGTGCAGGAGTGAGTATTTGTGCTGCCCCACACCCCGAAAAGCAGCCCTGGCTGCTCCCAAAATGCAGCCTGCTCATTCTCATCCCAACAGCTCCATTAATGTGAAACTGGGGGATAGTCCTTGTCATTCCTATTTAAGATTGAACAGCAGAGGTGTCACTGATGTTCTTTTTGGTTTTTTCCTGCTGGTTTGATTTTCATGCCAGGGAATGTTTGGTTGGACTCGGTGATCTCAGAGGTCTTTTCCAACCTTTTTGTGGTCCTAAAAATGTTTTTACAGGGACATGGCACAGGCAGGGGACAAATCCCAGTTTGCTATTCTAGCACTGCACTTCAACATGAAGGCAAAGCTTTCTCTTGGTGACACCCACGGAATATTGAGGCTGGTGATGGGACAGGAATATTTTTCCACAGTCCAGTACCTCGTTCCTAAGCCCCTGAGGTGGAAACCCCTCTGTGGTGTGGAGCATTTTGGGATCCCCACCTTTGGCTGCTGCCAGCCCGGCTGTGATGCCCATGGAGTAAAATGCTCTGGAGCCTTTGGGAATTCCCCAGAGCCTCTGTCTCGAGTCTCATTCGCCCTTTTTTGTGTCCCCAGGGAGGTCCTGTGGCACCCCAGGAGCGCTGCCCAGGGGGAGGACGGGGCCCCTCAGGGACCTGCAGCTGGGAGCGAGGGTGGAAGTGTTCTGTGAGGATGGGTGAGTGCTGGGACACGGCTCCAGAGGGGCACGCAGCTGCACGGAGGGCACCAGGGCCGGGATTCAGCCGCCTTGTCCTCCAAGTGCCACCCAGAGGAGCTCAGTGTCCATCCCAACAGGAGCGGTTGGTTGTACTCACAGCTGGTAACTCTAGACTTCAGTACGAGTTATTTAAAATATTTTGGCTTAAGATAGTTGGGATATATTGAACAAAAAGGGTTACATTGGGATTTCTAGAATCCATTAAAGTTCAGCTGGAAAAGTGCAGTGAAACAGAATTTCCACACTCAGGAGCTGACTCATGGCTGCTGCCTGCTTTCAATCAGGGCCCAAATGCAGTGGACAGCCCTGAAATTTTAATCTCTAATTTAAACCCTCCAGCCAGTGTTCCTCCCTCCAGCAGGAAGCAGCTGGCATCATCTGGCTGGTGCTGCCCAGCTACAGATGCAGCAGAGGGGTTTGGTCTCTCCCTTGGGATGCAATTGAGAAAAAGAGAGCGTGTCCCACCCTGCTGGGGCTGAGCTCAACCTTGGAAACCCACTGCAGGGTGGAGGGATCATGTTGCTCATGGAAGTTAGGTCAGATATCATCGTTATCCACCCTGGCCAGATGCTGAGGGTTTCTGCACAGGAGGGTGAATCAGAATGGGGAAGGTGTCAGCTGCCCCACAGCTTCCAGCAAACCAGTGCAGAAGCCACTTGAATTAAATGTGGATTGATCCCTGCTGCCCCTCACTGGTCCTGGAGTGCAGGAGGATTTATCTGAATCTGGATTGGGTTGGAACGGACCCTAAAACTCATCCCCTGCCATGGCAGGGACACCTTCCACGTGGCTCCTCCCTTGTCACCTCAGCCCTGAGGTGACAGCAGCGTGGGAAGGGCCCTGGATGGGGACAGGGTCAATCCCAGCGCTGCTCTGGGCCAGGAGCAGGCAGGGATGGAGCTCCTGATTCAGCAAATCCCTGTGGGAATCCATCCCTCAGCTCAGCCCAGCCCTGCCTGGCATTCCCAGAGCATTCTGCCAGCCTCAGCTCCAATTTCTCCCGTCCCTGCCGTGGAAAATGCAGAGTCAGAGCAGAGAAGCACCAAAAATAGATGAACACGGATGCTGACAGGAGTGCTGCTCACCAGCTGTGTCAGCAGCACTGCTCCTTTCAAACTGCCTCTCCCACACTCCTGACCACGCTCCTTCTGGAGGTGGGTGGGAAATACTCCCGGGTTTTGGGCAGTTACACCGATTTTCTCCTGTGTCTTTTAGGTACAAATTAGTCGGGAATAATTTCATCTGGTGCCAGCTGGAAGGAAACGATGTGGAATGGAGCAAACTTCCGACTTGTGAATGTGAGATTCATCTTAAATTGTGAGATTAAAGCTTTTTACTTCACTCCAGCAGCTCCTGCAGCCCCACGTCCAGCCCAAAGCTCTCTCTGGATTGTTTCTGTGGATACTCTGTGGCTGATCTGTCCCCAGAAGCACAGCTGAGAAATGCCCATTCTACTGCTATTTCAGCAGCTTTGTTCCCACAAAATCAACATTTTTGTCATGACTGAAGGTGATGGGGTGAGATTTCCAGGAATCCTGAGCATGGCAAGATGCTGTTTATTTGTCGTGGCAAATAAAGAGAGGGAGAAGAGAGGGAGAGGGAGAAGAGAGGGAGAGGGAGAAGAGTGGGACAAGAGAAACACTTGGGGAGCAAAGCAGAGAGAACTGGGACAGGCAGCAGTGCTTTACCCCCCTAGCGCTGGTTACCCACCCGCACTCTGCAAAGTTTATCCTCAAGAACCTCAGGCAGACCCAAACTTTTTGTATTTTGATTAAAACGGAAGCTTTATCAAACACATTGTCCTTCTCTCCTGCAGTAATTACCTGCTCTCCACCTCCTGCAATCAGCCACGGGACACACGATGGGGAAGGAGTTGAGATTTTTGCTTACAACTCCACGGTGACCTACAGCTGTGACCCCAACTTCCAGCTGGTGGGGAATGGGAGCATCCAGTGTGGGAGCAGGGACAAAACCAGTGGGGTCTGGAGTGGAGCCACGCCTGAGTGCAAAGGTGCTTTCATCCCAGTTCAGGGGCTGAAATTATTCATTATTCATTATTCATTATTCATTATTCATTATTCATTATTCATTATTCATTATTCATTATTCATTATTTTTATTTTTATTATTTTTATTTTTATTATTTTTATTATTTTTATTTTTATTATTTTTATTTTTATTATTTTTATTTTTATTTTTATTTTTATTTTTATTTTTATTTTTATTTTTTACTCTTTACTATTTATTGTTTATTATGTGGTTTTATTGTTTATTATTTATTATTGATTAATTATTTACTATTTATTATTGAATATTTAGTATTTAGTATTATTCAATATCATTCCATAGTTAGTACTTCGTATTTCGTATTTCATGTTTTGTATTTATTTCTTAGTATTTATTATTTATTATTTGGTATTTATTACTTAGCATTTAGTATTAGTTTGGTATTCAGGTGAAATTTATTATTTAATATTTAGTATTTCATATTTCATATTATTTAGTATTATTCAGTATTTAGTATTTAGTATTTCATATTTATTTCTTAGTATTTATTATTTAGTATTTAGTATTTATTACTTAGTATTTATTATTTAGTATTTAGTATTTATTACTTAGTATTTAGTATTAGTTTGGTATTTAGAACAAACCAGCTTAAAATATCGTGGGTATGAAGTGCAGGAGGGGTCAAATGGAAGCTGTGAGGAAATTTTAAAGGGGGAAAGGCACTGCTGGAGCAAGGACTGGAGGGCTCTGAAGGAAGGAGGAGTGCTCTGAGCAACGCTCCCTCTCCGTTCCCCAGAGAACAGCTCAGCTGTCAGACCTGGAGCCAAAGACACGGAGAGGAGAGCTCCTCCCAAAAGTGAGTTGAAATCACTCGACACTGAATCAAGCCCATTTATTTTTCCCCTTTATCACATTTCTAGGAAAGGCCGCCTGATGAATCTCACCCCGTGAATTCCATTTTCTCAGGTGCCCAGGGAAATGGAGCCCGGCCCTCCGAGAAGGGTCTCCTGTGGGAGAAGAAGCTGAGCCTCTACAAAAAGGCACTGCAAAGCACCATCCAAGCCTCCAAATCCTCCTCCTTCTCCAGGAAACCAGGTCGGTCCTGGAGGGACCCCGACATCCGTGGCACCTCCTGGTTACTCCCATCCCTAAAACCCAGATTCTCATTTTTTCTCCCATATTTCTCTTCAGTGAGCAGGAACTGGGCTGCCCCAGAGTCCAGATTGGTTCTGCCTTTGTACAAATCCCCCAAATCCTATTCTGGGCCCAGCAAAGGATCCATGTGTCCTCTAAAGTACATGGGAATCCTTCTCCCACCTGGCTGCTTTCAGAAGTTAAAACGGCCCAAATTTCCGTCATTTTGTGGAAGTGAGTGGGTTTTTTATCATGTTCTTCTCTTCTGTAAGTTTTCTCTGTATAATTTACATTTTTTGCTGGTTGGGCATGTGGTTCACATCTCAGCTTTGACTGCACCGACCTCCTATTCTCACAAAAAGCTTTGCTTTGTCTGAAATACATTTTAACTTATTATTTCCTTGTCCTTATGTTATTACAGATTTTTGTTTTTAAACTCACTTTTTGGGCATTTCGAAAAGCAAGAGAGGACCTTGTACCACGTAGCCCTGAGAGTGCCAGGGCTCTGAGGTGCTGATGCCAGCCTTGTTCCCCACAGGGAGCTCATGCACAGCCAGGAGAAGCCGGACGTGGTGGAAGTCCTGGTCCTCCAAACTCCCCGCCAGCTGCAGAGGATAATTTCAGTCATGAGAAGGGAGAATGTTGGCTTTGTGGGAAGGGCTGGGAGCTGTAATTGTGTCACTGTGAGTGGGGAAGACACAGCACCTGCGGGAGGATCTCAGTGCCCAGCTGAGGGATGGTGGAAAGTGTTCCTCTGGTGCCAGGGTCCAGCTGACCTTGCCCATCCCTGACTTTTGTCTTTTGGGTCAAAACCAGAAAATCTTTTACCGTTCCTGACCTGTTCCAAAAGTGCCCCATGCAATGGTCACACTTATCAGGACTCCTTCTCCTTGCTTTAAGGTAAAGGATGACCTAAATCAGCTCTGTCCCACCTCCGAAATGTAATTTTTTAAGGATGATGTTTTAGCATTCCAAGAAATTGATGGAAAATTATTCCTAAAAGCATTGGCTGATTTCCATATTTGCTCCTCCCACCTGAGTTTTGCTTTCAGCGACTGCCTCCCAGCATCCCGATGCAGCTGCGGCTCCTGCTGGCCCCACCGGGGTTTCGGAGGCTGAAAACCCCCGGAGCCCGGCTCTGTCCCGCCCAGCCTGACGCGGTGTTTCCAGGGCCCGCAGGTTTTCCTGCTCGCTGGCAACGCCACAACAAACCCTAAACACGGCCCCAGCCTCCCTGGGGACGCAGCTGCTCCCTGAACTCCCCTGGAATTCCTGGCTGCAGCTGATCCAGCTGTGGATCCAGCTGCCAGCAGGGAAAAGCAAACCCAGGGCTTCCCTGTCCTGCCGAGTTTCAGCTCTTGTATTTATTTTAGGAAACCATGGTACTTGGGACATTACACTGTTTAATCTTTATATCTTGAGTGGTTTTAGCCCTTTCTTTAGCAAAAGCTTCTTCGTGTATCAGCCCAAAGTTCCTTGCAGTTTTCATTTCCACCACAGGAAGATGAAGCCACGTGTGGGCCGGGTATCTCTGATCTCGTAGTGCAAAGGAGCCACTTCTGCTTTCCAGAGGGAGGGAGGCAGCTCAGTCCTGCTGTGAGCACATCAGCCAGGCACAGACACAGAAATGCAGCTCCTGAGGAACCTCCCCAGGGCTGCCACCCTGCAACAGAGGGACTGGAAAAGTCGTGTGTGTGTTCTTTAGGCTGCCTGCCCCAGGTTTGTCCTGTAAAGACCTAAAACCCCCACAGCCTTTCTGGGTTTTTATTTCTGTTTAGTAATAAATTGTAATTGTTTATAAAGGTTACTCTGTGAATTCAACTCCCTGCTGTTTTCTTGCCATATTTTATTCTCCTTTTCAAGAAGGAATCAGCTTTAAGGTATATCCTGGCAATGATCAGATTTAATGTTCTGTCAGTTCTTTATCACTCTGAACATTTATTTTATAAATGCCATCCGTAGCAAGTTAAACTTTGTTATGTATTTTTTAAAAAGTAGTAAAGGAGGAAAACAGGAATGTGTTTCTGGGAAGTGCTCTGGAAAAGGCAGCTGGAGTTACACCTCCCCTAATCCTGTTCAGGCCCCTATGGACTGAGCCCTGCATGCCCTGAGCTGAGACTCAGCTCAGAAAAACCCAGGCTCATCTCGGGCAGACCCAGGCTCATCTCGGGCAGACCCAGGCTCATCTTGGGCAGATCCAGGCCCAGCTCAGACAGATTCAGGCTCAGCTCAGTCAAATCCAGGCTCAGCTCAGGCAGACCCAGACTCAGACAGACCCAGGCTCAGCTCAGACAGACCCAGACTCAGCTCAGGCAGATCCAGGCTCAGCCCAGGCAGACCCAGGCTCAGCCTCAGGAGGTTTTTGGAGCTGAGTTTCTGTGGCAGTCCCGGGGCAGCAGCTCCAGCGCTGTTTTTGCTGTTGGGCTTTGCCGGCCGCCTCCCGCTGCCCCAGCCCAGCCGGGCTCGGGCTGCCCCCCGTGCGTGCCCCCAGCAGCTGCCGGGGCTGATCCCCGCGCCGCGGGGACGGGTGGCAGGGCCAGATAAAGCTGCTGGCCCTCGGTGGCCGGGCAGGCACAGAGCTGCTATCGGGGGGCTCAGCCACCGCCCGGGAGGAGCCGCTGCTCCCGCGGCTCCTGCGGCAAAACGGGGCAGCGAATGTGGGTGCGCAGGGCAGGGGGCACAGATGTCTCCTGTTCCCTCCCCAAGCAGAAAACAGCCCGTTTTCTGGGGTTTTCTGGGGTTTTCTGGGGTTCAGCCTGTAAGCAAGGGCATTTCACCGAGCTGAAGCTGCAGCTCTCGGTTCTGAGCGCAGCCGCTCCCTGCGGGGGCTCAGCATCACGCAGCGTCTTTGCCAAATACTTCTCAGCATCTTCCTGCCCCGTGCCAAAGTCACTGCCCTAAGCCAATACAGGAGAATTCCCCAGAATTTAAAGGTGTTTTTTTCTTCCTGTTCACAGATTCCTTTAGCCTTATGCAGCCACCATCCCCATTCAGGCCAGCGAGCTGTGCAAATGCAGCCAAGGTCTCTCCATGGAATTTGTCATCGTGTTTACAAGGAGGTGTTTTATAGGGATACGTTATCCAAGGTGCTGGATTCCTTCCTTCGGAAACCACCTCTGTGTCTCATTGTTACATCTGATTGAAACTTAAATTGTATAGGGAAGGAAAATAAAGTGGAAATTAAAAAGAAATAAATAAAAGGGGTAAGTTGGTAAGTTTGAACAGTGGAAACATCGCGGTTTCCTGGAGAACCAAGGGAAACAGGAAGGTGCAGGTCGGCTGCTGCTGGCTGCCCTCTCCTTGGACTGGGAGGACGCATTCCCCTTCCTGCCCTATTCGGTTTGGGTATTTTCTTTTCCTTTGCGACTTGGCAGCTTTGGAGGGAGGGGGGTTTTTCTTGGAAGTGCAGAGTGAGGCTGGGAAGGAGAGGCTGAGGCAGCGGATTCCCGGGGAGCCGCTCCTTGGGATGCCAGGCGCGCCTGGCACCGCTCACCCAGCGCGTTCCACACCCAGCTCCGCTCCCCACCGCGCTCACGGCTTTCGTCAGAGCCTTCCCGGAGCTGAGCTGAGCTCAGCTGAGCTGGGCTGGCCGGGAGGGGCGGGCGGGGGCTCCGCGGAGCTCGGAGCAGCCCCGCGGGAGTGGCTCCGCTGCCCGGGCAGTGCCGGGGGACCCGCGATGGGCTCCGGCCGCCGCTGCTCGCTCCTGCCGCTGCTGCTGCTGCTGCTGGTGCTGCTGGAGCTGCCCACGGCGTGGGGTGAGCCCCTGGAGGGGAGCGGGGTGCGGGGAGCCGGGCACGCCGGGCTGGGTGCTCCGTACGTGTGGGAGCGTTCTCTGCGCCCGCGGGTGTGCGAGTGTAGGATCCGTGGGAATGGGGATTATCCACGGGATTGTGTGTTATCCATGGGACTGTGCGTTATCCATGGGACTGTGGGTTATCCATGGGAATGTGGGTTATCTGTGGGAATGTGGGTTATCCATGGGACTGTGCGTTATCCATGGGACTGTGGATTATTCATGGGAGAGTGGGTTATCTATGGGAGAGTGGGTTATCTGTGGGAATGTGGGTTATCCACGGGAGTGTGGGTTATCTGTGGGAATGTGGGTTATCCACAGGAGTGTGTGTTATCCATGGGACTGTGTGTTATCCATGGGACTGTGGATTGTTCATGGGAGAGTGGGTTATCTGTGGGAATGTGGGTTATCCATGGGAATGTGGGTTATCCATGGGAGTGTGGGTTATCCGTGGGTCTGTGGGTTATCCACACGAGTGTGTGTTATCCATGAGACTGTGGGTTATCCACGGGAGTGTGGGTTATCCATGGCAGAGTGGGTTATCCATGAGAATGTGGGTTTTCCATATTAGTGTGTGTTATCCATGGGAATGTATGATCCATGTCTTATCCATGGCAGTGTGGGTTATCCATGGGACTGTGGGTTATCCATGGGACTGTGGGTTATCCATGGGAATGTGGGTTATCCATGGCAGTGTGGGTTATCCATGGGACTGTGGGTTATTCATGGCAGTGTGTGTGATACATATATGCAGAAGGAGCCCCGCTAAGTCCCTGTTTATTTTCCCACAGGGGACTGTGGGCCGCTGCCAAATATCAGCCATGCTGAGCCCCGGGGGAACACCAAACACCAGCAGAGCTTCAGTGTGGGCTCCACAGTCACCTTTGGCTGCGTCCCAGGTTACACCAAGCTCCCCTTTTTCTCTGACACCATCCGGTGCCTGTCGAACTCCCACTGGTCCAGCCTGCCAGAGTTCTGCGGCCGTGAGTGTTTCCCTTTCTCTGACACAGGAGGGTGTGAGCTGCTTGTGGGAACACCCACAGCTTTGGCAATCGCTGCCTCAGGGGTTTCCTCATCACACAGGATGAAGTGGTCTGGCCACTTCTCTTGCTGCCCCTTTTTCCTACCCTCCACTGAGGCTGCTGGAGCCACTTGTGTGGCACTTGTGTGTTAATGAAAATAGAGGAACAGCTTGGGAAGTGCATGAAAAAGGGGAGGGAATGTAGGGGCAGAGCACTGAGTGACCCAAGGGTTAACCAGGCGGGGAGGTTTGGCTTTGGGGATTTGGAAACTTTTCCAGTGAGAACTGGCTGCACTTTTCCACCTCAGACAATTCCCTGGTGGAAGTGGCCAGGGAGGAGGGCACTGTTTGGGGGGTCCATGCTCTTAGTGAGGCTCGTGTGTTATCACTCGGATTTACGTTTACAGTTGAAAGCAAAATGTTGTTATTTTTGCTCTGTAACCGGACATTTGGGTGTCTCTGTGCTGACCAGGCAGCTGTCCCACACCCAGATCTGTGCTGTTTGCTGGGCTATCACCAGAAGACAAAATGCAGAATTTTTATGCCGTTAACACCACAGTGAGCTACGTTTGTCGCCAAGGTTATGAAAACACCACAGCCCAGCCCCCCACCAGCACCTGTTTGGACAACTTAACGTGGACAGAAGTTCCTGAACTGTGTCAGAGTGAGTGTCCCCATCTCATTTCATTTTCCCCAATGCTGTGTTCCAAGTCCTACGCCTGTATTTTAAAATTGCTTTTCTCTGATGACATTTAACATGAAATACCATTAATTGCCATTCTGCCATGAAAACTAAGTTTGTGGGGCTTTTCCCAGCCTCATGGTGCCCTAAGGACAATCTTAATCTTTTTTAGAGAAATCTTGTGGTATTCCAGCCAATCCAGAACATGGCCAAGTTATCCTAAAAGATCATCTGCTGGGTGGAGCAGCCAGAGTGGTTTGTGACCGTGGGTGAGTGTGAAGTCACTTCCCTCTGCATCCCAGCTGCCTGGTCAGAGTCACTGGGATGTGAACTGGGACATGGGGCTCTGCCCATGCAGTCCTCAGCACCTCTGTGGTGACACATTCTTGGTTGGTGACAACCAGCTGATTTTGGGATGTGCCTTTTGTCCCTGCAGGTACAGATTAAAGGGAGCATCCCCTTCCATCAGGTGTCTCCTAGAGGGAGACAAAGCTGTCTGGAGTCCTCTTCCAGCTTGTCAGGGTGAGTGAAGTTGTCCAGTGCTTGACTGGAAAAACCAAATATTTCAACCCAGAAATTCTGAATTTTTGGTTTATTTCACTAAGTGAAGTCAGGTCAGCATCTCTGCGAGGGGACAGCTGCTGTCACAAGCAGGGAGTCCCCAGGAGCATCACCGGCTCCTGTGCAAGCCTGACAGGAGCAGTGTCTGCTGAGAGGAGCATCCCAGGGCTCCCCTCCTGAGTTCTCTCCTCCTTCTCCCGCAGTGATTTCCTGTCCCCCTCCTCCGGCCATCCCCCACGGGCAGCACAGTGGGAACAGCTCGGGGCACTTCGCGCTGGGCTCCGTCACAACCTACACGTGCGAGCCGGGGCTGGAGCTGGTGGGGCAGGACACGCTGCGCTGCACCGGCGACAGCGGCGACAGCGGCGACAGCGGCGACAGCGGCACCTGGAGCGGGGCCCCGCCCGCCTGCCGGGGTGAGCCCCGTCCCTGCCCACAGCCTCCCCTTCCCCGCGGTTCGCTCTGCTGGGCTGGTCACCGCTCCTGATGCACAGGCGCCCGGCAGGGTCTGCGTCCAGGGCAGCAGCGCCTGCTCTGCCAGGTGCCAGGCTCTGCTGAGGAGCACCAGCAGCAGAACCAGACTTGGTTTTATGTTTTCCCTTCAAGAGGAACAGGCAGAAATGTAATGAACACTGTGGGAAATTATCAGTGGCTGCAAAGCTGGTGGAGGGAACTTGGAAAGGATTTATTTGTCCAGCAACACCCAGGCAATAAAGCCAAGTGGAGCAGCAGAATCCCCTCTGTCCTCAAGGCCTGGAGTGGCACAAGAGGTCCCTGCCACAGCCTGAGATGCACAAATCACCTGCCCATGAGATGTTTACTCCTCTCTGAACTATTTTATATATTATGTACAAGTTAAGCACCATATAAAACAACATTTTGAGTGTTTTTCATTTGTCTCTCCCTAGTTAAAACCACAGCAGAGACAAACCAAACCAAACCCTCAGAAGAGAATCCCTACTGGCTGGGTAAGAGCTCCATTTCTTAGAAGTCCTGTTAATTGCTGTAATTGCACCACATTTTGGCCTTCATATTTTTAACATCCCCTTCATTATTTACCTTCCCAGCAAGCATCCTCATTCCAAGTTGCATTGGTAAGTAGCTTAAAATTGAAAATATATTTTCCTACCCCAAAGCTGTTTGCTGTTAAATACCTGGAGTCAATGGTGGTTGATTTCATTCTCCCTTTCCCTTCCTTGTTAGTTCCCCCAGTAGCCCTTGGAATTCTAGCTGGGATCATCATGAGACGGAAAGAGAGTGAAAAGCAGTAAGCTGCCCCTCCAAAATCAGAACTTTCCCTGGGGATAAGTGGATTTTTCCTTTCAAACCCTATACCTTCAGCATATTTGCATGGTTAGCACGATTTTTCCATGTCGTGAGGTTTTTATTATACAATTTCCCTCCTTTCTGTCTCTCCAGCTCTTATAATGTGAATTCACAAAAGCAGGAGGTGAAGGGAAGGGATGCAGCGATGCACCTGGAGGTTACGGATGGGAAGAAGCACCCCAAGCCCTGGAATTCCTATTTTTGGTAGGTTTGCTTGTTCACCTGCCCAAAAACTTGTGCCAGTCTTCTGACTATGGCCAGGGGTCTCACTGCTGCTGAGCTCACCTGTGCAGAAGATCTTTGAGCAGTTTTTGACTTTCAAATGCCACGATGAACACCCTGCTGTCCAAAGGGGGCTTCAGGAGGGTTTGGGGTTTGCTGGGTGGATTTCCCCCATCTGTCTCATCCACAGCCACACAGGGAAGTGCCACGTGTGTCCCAGCTGTGAGGAGCAGCTCCACAGTGACCTGGCCCCTCTGTCAGAGCCCCCACACCACAGCTGTGCCGCCTGCCAGGACTGGCTGAGCTCCCAGCCCCAGAAACCCCGCAGCTACTCCGTCCCCAGCATTGGTGGTGGGGACAGCCAGAGCCCAGCAGGCCCAGGTACAGATCCAACAGGAGAGCAAAGCCAGGGGAAAGGGGGAGGAAGCATCTCTATGTGGATAAAGTGAGTTTTGCAGTTGGAGTTTGTGTGGTTCCTGTTTTAGCAGGAGCAAGGGTTTGATATCAGGGAGCAGTGGCTCTGTTGGGCAGGAGGTGTTTTTGGGAAGCCACACGCTCAGGCTCTGTGTGTTCTCTCTGTGTGTGCTCAGCTCTCCTGCCAAAGCTGTGGATGTGCTGAGGGCAGATGGCACTGGAGAAGCTGCTCCATGGAGGAGTGAGGCAGAGCAGCCCATGGACCACCAAAGGTCAGTCTTGCACCTAAAAACACCCAAATGCCATGGTGGGCATGGACAAAACCCAGCACATTTCAGAGCTGTGCTTATCAGAGAATCCCAGAGTGGTTTGGGTTGGAAGGGACCTTAAAGCCCATCTCATCCCACCCCAACACCTGCCAGTATCCCAGGCTGCTCCAAGCCCCAGAACCACGGCCTGGAAGGCACATCCATGCTCTCAGCGCTCACCCTCAGTGGTTCTTCTCCACAGCGACCACATCTGTCCCATCTGTGAGAGCTGGCTGCGTGCCCACACTGGCCAGGGGGACAGCAGTGCTGTGACACCGGGGCAGTGGCAGCACAAGGGGTGAGTGTGGCCAGGGCAGGCAGCTCCTGCCCAGCTCCTGCCAGCCCTGCAGGGAGTGCCCGGTGCCCTCCAAGCTGAGCTCGCTGCTAAACTCAGAGCAAAGTGGGTGCAGGGTGTGAACGTTGGCTGCTCCTCGCCCTGTGCCAGGGTGGGAGGGAGGTGCCTGCTCGAGCAGAGAGACGAGGAACTGGGTGAGGTTCACTCAGATGATGCTTGTGGGGTTTCCCTGGGTGTCTCTGGAGCAGCCTGTGCTCCTCAGCTGTGCTCACCTGGCTCAGCCTCGTGTTCTCTGGGGCTCTGGTGTTGGTTAAGCAGCAAAGAGCCCAGGTGAGACCCTGCAGTGGGAGCCCCTTCTCAGCCACTGCCCAGGGCTTTTCCCACCTCTGGGTGTGGTTCATTTGCTGGTGGCAAGGTAAGGTTTTGGGCCAGAGAAGTGGTGAGCTAAAGATGTTTGCTCAGTTTGTTTATTTATTTCTGACACTCGCCCATGTGAGTCTGGTGCTTCCTCAACACAGTCACCATTGACAGAGCCAAATTCACATGCAAACCCAGATAAACATGGTCGGACATGTGCATCTGCTTGCTTTGGCTTTGGGAAGTGCGAACTCCTTGCTGCTGCATTTGCTTTGGGGTTTTTCCATTTATTCCTGTGAGTGCCTGCTCCACTGGCTGGGAGCCCCAGTCGTGGGGGAGCTGGTCCAGCTCTGCATTCTTGAACCTCTGCCTGTTGGAGTTTAAAAAGGGAAATTGTGAAGGAAAGCAGCTCTGAGGGTGCTGGAGGCTGTGCAGGGGGCTTTGGGAGGGCAGGTCCTGTCAGGTTTTGTTTTTATGTTCACCTCCCCTCTCTCCCCACAGCCCCCAGGGCCCCGTTTGCCCGCCCTGCACGGACAGACAGCTCCTGTCCCTTGTCCACGGGGACACAGCCAGCAGCCCTGTGTGTCCCTTGGCCGGGGAGGGCACCCCGGCCCACCTGGTCCCTCTGCACAGCCCCAGCTGCCACCTGTGCCCCGTGTGCTCGGTGCCCACCCACGCTCACCTGTGCCAGCCCCAGCGCCTGGCACCTGATGGTAGGAGCTGCTCGGGGCACCCCAAACCCCCCAGGTCCCTGGGGAGGGGCACAGGGCTCCTCAAACCCTCCCCAGGCCGAGGGGCTCCCCCTGATCCCTGCTTGTTTCCCGTTGCAGGATAAATCCAGGAGCTGAGGAGGGGAGTTCAGCACTGATCCCTGGCAGGGGTTCAGCTCTCAGTGCAATAAAGGGACCTGAAATCAAAGCTCTGACTTCACCTGGGCTGGCAAAGAAGCAGAAAAACCAAACATACTTCAAACCCACCTCCAGTGTTGGTTTAATGCCCACTTTTTGTTTATTTTTGTATGAACAAAGTATTTTTGCAGCTCTTAAAGTGAGACTTTAAAAAGTCAGTAAACGTTTCTTTGCGCTAGGAAAACAATTTCCACTTTGCACAATCTTGCAAGATTTATTTGTATTTCTTAAACGACTTTTTTTAAAACTGAGGTTCCTTTCCTAGTGTGCAGATAAAAGTGCAAAATTTACAGTATTTATAGTGAAACTGTTTTGTAAATAAAAGGAATATAAAATAAGGAATACCGGTATCTTGGCTCTGGGTTTTTTTTCATATTTACTAATCAAGCCTTCCCATAGAGTGGCTTAAATGACTTTGTGGTCTCATTATTTGCCAGATGCAATCAAGGTCATTAATTGCTGCCGTTGCACTGGTGTCCAGTGCCTGAGCTTCCCTGGGAGCTGTGGTGGGGGACGTGGGGCAGGGCTCTGCCTTTCCCTCCTGACAAAGCGGCCCTGAAGCAGCGACCGCCAGGAAACCCCGGCACTGCTGCGTGGGGCTGGAGTGCTTTGGAAGGAAGGCACCTGGAATGCTGCTCAGAGCTTATTACAAATTCAATATTCATAATGGAATGCTGCTGAGAGCCTCTGGAGCGCTGCTCAGAACTCAAGGGCAGCCATCCCTGCGTGA
Source organism: Emberiza elegans (assembly GCA_024865655.1). Classification (NCBI taxonomy): domain Eukaryota; kingdom Metazoa; phylum Chordata; class Aves; order Passeriformes; family Fringillidae; genus Emberiza; species Emberiza elegans. Next base: position 80,154,788 of record JALJVW010000184.1, on the reverse strand, counting down.
AGCCACGGAGATGCCAAGACCTTTGTCCTGCGAGCAGGACAGCAGCCCCACGGCTCTTGGGCACTTCTGTTTCACCCTGCCCGCCCTGAGCCATGCGTGGCCGTGCTGAGGATGTGTGTGAGCATGGAGAGGGGCGAGGGAGGGACCGTGCGGGCACAATGCCCTGCATTTGTCTGGCTGATGGCAAGGCCATGCTGAGGCACTGGTGTCCTTTCCTGGCCCTAGCTCAGCCTGGCTGAAGATCACTGAAAAAGCTGTCATAAAATGGAGTTAAGATTGGAAGGTTTCCTGTTTAGAAGGGAAACACCACTGTGGTGGAATTTTGACTGCCTAAGCCTGAGACACTCGGACTTTTAGCTGCTGGTAAAGCAAAAGTCTTGCAAAAATGCTGAGGTTTGGGGTTTTGTCTGCTGCAGAGGTAAATCACCCATCTGGGAGCTTCTCATGATGCACACTGGGAACAGGAACCACCCAGAATGTGTCTACTACAGACCTTTGGTTTCTGCATTTTCCCCTGCAAGCAGGAACTCGCCTCTAATAAGAAGGAAACCCACAAATAACCATTTCCATGCAGACATCAGCCTTGTTCCAGACAGAGCCCCAGGTTCTCCCTCCCCAGCAGAGAGAGCCCTGTCCTGCTCAGCTGTCACAGGGCACTGCAGATCCTGTTTCCTCAGCCTCGCAGAACAAGCACTTGCACATTGCTGGTTATTTTTATTGCTCTTTTACCCTAAACCGTGTGAGTGACTAAATGGACAAAATACAACTAAAGCCTCACAGCTCTGGGTTGTGTTTGGTTTTGCTATTTTAATCCCAACACCTTTATTCACACTGCATAGTCCAAAGTGATTTTTTTTCCCAGAGGATTTAACATGTGATTTGGGGATCAGCTTGGAATTATCTCCCCCAATCAAATGGAAATAATTGTGAATGCTGGAACATTGTTTACAGGTGTGCTCACCAAAATTTACCATTGGAGAGGGTTTATTTACTGCTTTTGTAATCAATTGCACATCCTTTTTCTTTATCATCTGAGTGCAAATGACCGAGTGCAATTCTGAAGTGTGAACGTTGGATTTGTAGGTATTGGAAGCTCTCTGTCAATAAAAGAAATACAAGGACTTGAGCAGTTCCTGTCTTGCTGCCTGCTTTAGGTTCAGGAAGCGTCACCTGTGTGAGGTGGGCAGCTGCAGCTGCTGGGGCTGCTCCTCATCCCCAAGCCCTCTCGGGGGGTTTCTTCTTCCTGCCAGCGGGGAGGGATGAGCCCAGGGTGGGGCCGGGAGGATTTGTGTCCCCACTTGGTCCCGGTTTCATGGGAGGAGGGAATTCCCCAGTGCCCGTCCCACCCCCGGGCAGGTGAATTGTGCCACCACCATCCCCTGGGGCTCTGGGACAGAGCCTGGGCCACTTCCCCAAGGGAGGACGCTCCGCTCCATGGGCACAGTGCAGCTACAGCACCTCTGCCTGCACCCAGCCCTTTTTCACCCCCCTTTCCACATCCTCCCCTGCTAAAACCAGCAGCAGCAGCAGCCTGAGGCACCTGCAGCCTCCCCGGGGGTGCTGGCGGTGCCTGCACGTCCTGGGGAGCCCCCAGGTTCCTGTCCCACAGTCCTGGGAAGTCCCCCAGCAGCATCTCCTTCCTCCCACGGGGGCAGCGAGGGGAACTGGGGTGCCCATATCTGCCCCGTGCCCCCAGGAGCTGCTGTCTGCGCCAGGGATGGTGCCCACCTTCACCCTCTGCCTGCTGGGCAGCTCCGCTCTGCTCCTCAGCACCACGCCCGGGGCTCAAGGTAAGGCAGGGCAGCAGCTCTGCTCCTCTGGGGCCTTCCTCCCACCGCCCTCCTGCTCCTCCTCGCTGCTCTGTCCTCTCTGATCCCTGCGCTTTTCTCTGTGGAGGGAAACGGGAGCCCTGCACTGGTCCCAGGTGGGCTTTAGCATCACAGAGCCCTGGGACCCTCTGCTGATGGCAGAGACCCTCTGGGGTCACCAGAGCCAGTGCTGGCACATCATCAGAGCCACAGCTGGCACATCACCAGAGCCAGAACTGGCACATCACCAGAGGCACAGCTGGCACCCCCAGCCCCCTGGCACAGCACAGATCCCTGGGGGCTGTTGGGTCAGTCCTGGGCTGCCCTCTCAGTGTTTTCCTGGCTCAGATTGGGCCCTCGGGAGGGCCAGGAAAGGCTCCTGACCCTGCTGGGTGCCGACATGAAATCCTGGACACGCAGGTTTTGTCAGCCAAGGTGGCAGCGGGGTCCCGAGGAGCACAGGGAGGGTCCTGCAGCCCAGGGACCCCCAGCCCAGCTGCAGCCCCCAGTGCCCACGGGCACCCTGCAGCACCCCGGGGCTGGGCAGGACAGCATTTCCCCTCTCTCCCCTCGCAGGTGCCCGGTGCCCGTTCCCCCGTGTGCCCTACGGGCGGGTGTCCCCCCGTCGCTATTTCCACCGGACACGGGACACCGTGAGCGTCACCTGCAACCCGGGCTACACCCTGCGGGGTCCCGGCAGCAGCACCTGCGGGGCTGCCTCCAGGTGGGACCCCCCTCTGCCCGAGTGCAAAAAGGGTGAGTGGCACATCAGGGTCCCAGCGCTGGGGGCAGCTGGGAAGGCTCCTCTGGTGTCCTCCCAAATTCACCGGGAAGGCAAAGCTGGCATGGGTCTGTCCTGGCTGCCCTTCCCGAGCCTGGCTGGCAGAGAAAACAGAAACAGCTCCGGTGGGACAGGCTGGGGTGGGACATGGGGATGGCTGTGCCCTGTCCGGGGCTCCGAGAGGGATGGGGACGGGTTAACCCCTGGGATGGCAGGGTCTGAGCGCCGGGGGGTTCTGACACTGCCTCTGGGCAGATGTGGGGCATTTCCACCTTCATTGTGGAGTGCAGAGTAATCACCACTCCTCACTGCTCTCGCTGCTCCCACGTCAGTGAGGATCCCTCCCAAATCCTGCCATGTGCCCGACGTCCTGTCGGGACTCCCTTAGTGCCAGTGACTCCTTCCAGGTGCAGCTGCACCTGGAGTGAAACAAAGCCTCCAGCGAATGGAGCCCAGAGCAGGATTCAGGAGATGGCCCTGCTGTTACCGAGGTGTGCCAGCAGCACACACCAGCTCAGAGCAGACCCACAGGACGCTTTCTTTCCCTCTGCAGAGGTGGCATGTCCCCGGGCACCGAGCATCGCCAACGGGCGGCACTCCGGGCTCTCCTCGGGCAGCGTTCCCCGGGGAGTGACCGTGTCCTACAGCTGCAGGGAGGGCTTCCAGCTGCTCGGCAACGAGTCCATCACCTGCACGGACTCGGGGCGCTGGAGCTGGCCCCTGCCCCGCTGTGAAGGTCTGTGGGGGCCTCTCTGCTGGGCTGGGGGGCAGGAGGGCGCTGGGTGTGCTGTGGGGTCACAGCAGGCGGGTTGTGGCACTGAGGGCAGGGGAGGGCTCTGCGTGTGCACATCCCGCTCCTGATGCAGGGAAGGTTAAAGGGCGCTGCCGCTGCCCCACAGCGATCGGCTGCCAGGTACCCGAGGTGCAGAACGGGAAGGTGCACAACGCGCAGAGCACCTACAGAGCTGGGGAGACTCTGCACTTCGACTGCCACCCTGGCTATGCAGCAGAGGGCTCCGATGAGGCTCGGTGCCAGCCCGGGGGCATCTGGGACCCGCCGCTGCTCGTGTGCCATCGGGGTGAGTGCTGCTCAGGATCGGGGTGCACGCAGGGGTTGAACCCCTCCGTGCACATCGCTCTGCCTGCCTTCCCCTCGCTCCCCGTTCTCTCGCTGAGTTCAGTTTCCCATCTCCCTCCCGCAGTCCGGCCGTGCCCGATGCCTCCGGAGGTCGCCAATGGGAATCACAACGGGCGGGACACGGCAGGGTTCACCATGGGAATGTCTGTCAGGTACAGCTGCGATCCTGGCTATTACCTGGTTGGAAATGCCGCTGTGTCCTGCAGAGCATCGGGGAACTGGAGCCAGCCCCGGCCTCGCTGCGAGGGTGAGTCCGGGCTCTGTCCCCTCAGGGGACAAACTCAGCGCGGCCCTGAGCGCACGGGACACCCTCACCAAATCCACTGAGACCTTCAGCGAGAGTCTAAACTGCATTTTAATGAAATATATGTGTTTATAATGTGTAAAGAACAAGCTAAATCCACGAGTCCAGAGCCAGCACCCTCCTCTCTGCCTCCAGTCATATCCATGGATGGTGGCAGTGCTGAGACCAGGCATGGGTATAGGGGGGGACATAACTTTTAGAGGGAGACCAGCCGAGTTTAAATGAATCATTTCAATACTCGTTGTCCAGGAAAATCAGAGGAGAGACAGGAGAACCAAAGGCTGCTGGCAGGATGCAGCTGGCAGTACCTGGGGTTTGAGCCCTCTGTCCTCCCAAAGTGTGACATGTGGGAGGGTGGCGCTGAGCTGGCGCCCCAAAATCTCCTCTCCCAAACTCTGATGAGGCTTTCCCTCCCTCTGCAGAGGTGACATGTCCCCGGGCACCGAGCATCGCCAACGGGCGGCACTCCGGGCTCTCCTCGGGCAGCTTTCCCCGGGGAGTGACCGTGTCCTACAGCTGCAGGGAGGGCTTCCAGCTGCTCGGCAACGAGTCCATCACCTGCACGGACTCGGGGCGCTGGAGCTGGCCCCTGCCCCGCTGTGAAGGTCTGTGGGGGCCTCTCTGCTGGGCTGGGGGCAGGAGGGCGCTGGGTGTGCTGTGGGGTCACAGCAGGCGCGGTTGTGGCACTGAGGGCAGGGGAGGGCTCTGCGTGTGCACATCCCGCTGCTGATGCAGGGAAGGTTAAAGGGCGCTGCCGCTGCCCCACAGCGATCGGCTGCCAGGTACCCGAGGTGCAGAACGGGAAGGTGCACAACGCGCAGAGCACCTACAGGGCTGGGGAGACTCTGCACTTCGACTGCCACCCTGGCTATGCAGCAGAGGGCTCCGATGAGGCTCGGTGCCAGCCCGGGGGCATCTGGGACCCGCCGCTGCTCGTGTGCCATCGGGGTGAGTGCTGCTCAGGATCGGGCGTGCACGCAGGGGTTTAACCCCTCCGTGCACATCGCTCTGCCTGCCTTCCCCTCGCTCCCCGTTCTCTCGCTGAGTTCAGTTTCGCATCTCCCTCCCGCAGTCCGGCCGTGCCCGATGCCTCCGGAGGTCGCCAATGGGAATCACAACGGGCGGGACAAAGCGTTTTTTACCGCGGGAATGTCTGTAAGGTACAGCTGCGATCCTGGCTATTACCTGGTTGGAAATGCCGCTGTGTCCTGCAGAGCATCGGGGAACTGGAGCCAGCCCCGGCCTCGCTGCGAGGGTGAGTCCGGGCTCTGTCCCCTCAGGGGACAAACTCAGCGCGGCTCTGAGCGCACGGGACACCCTCACCAAATCCACTGAGACCTTCAGCGAGAGTCTAAACTCCATTTTAATGAAATATATGTGTTTATAATGTGTAAAGAACAAGCTAAATCCACGAGTCCAGAGCCAGCACCCTCCTCTCTGTCTCCAGTCATACCCATGGATGGTGGCAGTGCTGAGACCAGGCATGGGTATAGGGGGGGACCTAACTTTTAGAGGGAGACCAGCCGAGTTTAAATGAATCATTTCAATACTCGTTGTCCAGAAAAATCAGAGGAGAGACAGGAGAACCAAAGGCTGCTGGCAGGATGCAGCTGGCAGTACCTGGGGTTTGAGCCCTCTATCCTCCCAAAGTGTGACATGTGGGAGGGTGGCGCTGAGCTGGCGCCCCAAAATCTCCTCTCCCAAACTCTGATGAGGCTTCCCCTCCCTCTGCAGAGGTGACATGTCCCCGGGCACCGAGCATCGCCAACGGGCGGCACTCCGGGCACTCCTCGGGCAGCTTTCCGCGGGGAGTGACCGTGTCCTACAGCTGCAGGGAGGGCTTCCAGCTGCTCGGCAACGAGTCCATCACCTGCACGGACTCGGGGCGCTGGAGCTGGCCCCTGCCCCGCTGTGAAGGTCTGTGGGGGCCTCTCTGCTGGGCTGGGGGGCAGGAGGGCGCTGGGTGTGCTGTAGGGTCACAGCAGGCGGGTTGTGGCACTGAGGGCAGGGGAGGGCTCTGCGTGTGCACATCCCGCTCCTGATGCAGGGAAGGTTAAAGGGCGCTGCCGCTGCCCCACAGCGATCGGCTGCCAGGTACCCGAGGTGCAGAACGGGAAGGTGCACAACGCGCAGAGCACCTACAGGGCTGGGGAGACTCTGCACTTCGACTGCCACCCTGGCTATGCAGCAGAGGGCTCCGATGAGGCTCGGTGCCAGCCCGGGGGCATCTGGGACCCGCCGCTGCTCGTGTGCCATCGGGGTGAGTGCTGCTCAGGATCGGGGCTGCACGCAGGGGTTTAACCCCTCCGTGCACATCGCTCTGCCTGCCTTCCCCTCGCTCCCCGTTCTCTCGCTGAGTTCAATTTCGCATCTCCCTCCCACAGTCCGGCCGTGCCCGATGCCTCCGGAGGTCGCCAATGGGAATCACAACGGGCGGGACAAAGCGTTTTTTACCGCGGGAATGTCTGTCAGGTACAGCTGCGATCCTGGCTATTACCTGGTTGGAAATGCCGCTGTGTCCTGCAGAGCATCGGGGAACTGGAGCCAGCCCCGGCCTCGCTGCGAAGGTGAGTCCGGGCTCTGTCCCCTCGGGCTCTGAGCACACGGGACACCCTCACCGCTGCAAACAGATCCTCCAAGAGGGTTAATTCCATGTAAAGCGTACCATGGAATCAATTAATGCCAAGCCTTCCTACGGCTGGGGAGGTTTGTGTGGACATCGCGCTGATTTTGTGGTTCCAACATTAACAGCCGGTGGTTTTGTGTTTTCTTTTGCTCCGACTCCTCCTGCACGCCCTCATTTCCAGGGACTGTCTGCATCACTCCAATCGTAGCCAACGGAAGGCAAGTTGGTGGCCACGGGCTTCTCTCTGCCCCCGGGCAAACGGTGACGTTTGGGTGCCACGATGGTTACAGCCTGCAGGGCAGTGCCAGCCTGTCCTGCCAGGAGGATGGCAGCTGGCAGCCGCCCGCTCCTGTGTGTGACAGAGCACTGCCCTACCACAGCTCCTTCACCAGGTCTCCAGGTATCTGACATACCTGCTGGTTTATGTCCCCTAATCCTGTTTAAACAATGTTGTTAAACCCTTTGAGGGGGGAAGATTCAAGCCTATCCTGGGAATAAGAACCTAATCCTCTGCAACCCTTCGGGAAAATGTCTTTATTAATGGCTATATTAATCAAAATGAGCATTTTTACAAGGCAAACCAAACCCCTTTCCTCCTAACAGTGCTCTTTGTGTGCTTGCCCCCCACGTGCCTGTCCTGCCTGCTTCTCACATCTCTGTTCTCTCTCACTAGGTGCTTGTGGTGCTCCCGCAAGGTTACAGTTTGCTGAGCTAAATGAGGAGCACAGAAATGCCATTGATTTTCCTGTTGGGAAGACTGTGCAATACACTTGCCGCCCTGGATATGCTAAAGTGCCAGGAATGTCACCTACTCTGACATGCCTTGAGAGAGGAGTGTGGTCAGAAGCACTAGAGTTCTGTAAAAGTGAATAGCTCCTTGATTTGGTGTCTGTTGTTGCAGGAGGAACAGGTCTCAGGTTCTGTCCATGCTGCCAAAACCTTGATGTTATTCTGAATGTGTGACTAGTAAAGCCGTGTAACCCTTTGAAATGGGAAACCCGTGCTGGGGGGAACTGGGAATGCGGGCAGGGGACTGGAGGAATAATTGCAAATTTGGTACTGTGATGTAGAGAGGCAGGATATAAGGGTGTTTTCCTTCCCCAGGGAAACAGTGCAGTCACCCAGGCGAGCCTGTGAATGGCAGGATTATCTCCCTGACAAATCTCCAGCTTGGGTCTACAGTGGTTTACAGCTGTGAGGAAGGGTAAGTGTCCCCCTTTTTTAACCCCTGCTCATTCACTCCCAGTAAATGGATTCTGTATATATATATATATATAAAATTATATATATATATATAAATTATATATATATATATTTTACATATCTATATTTTATATAGATATAAAATGGATATATATATAAATGTATATATAAATTTATCTATATAATGGAGATGTATATATAAAATGGATGTATTTATATGTGTGTGTGTATATGTATATATATATCCTGTGTATATATATATATCCCATATATATATGTATATATATAAATATATATTTTTTTATATATATGTGTATGTATATATATAAATGCTGGGAAATGGGTCAGGCAGAGCAAGGAAGGAATTTCCCCTTCAGGGCCAGAGCTCTGCAGCCAGCAGGGCTGATGCCACATCCCAGGTGGTTGGGAGGAGCAGTAATTCCAGCTGAAATGGCTCGGGGTGAGTGACCAACGCTTTCGCCACCAGGCACAGGTTAATCGGCCAAGCCAGCAGACGCTGTGAGATCTCCGGGGGACGTGTTGCATGGACTGGCCACACTCCCCTCTGTCAGCGTGAGTAGCTCGTGGCTCTGGGGCTTTGCATGGATCTGGGAAATATTTTGCAGCAGAGACTGCCACATCTTTCCAGTCAAAGCTTTCACAGACAATTCTCCCCTCTGTGGGCAGGAGAATTACCAGAAGGTTTGGAAGTCGTAGGAAAGTAGTCTGGGGAAAGGTACAAGATGCCAAAGCTGGAGGGATTATGGAAAGCAACGCCTCAGCTGGAGCTTTTCCAGCAGTGCTGGAGCGTCCTGCTGCTGACTGACAGCAGGAGCCCATGGCAGGAGAGGAAGGGAAAACATGTTCAGCTCAGGGGTTGTTTTGTGAGACCCAGAGAGACCAAGGGTCAGAGCACTGAGCCAAGGCCAGCAGCGAATCCCAAATCCCAGCCCGGGGCTTTGTTCCCTCTCTCCGCCACTGGTGAGTGCCCAAGAGCTGCTGTGCTGCTCCTCAGCAATTCCACCTGAGGGTTTCTCTGCTGACCAGGGCCGTTTCATACGGAAGAAAGAAACATTTGCTGGTACATTGTGAGGTTTTAAAGCGTTTCCCAGATTCTCCAGGTGGGTGTGAACCACAGGTGGCACACAGACTGTGCCTGATGCACAGCCTGGCACCAGGATTTTATACAAGTGCTGTTAAATAAGTACTCAATTTCTTATTTCTTAAAAAGTAGAAAATGCAAAGCACGCAGGTGTTTCCTCCACAGAGAGCTTTGATTACTGCTCTGCTTTCCGCCTGCCAGGGGGGTGGGATCCTGTTCCCAACCAGCTCTCACCTGGGAGGTGACTTAATCCTATATTTGGAACAAGTGTCTGTGCCCCACAGCCTGAGGGGCTCAAAAGCACCCCACAGGTGCCGTGGTGCTGCCGTTGAGCTGAGGCTCTGCTCCCGTGCAGGCATCCCTTGCGAGCCGCCCCCGGACATCCCCAACGGGCAGCACACGGGCCGGCTGCAGAGCGAGTTCCACTACGGCACGGCCGTGACCTACAGCTGCAAGCGCGGCTTCCCCCTGCACGGGGAGCCCTCCATCCACTGCACCACCCGCGACGGCCACAACGGCGTCTGGAGCGAGCCCCTGCCGGCCTGCGGAGGTGGGCTGGGCTGCCGAGGCTGCAGGGACCCCCGGGCATCCTCCCAGCGCCGCTGCTCCGGGTTGGCAAACTCCAGCCAGCTGGAGCTCTTGCCCCGGCATCTTGCAGGGCTGAGGCTGGGAGAGCTGGGGAGGTTGGGGTGCCACCCTGCTCCCCTTTCCCCTTGCAATGTTTGATCAACATCTTCCCTAAGAAAAATGATTTTCAGGCTTGTGTCTTAACATTGCAGCCCTTGGTGGCTTCCCACTGCCCAGCTCTGCCTGAGGGCCTGTTCTGAGCACCTGCACCTCTTTCTTTTCCAGAGGCGAGCTGTCCTGTCCCACAGATCCAGCACGGGAGGATCGTGGCTGCCAGGGCTGCCTACGCACACAGGGACACCGTGACCTTTGAATGTGACCCAGGCTATGCCATTCGTGGCCACAGAGAGATCCAGTGCCAGCCAAACAACACCTGGGAGCCGCCTGTGCCGGTCTGCCAGCAGGGCAAGTGTCCCAACAGGGTTTAACCTTCTCCTGCTCTCCCAAATCCACCTTTTGTGGCTCTTTAACAGCCAGGCTGTTCTCTGTCCTGCAGCTGGCTGCAGAGCCCCTGCCAGGCTGGGCTTTGCCGAGCTGCAGGAGCCCTACAGGAACCAGACAGTGTTTCCTGAGGGCAGCAGGGTGGAATTCGTGTGCCAGCCTGGCTACACCCAGCTCCTGGGGGTGTCACCAGCCATCACCTGCCTCAGCAACCAGACGTGGTCTGCAGCGCTGGAGTTCTGTAAAAGTACGTCCTGCAAGTGCTGGAAGCCTGAAGTGGGAGGCTTGGCTGCTTTCCCTGTTTCCCCAGCTTTGTGGGTATCTCTGCCTGCTCTCCGTGGTGCCATCCCTGCTGGGATGTGAGCACAGCTTTGTGGGTGTCTCTGCCTGCTCTCCGTGGTGCCATCCCTGGGATGTGAGCACAGCTTTGTGGGTGTCCCTGCCTGCTCCCTGTGGTGCCATCCCTGGGATGTGAGCACAGCTTTGTGGGTGTCCCTGCCTGCTCCCTGTGGTGCCATCCCTGCTGGGATGTGAGCACAGCTTTGTGGGTGTCCCTGCCTGCTCTCCGTGGTGCCATCCCTGGGATGTGAGCACAGCTTTGTGGGTGTCTCTGCCTGCTCTCCGTGGTGCCAGCCCTGCTGGGATGTGAGCACAGCTTTGTGGGTGTCCCTGCCTGCTCTCCGTGGTGCCAGCCCTGCTGGGATGTGAGCACAGCTTTGTGGGTGTCCCTGCCTGCTCCCTGTGGTGCCATCCCTGGGATGTGAGCACAGCTTTGTGGGTGTCCCTGCCTGCTCTCCGTGGTGCCATCCCTGCTGGGATGTGAGCACAGCTTTGTGGGTGTCCCTGCCTGCTCTCCGTGGTGCCATCCCTGGGATGTGAGCACAGCTTTGTGGGTGTCCCTGCCTGCTCTCCGTGGTGCCATCCCTGCTGAGGGCTGATGGAGGCTGGCATTGCCTTCCAGGGAAGCAGTGCCCCAGCCCAGGGAACCCAGCGAACGGCAGAGCTGTTGTCCTGACAGATCTCCTCCTCGGGTCCAAAATCAATTACACTTGTGACAAAGGGTGAGTCCTGCCCTGGGGAGAGTGGAAGTGGATTTTCAGCTTTACACAGCCCAGTTCCCAAGTCAGAACTCTTGGCTGCCCCTTGCAAGGGTTGTAAAGAAATCTCAAGTCAAAAAATCTCACTGTTAAAAGAATTAATCCTTCTGTGTGGTCCCAGGTACAAGCTGGTGGGAGGCTCCCAGAGAATTTGTGAGGTCTCTGGCACACATGTCTCATGGAGTGGGGATCCTCCTGTCTGCCAGCGTAAGTAGGCCACCACAACAGGCCCTTGGAGATGGTTTACAAGATAAAGTGGAACTTCTTTCAGGCCAAAGGTTTTATTGCAAAAGATTTCTCGAGTCACTGAATGTGTAAAATATTTCCTTTTTCTTTTCATTTTGGTTTGGATATGCTCCTGAGAATGGTTTCAAAGGTCTTTTATTTATTCTGGTCCAAACTGTGAAGAAACATTAATATTTTAAACTGTCTGTTGTGGGTAAGTATTTTTCACTGGCCAGTCTCTCTCTGTGTGTCACCGATGGTTATGGAAAGGGAGGTAAGCATTGTCCCAGCACCTCCAGACACAGGCAGCAAGGAAGTGACTCACAGGAGGGGACAGATTTCCTTCCCATGTGTCATTTTATGCATGCAAAGTTTGTTCCTGGAGAATCAGGTCGTTGTGTCGCTGCTGAGGTGGTTTCCCCTCTGTCAGTGCCCTTCCTGGGCAGTGTGTGTGCCCTGCAGCCCGGGCAGTGCTGACCCCTCCTTGTCCCCTTGTCCTGCCCACAGGTGTCACCTGCGCTGCCCCTCCGGCCATCCCCCACGGGACACACAGCGGGGGCTCCAGGGCCACCTTCTCCCTGGGGGACGTGGTCACCTACACCTGTGCCTCGGGGCTGGCCCCAGCTGGAGACACCTCCCTGTCCTGCACCTCTGGGGATGGGGAGCGTGGCACGTGGAGTGGGACAGTGCCACGGTGCCAAGGTACGGCTCGGGGTGTGCCCACAGCCAGCTCTGGCTGGCCCTGGCACAAGGGACAGCTTGTGGTGGGGCCTGCACCCATGGGGACACAGCTCACACGACTGATTTTATTTATTCACAGCAGCTAATGTTAGTGTTCAAAACAACTCAGAGGATTTACTATTTTGTAATCACTTTTGTAGGCATAAAACGCTTATTTGGTAGCACTTTACTGTAAGAGCTTTTCCTCTTTGATGCTGATGGGGGAGTACTATTATTGCTTCAGTTCTCATTACAACTTAATTTGATGTATTACTTCTGAAGAAGCTCTAAAAACCAGGATGTTGGTTTCTGATGAAGCAAGGAGCTAAGGAGAGTTCCTGGAAAAGTTACTTATCACCTTGTCCTGGCTGACTGCACTTGTGTTATCTCGCTGCTTTGCTTTCAGGAGGTTGGGGGTTTTTGGTGTTTATCTGGCCCTGCCCCGTTTCTCACCTGCCTTTCCCTGTTCCCGGCAGAGGTGAGGTGCCCTGCCCCGCCGAGCATTGCCAACGGGCAGCACAGTGCCAGCCCCGGCGCCGGGCACAGCCCGGGCTCCGTGGTGCTCTACACCTGCGCCGAGGGCTACTCCCTGCTGGGCAACGCCTCCATCCGCTGCACGGCCAGGGGCACCTGGAGCCGGCCCCAGCCCCGCTGCCGAGGTGCGCTCCCGGGGCTGCCTCCGGCTCCTTCCTCCTTCTCGGCTCTTGCTTCAGCCACTGCGAGCAAATCCCCGGGGACGGGCAGAGAGCAGAGGTGCCAGGGGCAGGAGGAGCCCCATGTGCCCCCGTGGGTTTCCCTTTCTGTCCCCACTGAGTGCAAATGCTCAGGAACAGCTGAACAATGGTATTTAGTGTAAGAACAGGAGTCAGAAATGTTGAAATGCCCGTGACAGGGATGGCAAGGCCCAGCAGCAGGTGCTGTCCCTGCCCCGTGCCCCTCCACAGGAGGGGTTTCACATCCCCAGCTCTTCACATCTCGTGCTCTTCCCTTCCAGCAATTGGCTGCACCAGGCCAGAGATCGAGAATGGAAAAGTGGCTGGGTCAGAGACCACCTACAACCTGGAGGACACCATCATCTTCGAGTGCAACTTTGGTTATGCCTTGAAGGGCTCTCAAGAGTCCCAGTGCCAGTTTGGGGGCAAGTGGGACCCTCCTGTTCCCACCTGTGAGAAGTGTAAGTGCAAATGAGGGGCAGCTGATTTCTGAACCCCTGTGAAGGAGGTAAAGGGGCTGGAACATGCACATAATATGTCCTGCTGTCCTTCTAATCACCATCCAAACCCCTGAACAGGCTGCCTGGGGAGGTGTGGGCATCATCTGGCACCGTCCCTGGAGGGATTTAAAAGACACGTGGATGTGACACTTGGGACATGGGGTAGTGGGCTTTTCAAACATAAATGTTTCTGTGATTCAGACCCTTGTTAAATGTAAGGCTCTTTAAATGAATCCACAAAATCCAGGCTGGTGCCTGATATAATTCACAACCACAGAAAGACCAAACCAAGATAATTAGGGTCACAGATGGAAACCAACCACTACAGATGCCTAAATAGTGAGAAGCTATCATTTTTATGTCAATAAGCTCAGAAAACATGAAGGCTGGAAGGTAAGAGAGGGTAGGATGGAAATATTATTCCATGACAGCCCTCGTTGTTGTTGGGCAGAAATTAAAGGGAAAGAACAAAGTTAAAAGGCTGCCTCACCCTCCAGGGGGGTTTGTGGTACCAGCTCTTGGCTAGCTGGGATGTTTTCCTCTCCTTGCAGTGCCACCGTGTCCTTCTCCTCCAACGATCAGAAATGGCCAGCACGACAGCAAGGGGGTGGCAGAGTTCATCCCTGGCATGGCAGTGAAGTACCACTGTGACCCAGGCTACCTCCTCGCTGGGAAAAGCTCTATTTCCTGTTTGCCATCGGGAGTCTGGAGCATCCCTTACCCCCGCTGTGAAGGTGAGCTGCAAATGCTGCTACCCCAGTGCAAAGGGAGAGCACTGCACTCACACAGGCTCCCAAAACCAGAGGAGCACCCTCAGCTCTGGCACCATGCCCCCAACCATGCCCCCCGCCCGAGCTCTGCTGCTTTTCCCTCCCAGTGATCACCTGCAGCAGCCCCAGCATCAAGGACGGGGAGGTGGCTGAGGGCCGGAGGGCTGTGTACCACCCTGGGGACAACGTCACCTTCCAGTGCCACCCAGGCTTCGTGCTGAGGGGCAGCCGTGGGGCCAAGTGTCAGCCTGACAGCCGCTGGGTGCCCGCTGTGCCCACCTGCCAGCCAGGTGAGCCGGTGCGATGGGCTTTGCTGTGGTACCAGTGCCCCTCCTCTGGGTGAAACCCCTAAACCAACCTCTGCTCTCTGCTCCTGCCCTGGCAGTGCGGCCCTGCCCTCCGCCCCCCGTCATCGCCCACGCCACGCTCAGCGCCGAGCCGGGGACCAACTTCACCAGTGGCACCTCCGTGAGCTACAGCTGCCAGCCTGGCTTCTCCCTGCTCGGGGACCCCTCCGTGCTGTGCACAGCCTGGGGCAACTGGAGCCTTCCCTACCCGCGCTGTGCAGGTGGGGCTGCCTCAGCATCCACCCCGTGCCAGGCTCAGCATCCACCCCGTGCCAGGCTCAGAATCCATTCTGTACCATGCTCACCACCCATCCCGTGCCAGGCTCAGCATCCCACCCCGTGCCAGGCTCAGAATCCATTCTGTACCATGCTCACCACCCATCCCGTGCCAGGCTCAGCATCCCACCCCGTGCCAGGCTCAGCATCCCACCCGTGCCAGGCTCAGCATCCATCCCGTGCCAGGCCCAGAATCCACCCCATGCCATGCTCACCACCCATCCCGTGCCAGGCTCAGAATCCATCCCGTGCCAGGCCCAGAATCCACCCCATGCCATGCTCACCACCCATCCCGTGCCAGGCTCAGCCTCCATCCCATGCCATGCTCACCACCCATCCCGTGCCAGGCCCAGCATCCATTCCGTGCCAGGCTCAGCCTCCGTTCCATTCCAGGCTCACCCTGAATCAGGCAAACCTGCCAACCTGCAGGATTGCATGGCACAGGGAGAACCACAGCAGGAGCTGTGCTCACTTTGGTGGCACTGGGAATAAGTTGGTGGCATTGCTCAAGTTTCCCAAAAGGAGACAGGCTTGGGTGTTCTAAATATTGAAATTAAAGATTTGTGTACTTTACCCCCCAGAGTTGTGTGAAGGCACCACACTGACCAAACTATTTTTTGTGCATTGTTTTATCCTGTTTTTTAAGACCACATAAATTAGGTGCCTGTGTCCTTACATGCTGAGTGTTATTTGATGCAGACAAATGTCAGACTACATAGAAGATGCATTAATAACTTGGGGTTTAGCAGTGCCTATCAAAGCACCTGTTTCTCTTTAGCTGCCTTTCACAGCCAAGGACATATTTCTCATGCCCATTTCATTTCTTGGCAGCCGGTTGTGGCACACCAACACCGTTGTTATTTGCTGAGCTAAGTGAGCAGTATGAAAATCAGACCGAATTTCCTGTTGGGATGACTGTGAACTACACTTGTCGGCCTGGATACGTGGAACAGCCACAGATATCACCAACTATCACATGTCTTGAAAATCTAACGTGGTCTGAAGCCCAGGAGTTTTGCAAAAGTAAGTTTTGCAGCTGCTTCTAATTGGTTTAAATTGTTGTGTGCTGAATCCTTGTAATCTCCCCTTCACCACTCCCTCCTTTGGCGGGTTTGGGCAGACTCCTGTAAATAGCGATTCTTTTCCTATGACACTGAGTTAAAGAAGCTTAAAATCAGCTCGTCTCAACCCCTGCCATGAGCACCTTCCACTCTCCCAGGTTGCTCCAAGCCCTGTCCAGCCTGGCCTTGGACGTTTCCAGGGATGGGGCAGCCACAGCTGCTCTGGGCAACCCCTGCCCACCCTGACAGAGAGGAATTCCTTCCCAACATCCCACCCAACCCTGCCCTCTGGCAGTGAGAAGCCATTCCTGTCACTCCATCCCTTGTCCCCAGTCCCTCTCCAGCTCTCTTGGAGCCCCTTCAGGCACTGGAAGAGGCTCTAAGGTCTCCCTGGAGCCTTCTCTTCAGACTGAACAACCCCAACTTCCCCAGCCCGTCCCAGGGTCATGGCCCTGCCCTTTTCTCAGTTTTGTTTTGTCCTCTCTCTTTAGTGCTGCAATGCCCTCCACCTCCCAGTATTGCCAAAGGAACTCACGACAGCCAGGACGTGGAGGTTTTTCCCGCTGGGATGGTTGTGAACTACAGCTGTGACCCTGGCTACAGCCTCCGGGGAGAGGCATCCATCTACTGCACCAGCTCTGGCAGCTGGAGCCTCCCTCTCCCTCAGTGTGCAGGTACACTGGGGCTCCAAGCTTGGAGCTATGGATAGCCTGGCAGTTTCTACCTGTGGGATTCATCCTCACCCTTCCCAAAATTCTGAATCCTTTACCCTCCCCTTTTTTTTACCCATTTTGCACAACGATTTTAAGCTGTACATACTCAAAATGCATTTTAAAGCAACTTTTGTGGCTGACATCCCCATTTCTCCCTATGTTTTCTCCCCTGATAGGTGGCTGTGGTGCACCTCCAAACCTCACCTTTGCTGAGCTAGCCAGGCAATACAGAAATGTGCTGGAATTTGCTGTTGGGGACACTGTGAGCTACAGCTGCCGGCCGGGACACTCGAGACGCCCCGGAGTGTCCCAGACTCTGACTTGCCTCCAAAACCACACGTGGTCTGAAGCCCTAGAGTTCTGTAAAAGTGAATAGCTCCATCCATTTGGTGTTGGTTATTGGAAATTGTCCATTTTGTGGGTTTTTAAAGGAAAGATTGGTACATGGCTTTACTAGTCACATGGTCTGGGCCGCTTTGGGCCTTTTTGAAATCACATCTTTGTTGGTGGCAGAACTTGGACAGAGCCTTAAGGTACCTTCTCATAGTGTGTAACACACGGTCAGGAGAGGAGTTTAAACAAAGCCTTGTTCTTTCCCAGGGAAGCAATGTAGACAGCCAGAATCCCCCAGGAATGGCAGAGTTGTTGTTCTGACAGATCTCCTTTTTGGGTCAACTGTGAGCCACACGTGTGATGAAGGGTGAGTCCCACGCTGCCTTTGCTGCCTCTGTGTCTGAGTTTGGTGGTGGGTAAAGGGTCAGAGCCCACTCCTCTGCACAGGTGTTCTCCCACAGCAGGCCTGAATTGGAGTTTTGGTTCCAATTCTGTCGTAGTTGCCTGCTCCAGAAAGGGAGAATTGTCTCATTTTTCCCTCCTATGCTCAGCAGAATAATTTGCAAACGAGTTTCAGTTTTCCTTCTCAGATGGTCTCGAGCAGGAGCTCAGAGTGGGAGCAAGGCCGTGCTGCAAGGAGGCTCCAGCCCTTTGGAAATCAGTTGGGTCCTGATTTATCACCTGACCAATCTAACCCAGAGCTTTTGGGGTCAGTGTTGCTCCTCTTGGATCTGGGAAAAAGCAACTTGGCGTCCCTCATTCCCACGTGTCAAACCAGCAGAGACCTTGGTGATCAGCTGGAATCAGGAGGCTGCGGAAGGAAACCACCGGGGAGGGAAAAATCCAAGCTCAGGGACTTGGTATGAGCTGATATTTCTTTGCACCTCCAGGTACAGACTGGTTGGAGAGTCCCACAGGAGATGTGAGATTTTGGGACGAGATGTTGCCTGGACTGGTCTGCCTCCCATCTGTCGGAGTAAGTAGGTCACCACTATATTGGGGCCAGAATTGCCATATTAAGTCCTTAAAATTAAAAAGCGTTTCCTTTAAATAAATACAATTAAATGAATAAGACCATTAAAGGATAATATTCCTCTGGGATAGTTTTTAGGGGTTTATAAATGCTTGTATATTTGGTTTCTTCTAAAAATCTTCCAGATGTAAGCTTTGATCTGTCACAGCAATTCAGACTGAAGAGTTGTGAGATGCCTGCAGGGACTTGTCCCTTTTGTTTCACAACAATAAATAAGAAATCAAGTAAAAAAATGTGTTTTGTAGAAGAGTGATATTTTGAGTACCATTGGAATGGAATTTTCCAAACCCTCTACTGTTATCTGAAGCACAAGGATGTTTTGCAGGGCTTGATCATTGCAATTAGTCTTTTTTTTTTCAGATGGAATTGCTTTTTGAGGTTGGGATAGTCAAGCATTCACGAGAATGACAGTACCGACAGATTTCTACCCCATTTCATGTATTTATTAGAATATATTCACACTATCTATGTTTATATATATATATAATACTGTGGTACCCTTAAGGTACCTAAAAGAACTCAAACCCCTCCCCTCAGTTCTTGGAATTATTCTTATCTGAGTCTCTAAGTCCTACCTGTGAAACTGCTCTGAGCACACTGAGAATGGACTTGAGGATGTGTTCATTCAGCACTCACCGGCTTTGAACCCCTAAATAGGAGTTTCTCTTTCAGGGGTGGTGTGCCCAGCCCCACAGGTCCAGAATGGGAGGGTGGCTGTCCCCAAGCCCCGCTACAGCTACGGGGACTCTGTCACCTTCAAGTGCTGCAGAGGCTTCACCCTGCGAGGCCACCCCACGTCCCAGTGCCAAGGGGACATGAGGTGGCACCCACCTGTACCTGTCTGTGAGCAGGGTAAGAATCAGCTCTTGGCCTTGTCGGGATTGCACATTCCTCCTGGTTTCTCACCTGATTTCTCTCCTTGTTTCACTCACTGAAACTAAAGCTGGTTTTATGTTTCCTGTTTGCTCCAACTGCTTTAAGGAGAACCCAGAAATTTCTCCTTTCATTTATGCCTCTCTTCACACACAGGAGATGAGCAGGGCTTGGGTAATGCTGTAAGTACTGGCACGATTTGCACTTTCTCACACTGCTTGTTGCAATCCATAGTCCACATTCTCTTAATTCCCTGGAAATGAGGAATTCGGTAGCTGCAGGACACTGACTATCAGAGAGATGTGGATTTTTTCCTGGAAATGTAACACCAGGATGATGGGAAATGAAGGTACATGTGTACATTTTATTTGCTCAACTATGTTTTTAAACTCTTAATGCTGCATTTAGATGGAGTGTCAGAACGTTATCACCACCCTGACCCCACAACAAAGCCAGGTAGGTCTCTTACCTGAAGAGGCAAGATTTGATTTACTAATCACTAACTCCTCCTCCCAACCTGTCCTGCTTTTTTGAGGGAACTTTGCAGAGGGTTGGGCAGGGCTGTTGGGGTCAGTGCTGTGGGAGGGAGCACTCAGCCTTCCCCAGCTGTTCAGAAGTTTTCCCTCTTGTTTCTCTGAGCTCTGCTTTGATCTCCACTCTGTTTTCAGTGCTGTACTGCTCCAAGCCTGCAGATATCACCCACGGGTCTTTCCGTGGCCCAGCAAAAGCAGTTTTTACTGTGGGAACATCTGTAAACTACATCTGTGAGCCTGGCTTCTCCCTCCTGGGGACAGCATCCATTTATTGCACAGAATCTGGAGCCTGGAGCCATCCCCCTCCTGTCTGTCAAGGTGTGTTTTGGAGAGAGCAAAGAACAAAGGACATTTAACAAGTCTTGACTTAGGGGAAGGTCTGTAGAAGGTCTAAATCTGAGTACAGAATGTGTGATAAGAACAAGCTCGAGTTTTTAGCCTTTCCAAAGCCTGCTGGAGTTAGAGGGGTCCGGGCTGTTGAGCGCAGGGGAAGAAATTCAAAGGGAGCAGTCGAGGCTGCAGAGGGTCAGTGCCTCAGCCACTCCTGGCCACCCTTCAGCATCCTGCTGATTGTCTCTCCATGACTTTCCAGCTGTGAAGTGTCCGCAGCCCCCAAACATCACCAACGGGAGGCTGAAAGGCGACGCCTCTGCCACCTTTCCCTCCGGAGCCGCTGTATCCTACAGCTGCGATCCCGGTTACTCACTGCTTGGGAATGCTTTCATCAACTGCACGGGCTCGGGGACCTGGAGCCAGCCCCTCCCGCAGTGCAAAGGTGAGTCTGTGCTTCCTCTGATGTTTGGAATTCCACGCGGGACTGAGGCACTTTCCCAGTTCCGCAGAATGCGGAATGAGAATTAATTCCTGGCTCCACTCAGAAGGAACTCAAGAGCGATGCCCTAAATAACCCGCAGCTGTGTTTCTCTTATTTTGTGTTCCCTCTAAATGTCCTCTTTTTACTGCTGCCAATTTCAGAGATCAGATGTGAATTCCCGGATGTCCAAGGTGTTAAAAAAGGCATTAAAGGAAGTACTTATCGCTCTGGCACTAACATCACTCTTGAATGTGACGATGGTTACGTGCTGGAAGGCATCAGTCACACCCAGTGCCAGGAGGATTTCAGCTGGGACCCTCCCGTGCCAGCCTGTAAACTGAGTGAGTGGAAGAACAAAGCAAAGATCAAACAGAAGCACGGAAATACATTTTAAACATGCAAATGTCTGTATTTTTAAAATAAGGAAGTATACAGGGGTGTGGTTTTCGGAAACCTGGTGTTGTGGGTGTTAGCAGCGAGACACTGGCACGGGGAAGCTGTGGCTGCCCCAGGTTCCCTGGAACTGCCCCAGGCCAGGTTGAACACTGGGGTTTGGAGCAGCCTGGGACAGTGGGAGGTGTCCCTGCCCATGGCAGGGGGGTGGAACTGGATGAGCTTTAAGATCCCTTCAACCCAAACCATCCTGTGATTCTAAAAGGTTTATTGCTGTTGATTAAGGACAGTTGAGAAACGCTATAGAACAGTTTGCTGATTTTCCTTTTTCCCCTTCTCTCCAGCGTCCCCCAAGCCTGGGTCAGTAGGCCTAGGTAAGCAGCTTACAAACATTTTTGTCCCCAGCTCAGTGGCCTCAGTGGCACAGCCCCCCTCTGCTTACTTGGCAGATACACCCTGTTGTGCATTTCGTGTACTTTAACAGTGAGAATAACCTGCATTCTTCTCCCTCAGGAGTGGCAGCTGCAGCAGTTCTGCTGCTCCTTGGGGCAGGTGTTGTCTGGAAAATCATTTCCAAGCAGAAGGAAGGGTAATGCAGCTCTGGCTCTTTGTTCCTGTCCCTTGGTGCCAAGTCCCAAGCTTTATACGCTTGATACACTTGAAATATTTGCCTCAATGTGTCTGGGCCTTGTAATTTTGTATCTTCAGCTCAGGTTGCAAATCATAGAACCTGGAACTCATGGTGTGGTTATGTCATTTTATTTCAGGCCTCTCTTTCTTAAAGGAAACCAAACCAAGTGATTTTTTTTACAAGGCAATTCATTGTTTTCTTCTTTCTCACATAGCTATTATCATACGTATGAAAACTATAATTACAGAACCCCCCTGAACCCAGACACTGAACACAAAGGCTCGTGTCTGCCATAGGAGGTATGGATTTATATTCCTCAGCACAAAATATCAGTTAGAGCTGCAATAACTACACTGTCATTTGTTTATATTGCTGACTGCATTGTCTCCTTGAATGACTATTTTCCTAATACAGTAATTCAACTAGAAACCTCTTTCCTTTTTGTCTTCTGATAGAATATTTTCTTTTGCTGAATAGAAGATGTTTTAAACATATTGGGGTTTAAAACCATCCTATTTTTCTTTCTGACACCACCCCCAAGGTGTGTCTTTCCTTTTCCAGAGTCTGGATGATTGGTGTGCACAAGTCAGACTTCCAGACCAGTCCTTGCTTCTGAATGGAAGCTGCTTTTAATTTGTACAGATTATGAAAAAGCTGCACAACTGCCTCAGCAGTAGTAGAGTTAGAAAAGACACTGAACTTGGTTCCTGGGGGTTTTTATTGCTTTCACACTTGCTGAAATGGTGTTTTTACTTACAAGTGAATCTATTTTCTATGGTGGACCCATTGTAGCCAGCAGTGAATTTTCACTGTTTAACAGCACTTCACCTACAAAGTGGGGCATGTAAAAAAATATCAATTTTGTGTGATTTCTTTGAAACAAAGCATTTCCCAGAAATTCTCTCCTCCCTCTCTTGGGTGGCGATGGAATCTCTCCACACCAGCACAAAGCCAGGAAATCCTGATTTCAACACCAGGATATCATCTCTTTCCTAGGCTGGAAAGAGATCTCATCCCTGCTGCTGCTAACCAGGCACCCGGCTCATTCCCTGCAGCGAGGAAGTGCCGCTCACGCGGAGACCGGAATTCTGTGGCCAAAAAAAAAGGACATTTTACTGTAAATCTGCAATGCTCTTCTGCTCTCTGCAGTTACTGTAAGGATCTGATGAGGCTCAGACTGCACAAAGTGCAGGTGCTGCCTTGCAGGGAATTCTGTGCGCTGCTCCTGATGAAGAATTATCTCCTTTGTCCCCAAAAAACTGGATAACCCCAAGCCTTGGTAGGAAGAACCAATCAATAATGCACTGGCCATAACCCCCATTCCCTGTCTCCCTATGCCCACCAAAACATACCTGCACAAGGGTGGGAGTAACCATGTGTTAATTAATGTCTTAATTACAGCTGTATTTACATCTTTAGTTCCTTCCAGCAACGCTTATGTGCAGCGTTCCTCCACCAATGCTTAGCCTAATAAAAGCTGATGATGACAATTCTGTGTCTTCTTTTACACCTACCTAGAACTTTAAGTCTTTTCTGCTTTGAGTTTTTAAAAATTTTTTTGGCTGTTCTATTTTAATGCTGCTCCACCACACACGGGATTTAACTTCAAATTTAACTTCCAAAGGCGAGCAGCGCTGCACAGGGATGTCCATCCTGAGCTGGCTGTTATTTTTCAATTTATCACTATTGGTGTTCCAATGTGGCACCTGAACACACTTTGATTTTTTCCCTCTTTCCTTGAGCCGCCCAGGAAAGGATTCAATCTCCTCGCACCCAGGGCTGTAACGTGCTGAGGGTGTTGTAAAATAAGGAATATGTCCACATATGCCAAGATTACTTTAAGTCAGGGAAGATCTTTGTATACTTTCAATCCTAATCAATAAAAGAGGAGCAGGCAGGAGCATCCCTTAGTCAAGGGCATCCCCCAATGAACTATCTTTAAGGATGAAGTAAATCAAGATGCTGATGTATGTATTTGGCAAAATACTTAAGGCCGCTGTATTAATCAGCGATTATTACCCTGCTAAAAATCACACTTTCGGTTCAACCAGAGCCTCCCCCGAGCATGCGTTGAACCGAGCCGGGACTGCGTCACTAGCGTGGCAATTCACTCATCACAACACAGCGGCTGTGCTTGGAAACCGCCCTACCCTGCAGCCCTGTGTGTAACACCGGCACGGACAGCCCGGTCCGGGGATTATCAGCGATCCCCGGCCGAACAGCGGCCCGAGCTGTCCCCACGGTGCCGCCGCGGCGTGAGGGGCCCAGGCGGGCGGGCCCGGCCATGGCGGCGCCGCTCTGAGGGCGGGCCGAGCCGCGCATGCGCACCCGGCCCCGCGCTGCGTCTCCGGCGGCGCCGGGAGGGAGCGGAGCGGCCGCAGCCGCGGCCCCGCTGCGGGCATGGGGCGGCTCTCGGTGCTGCCGCTGCTGCCCGTGCTGCTGCCCGTGCTGGTGCTGTGGCAGCTCGGCGGAGCCCGGGCTCAGGGTGAGACAGCGGCCGCTCGCTCTTCGCTGCCCCGAGCGGGCGGTGCCGGTGGGGAAGGGGCGCTCGGAGCGGCGGGCGCGGCGCGGAGCCCTCGGGGGGCCGCGGCTGGGAGGAGCGATCGGGAGCGGCGGGGTCGAGATCAGGGTGGGGATCGGGATTGGGATTCGGATCGGGATGGGGATCGGGATGGTGCCCGTGCCCTGCTCCCCCTGCGGTCCCCTCGGTGCTGAGGGTGCCCTCAGGGCCTGCCGGGGGGGCGAGGCTGGCAGGAAGGAAGGAAATGGCTCTAAGGGCGGTGGTGTACCCACGAGGGTTTGGGCGGGTTTGAATCGAGAGAATTGTGACATTGTTCGGGTGCGGAGAGACCTCAAAGCGCATCCCGTTCCACCCTGCCCTGGGCAGGGACACCTGCCGCTGAGCCTCCGTGCAGCCTGGCCTTGGAGCCGATTTTAAACTCGGCTTTCTGTCCCTTAGACCCGCTTTCCTTTTTCCCTAAGAAGGGACAATGAGCTCTGTGAGTGGGGCTGGCTTGTTTGTTTTTCATGCAGCAAAAGAAATGGGTGTACAGTGGGTGAAGTCGTGTGTTTAACTACAAAATAAAGGCAAACAGACAAAAATCTGAAAATAGGATCTGGAAGGAAGTGCATTGTCTGGGTAGAATGACTAAAGAACTTGAGGAAACAATGAGTAACGTGCCCTATACATGTGTAGAGCTGGACGCTGCATGCAATTAAAACCCAAATTAAAAAATTGGGAACGATTTAAATATATCCTTAAGGGCTCTTGAATGATTCTGTCTCCTGTGCTGTTGCACCTCAGTGTGTTTCTTTCTTGTCGCTAAGGTGATGTGTTGTTTTTTCCCTCCTCTCCCAGGGTGTCCCAAGCCAGAGCGGCAGCAGAATGCAGAGCTCGATGAGAACTCCAGGGACAAAGAGGATTTTCCACCTGGAACCAAAATCTCCTTCATCTGCCGGCCAGGATACGTGAGGGTCCCAGGGAAGTCACTGACCTGGACATGTGGTGATGACTTGCAGTGGTCACAAACAAGCGTGTTCTGTACAGGTAAGTTTTGTACCCCTTTTTTCCCGCTGACATTTAACAGTTCCAGTTGGTTTGCAAGTGGGAATTAGGGTTTTGCCATATTTTAAATAAGGCTTGGAAAACGCTGGTGTGGGTAGGAGCAATAGGTGCCAAAGATTTTGTCTTTGTATGTAACTACAAAAATGTAGAATTTTTTCTTTTCTTTTTCTTCCCCCCCACCCCTTCCCCCAGCGAGAACATGTAAACACCCAGGACCCTTGGAAAATGGTTATATTGATGCAGGAGATCTTACATTTGGTTCAAAATTGACATTTCATTGTAATGAAGGGTAAGTGTTTTGGTGAAGTTAATGATTTTTTTTTAATGTTTACACCAGATTTGAAATAAACCCAAATTTTCTGTTCCAGTTCTGACCTGAAGTCTGAATTCTACCTGTAACAAATGGAATTACAGCAAAATTTAATTTGATTCCCTGGTTTAATTACTCTTTGCATCAACCCTAAGTTTTTTAGTGAGAGTCTGCAGAACTGCAATGTTACCTCTGGTTTCTTCTTTCAATGCTCCTGTGGCAGAGGGGGTAGATGTATATTTGTCATCCTTCATTATTGAATAATTCAGTCAACAACACTAAGGAGGGTTTTTTCCTTTTCCTTGAGTATCAATAATTTTAGAACTTCAATATTAGAGGATATTTCTAAAAATTGTAAGACTTCCACAGTTCCTTAGTGATTTCTCTTTTGTTTCTGTTTTGTTTTCAAAGTGAGACTGTCAACATAATAAGCAAGATTCTGTTCTCATTACAACAAAGTCTTGTTGTGTTGTGTCCCTGTAATCACAGAATTATTGATAAAAACCAATTTTTTTGTGCTTGTTGGAGAAATGAGAAATTTAAATTTCACTTCTTCAAAATTTTTACCTGTCTAGATACAGATTATTGGGTAATGGAGAGATTTCCTGTGATATCAAGAACGGAGGTGTTGACTGGAGTGGAACTCTGCCTTACTGTGAAAGTAAGTAAATTACTTCTGTGTTTGATTTTCTGTTCAGAGGGGGTAGTTCGTTTACAAACACCTGTGCCACCAGCTTGCCAGTATAAAAAATGA
Source organism: Emberiza elegans (assembly GCA_024865655.1). Classification (NCBI taxonomy): domain Eukaryota; kingdom Metazoa; phylum Chordata; class Aves; order Passeriformes; family Fringillidae; genus Emberiza; species Emberiza elegans. The sequence goes on along the minus strand of JALJVW010000184.1, from coordinate 80,129,097 downwards.
TGGGAAAGCAGAGATGATTTTTTTTCTTAACTACTTGGGTTATGCCTGATGATTGACCACTGAAAAATGTCAGTTTTGGTGGTAATTATCTCCTATTAAAATCATATTATCTCATATTATTAACATCTCATATTAAAATCAACCTCTTGTTGAAGCTGAGGTTCTGTAGCGTGACTTTGAGTGGCTGTGTCAGATTTTCAGTGAAATGACTGGAAAACCAAGGCTGGCTCTTTGAGATGAACCAGCTAACACTGCAAAACCAATCTGACCAATTTTTGTGCTTTATTTACAGTAATTCCTTGTGAGCCACCTCCCAAAATAGCCAATGGGGAGTACGAGGAGAGAGGCAGCTACGTGTACCAGAGCTCAGTGACCTACAGGTGCCTGGATGTCCCCAAGGGCAGTGATCCCTTCTCCCTCATTGGCCCAGACACCATTCACTGCACATCTGATGCACACTCAAATGGAGTTTGGAGTGGGCCACCTCCGGAATGTCGAGGTTGTTGGGATTTTTCTTTTTTTATTACAGTGTCTGGCCTTTTCCTTGGAAGTGGGGTGGGGAGAATGGACTTTGCCTCTAGGAGAGAAGGAACAGATCCTGTGGTACAAGGTTTGGTACAGTTCCAGTGAGATTACATCAGCATGGTGGATATGGATGGACTGTGAATAGAATATTGCTAAAATTTAAGTTAAAGCTTGAAAAATACCTAAAAAAATGGAGTGTCTTGTTGGTAGAAGTGACAAGGCCAAAGTGAAGGAACTGGGAGACCACAAGTCCTGCAGAAAAATTGTGTCAAGGGCTAGGATGTGGGGGCTGGATAAGACTTGTAAAAAGCTAAGGAAGAATCCTTTTCCTAAAAACAGAGCCGCTATGGAAGTGCAGGAATCATTGTTTCTGCAAAGCTTCTCCAAAACAACTTGTGGAAATTGGCACATAGGGAAAAGGATGTTGTGTTTGGTGCACTGTTTGTGTTAACAGATGTTTCCAAGCTTTGTGTTCATTGGTAACAAATGTTTGTGTTAACAAATGTTTTGCCTCTTTCAGTGGTCAAATGTGAAGACCCCAGAGTTGAAAATGGGAGAAAAATATCTGGATTTGGATTTTCCTACAGATACAAGGACTCGGTTGTGTTTGAGTGTAATCAAGGCTATTTCATGGTTGGAGCAGAGGTAATTACCTGTGAAGAAAATAACGCCTGGGATCCTCCACAACCAACCTGTGAGGAAAGTAAGACTTTCTGTAATATTCCCTTTTCTCTTGTGTGTTGAAAGTGTTTTAGCTAAAGTAGAGCATCCTGGTGTTGTAGTGATTTCATGGGTGAAGGCAGGAGAAAAGATGTGAAATACAGGAAAAAATATTTGATACAGGGAATTAGGAGTATGCACAGTGAGGAAAGCTGTAGTATCCTTCTGGAGTAGTTGAAATCTTTGTGTGTGTTTTTTATGCAGCTCTTCAGCTCCTACTTTCTAGAAATGATTTTAGAGCTCAGAGGAATAATGAACCAGTAAGGATTTCTGAGCTGCCATGTAATAGGATTGTATTACCCTAATGAATGTCTACAGTGATGTTTAAGTTTTCTAAGGGGAATATTTGTACTTAAAATTGGGGTAAAGTTAATTTCTGACATGTGCTGAGCTATTTTTCTTACATGAAGGCAACTTGTGTTTGTGGAATGAGTTACTGAGTTACGAAATAAACTTTATTCTCAGTGAACTTGTTTTAAATTCCTGTATTAGTTACTCCAGACGTGTGTCCTGCCCCGAAGATCCGCAACGGGGCCCTGATTCCAAAGAAACCTGCCTATGCAAAAGGAGAGTCAGTGCAGATCAGGTGCCATGCTGGCTGTTCCTTCCCTGATGGCTCTGCAGAGATGACAGTCACCTGTCAAGAACAGAGTTCCTGGGGTGCTTTACAGCACTGTTCCTGTGAGTAGAATTGCTAAAATCAGGAGCAGACTGACAAGTTCTAAATATCTGATCTAGTAATCCTTTTTTTTTTTCCTCCCACCTTTTCTTTCCAGGTGAGTCTGAAGGTTCTGGTTCCACCCCAGTCATAAGTCATGGGAGAGTGATAGATGGACAAAAACCCTCCTACTCTGTGGGGGATTTCATTACCATTGAATGTTACACGGGGTACACCTTGAGTGGGGAGGCTCGGATTCAGTACATTGGAAACAACCAGTGGGTGCCAGCAGTGCCAGCCTGCCAGCTCAGTAAGTATGGGGGTCCTGATTCCAGACAAACCTGCCTGTGCAAAAGGAGAGCCAGTGCAGATCAGGTGCCATGCTGGCTGCTCCTTCCCCGATAGCTCTGCAGAGGTGACAGTCACCTGTCAAGGACAGAGTTCCTGGGGTGCTTTACAGCACTGTTCCTGTGAGTAAAATTGCTAAAATCAGGAGCAGACTGACAAGTTTTTAATCTCTGATGTAGCAATATGTTTATTATTTGTTTTCCCCCTTTTCTTTCCCGAACCTTCAGGTGAGTCTGAAGGTTCTGGTTCCACTCCAGTCATAAGCTATGGGAGAGTGATAGATGGACAAAAACCTTCCTACTCTGTGGGGGATTTCATTACCATTGAATGTTACACGGGGTACACCTTGAGTGGGGAGGCTTGGGTTCAGTACATTGGAAACAACCAGTGGGTGCCAGCAGTGCCAGCCTGCCAGCTCAGTAAGTATGGGCTGCAGAATCTGCACTAGGTGAAAATACAGCTCAGAGAACAGTCCTTTCATATTCAGGAGAAATTATTTAATGCAGCTTCCTTCTTTATTTTAATGGGAAAATAGGGTTTGTTAAAATTAATTAAAAAATTCATATTCTAAGTGAAATATTATTATTTAAATTAGTCTGCCTCAAAGATTGTGTTGCTAGAAGTACTTGACTTGAAATAGCTCTGTGAATATTTTTATAACAATATTTGAGCAAGAAGCGTCTGTGTTCCTCTTGTGATACTGATTCCTTCTGTTTTCAGGTGGATATATTATAGCCATCATCTGTGGTAAGTATTTTATAAAACCTTAAAAAAATACAATACAAATTGTATTTTTTATGTGAAAATCCATTTTTTATTCCAATCACCTGTGACTGTAATAAGGGTGATTTTGGAGTTCTGGTTAAAGCTGCATGATTCAAAGAAAGATTACTTAGCTATTACAGCTTAATTTAGTATGAAATGTGTATTTTCTCATGTGGTGAGCTCACACCACAAGGCAGTTTGCAACAACTTGGCCACATGGTTAAATGTCTGAGCTTGGGTTTACTGGAGGTGTGAGTAAATAACTCTGCCAGTGAATGGAAGTGTTCATTCCATCCTCTGTCCTTGCCTTTGTTATCCAGATTTGTACAAACTTGTAAAAAGTAACACTGGGGCCTTGTCATTCCTGTTTTAGTTTCTGAGCTGGTGGGCTTTTGCCATCTTGGTGGTCACTGGTTCTGAGCTGAACTATCTTGAGGAATAAAATATTTAATTTACATGGCTCATTCCATAAATAATTTGGGTTGTGGTTTTTTTTAGGGGGGTAGAGGTGGGATAGACCTATAGATGAAAACAAGGCTATTTCTGCAAAATTTTTATTGCTTTTTTGTGAGCTGGAGATGATCTTTATCACTCTAAGGTGCTTTTTTTTTCACTTCTTCCTAAAGTGATTGTGGTAGTTGTGGTGCTCCTGGCAGCCTTGTGGATCTACAAGAAATTCTTCTCACAAAATGGGTGAGTAAGCTTTTTTTTTTTAATCCTGCAAGTTTCCAAATGACTGAGCCAAAGCTGTGCTGATGTTTAAGTTTCTTGAGCTTTGTGTGCCCTTTCTTTTTCAAATGTCTGATTTTTGTGTGAGCTCCTCCCAGCAGCTGATGGGAGCTAAAGCCTAACCATGAATTTGTCTTTGGTTTTGGATCTGCTGTTCAGCTAAGCTGCTAATTAACACTTGCACTAATTTCAAGGAAGGAAAAACCATGTTCTCAAGCTTGTGTTTGGCAGTGTCCACTTGCCAAGGAAAGTATTTTGTCCATCTGCTTCAAACATACCAGTTTATCTCCTAAAGCCAGGGGGAGTCTTGGTTGTATGGGCTTGTGCTGCCAGGTTTTCAGGTTTTTATTCTCCTCCTTCAGCCCCAGTGTTGGTGTCCCTATGTTAAAGACTTGCAAAATCAACTGCAAAATACTAGACTTGTGCACAAGCAATTAGGGTTCTGTTTTTAATGAGACATGTAGGGTGTTTTAAACTTTATCTTCAAAACAGCTGAGGTTTATGTGTGGTTTTTCATGGAGAGGCAGGAGATTTAAATTCCTCTTTGTGCATGGCTTTTTGCTGTGATGTCTGATTTTATCTTCTGGAAAAAAAACTTTTTGTCAGATAAATATTTTGTAAAATGCAAAACGCTGACAGTTCAGAGCAGGTTAGGTGGTACACATGGAATGTCAGGATGAGCATCTCATCAAAACAGTGTTGTTTTTTTCCAGAATCTGTTGGGATTTATCTGGAGTACATGAAACAAAGGAAGGGATGCTTTAGATGAAGCAAACCAGAGGGAATATTCCTGTGGTTCATATTTGTAATGAAGCCCACACAGAGGACCTGGGAGAGCCCTGGAGGTGGTTTATATCCAGTGAGGTTTTAGCCTTAAAAATGGGCAGTGCAGTATCAGTCCAAGGGCCAGAGTGTGCTCTGAGCAATTTGGTGCTTTTGAGCCGCTGCTTTTATTCAGTACCTGGATATTTGCAGCCTGGATGGGCCAGAGGAGAGCTCTTGGCAGCTCAGGGCAGCACTTGCTGCCTTCACCCGTGGAGGGACTTCTCAGGGCCTAGAAAGCAGGAGGGATCTAAAGCAGCATCATCAAAAATTAAACTCTGTGACATTCCTGAATATCTGACAGCATGAAAAGCCTTATTGTGCCTAGTGCTCCCCTTCATCTTCCTCTCTGAACATCTGACTGTTAAAGCTCTTTCTTGTCTGAAAACCCTGATCTAATCTCCTTTTATGAAAGCCTCCATCTCCCTGTTTAGTGTTCTGAGTTCCTGATGCAGCTGAGCCCTTGTTGTTGTGCTTCCAACCCCTGATCCTTGCAGTTTGTGGCCTCCAAATGCCAGCAGATCTTTCCTTGGCCTCTGTTTCTTTGTGTGTGAAATGCCCTTGGATGGGACATTCAATTAGACCTTTCTCCCTTTCTGCTGTTCAGCTCGTACACAGTTGATGAGAGTTGCAAGGAAATTTGTATTTTAAAAAATAATGTCCCAGCTGAGATGGAAGAAACTGCACAAATGAATTAATGAAAAGGTATAACTTTCCACTTCATTTGGACTTTTTTGCAATGCAGCTTAAGTGTCTGTTTTATTGTGGTTTGCTTGGAATTTCAGGAGTGTGGAATCCATCTAGCTGGGAACCTTGGCTTCCTGTAGGAAAGAATCTCGTAACTTTTCATTCATTTTGGAAGAACAGGATATAGTATAGAGATTTATCATTTAGCAGTGTCAGTAAGAGCTTGCAATGATTGTAAATCACATTTCTTGGTGTTGTGTTTGAAGCATGAGTAGCATATTGCCTACAATACTCAGAAGAATGTCTGCACCCATCCCAGTGGTGAGTTACTTTTCTTAGCTAATAGTTTAATTCCCTGTCATTGGAAGCTGGAACCACCTTTGGGCACTGAAACTCTAAAGGTAGTTGTGCATCCCTTCAGAGAAAACCAGATCACACCTCTCACAATTACTGATTCATCTGCATTTTTGCTTTCTAGAAGATAAAAGAAGGTCTAACAAGGATCTTTTGAAATCTTCTTATGAAAAGGTGATTTCTTTTTCAAATCCAGAGTTGTGTAGCCCTGAAAAGAATCAAAATTCAGTTGCTTTGAAGCTGATGTCCTCTCCTGTATTTTAACCTCACTCCAGTGAGATGCATGTGATGAATGTTGGGGTTCCTACTGCACTTGTGTAGGGTTAAATGGGCTCTTCCAAAATCTGGCTCTTCCAACCTTGTTTGAACTGAACACTTTGCAGACAGGACAGCTCAGTTTGACTTTTCCTTGCCAATATTTTGTCGTTGCTATCTCAACAGAGCTGGAACTACAAATATTTTTTCAAATCAGCATCTTCTTTTTTTTTTCTTTTTTTTTTTGTTGCTTTTCTCCATTGCACAGATTCTGAGGAGGTGATGGGTTCTCTTATTCCAGCTTAATGCAAAAGTCTTTTCATGTGCATAGTCTTGATTTTATTGACTTGTAAAGGACAGGTAAATTTTCAGTATTTTTGGTGAGGTTTTATATGAACATTAAGCTTGGAGTTTATTCCAAAATAATGTATAGATTAAGGAATATCATCTTCACTTTGAAGAAAGATGTTTCTAATTAAGATAGGATCTGTTTTCTGGGTTAATTTTTGGAGAGAAAAATGAATCAGGCGATAGAATAGAATTCTCCATTCCAATCTTACCTTTACACACAATAAGATAAATTACTGGTGTGGTGTGTCAAAGCACTGGGAATTCTGGAGGTTTTCTTATGGAATAAGGAACTCCTTAGAGCCTTGGAGTAATAGCACTGAGGTTTGGTATAGGGTGGGTTTTTTGTTACAGCAGAACAGGAGTTATTCAAGAACTTGGGACATATATAAGAATATCTTTTTGAATTTTAATTCTTGCATGTTTAAGTATTGTAAAGTTGCTATTAGTGGACTGCAGAATCAAAATCCACACCAACTAATATTTCATTTTTGGTTAGAAAATACATACTAAACAACACATTGTAATTAAAATGAATTCCAGGGTGCACCTGGTGGAGTTATGGGAATCCTGTAACTGCTCTGGTGTTAGTTGTTGGTAATATCAGTCATCACTTGGAATGATCCCTTTGGATCAAAGGCCCTGCTGCTCCTTGGGTCATTGCTGACAGTTCAGTAGCTGAATGAAGCTAAAATCTCCTCAGTCCAGCAGTTGGTAAAGAGAGGCTAAAGACTGACCCAGTTTGTGACTTTACCTGCAGCTTTAATGCCAAAACTAAGGATGTGCTTTCAGTGTAAATGTAAAACCTCTTGCAATGTAAAACCTCTGATCTGACTTGTTTTTTTGTTTGTAGGAAACGTGACAGCACTCCCAGTTCTGCCGAATATAAGATGTGTAAAGCATGACTGCCCTTGCTGGGGGTGGGAGGGACTTGGCAGTGGGATGTCCCTGGCAGAGCTGGACAAGGATTGATTCCCTTGCTCTGAGTGGCTGCCCATGAGTTCCTTGTGCTGATGAACTGCAGGAGGAGATGCTTGATAGGATAAGAAGTGTGTGTGCATATAGCTAACACAGATCCTGCTTTGCCCTCCCTGTCCTGCTGTGCACGTCAGCTGGGGCAAGGGCAGTACCTGTAGCATGCCAGAGCCTGTGGGAGTGCTGCAATGTCCCTGTCCCAGTGCCAGCTGTGCTGCCTGCTGCCTTCAGTGCCACCTCTTGGCTTGCAGAAGATGGCCAATATTCTCCTCTCTCCTGTAGAGCTCTGCTCACTCAAACCTGGCTGTCCTTCCCATCCCTCTTTGCAGCAGAGGTGGTGCAAATGGTTCTGTTGTTTCCTTTGTACTCTGAAATGTGTTGTTGCTCATTCCCTGAAGAGTCTGGTGCCATTGGAGGCGATGTCTTTTGGAAACGATCACAATTAAGATCTTATATACTCTACCTCTTTGTCTGCCAAAGTTGGTTGCTGTATATATAATGAATTAAATGTGCCTTGAAATCAGAGTTTTATAGCTTTTCCTTTGCTTTTAAGAAGGAAAAAAGCTATATATATATTTCTGATTCTTTGCTTTAATCTCTCAAAGACTGCAGTGGATTTGTTGGACCTGAAAACTGAAGGATTCTGTAGCAAAGGCATCCCCTGCCTGTTGACAGGAGGTCCCTAATTAAAGGAACTGCTGAGAGCTCAGTGGTGGCTGTGTCCTGTCGTGAGCACAGTGGAAGTTCCTTAGGGTGCTCGATTTTAGTGAGCCTTGATGTCAGTTCTGGAGATCTTCTCTTGCTTTCAAGGGTAGAAACAGGTGCTGTGTGATCCACTTTCTTTGCTTTTTACTTGAAATCACATATTCCACATTTCTAACCTCTGGCTGCAGACTGGGATGTTAAATCAAGCTCTGAAAAGCTGGATTTAGCTTCAGATTCCTGTTTAGAAGCAGAAGCTTTTCCCTGTCACTCGCTTTTCATGTTAAAGGAAAACCAAACCAGTTCAGTTGTGTGAGTGCTGGTAGATGTGGTGGTCTCTTGTTTGCTGCTTGGTGCTTGCTCAGCAAATGTTTTAGTCCAGATTCTCACTCCAGGAGCCCCCACAACTGTGTTTGCCATTAGTTCAGAGTCACTGCTACTTCTAATTCCTCAGCAAACCCCATCTCTTAACTAGAACAGGTTTTAGCTCCATGAATCTCACTATCAGCATCCAGACAGCTTCTAATTTTCACAGAAAACCCAAATAGCCTCACTTCAGATGCCTGAGGCAGCATTGAAAGTGCTCTGGCTTGTCTGTGGCTGCTTGGCACTGCTCTCCCTGTCATCAACAGATTGTTGGAGTGGCGCAGAACTGTTTGGGCCTTTATAGGGCTTTTTGGGACAATCCCAGCAGTTGCATTGTTGGAGCTCATAATAGGCTGTGGTTGTTAGAAAGGGGCTTTGGCTCTGCAGAAGGATTTGCTGTTGGTGGCCTGGCTGATAGCTCAGCTTGAGAGTTGTTTGTAAACACTGGGATGTGTGACTGGGACTGAGTGTGGTGCTGGTCAGGAGCTCAGCTTGCTTTGTGTGGCGTCTGCAGTGTGCTGAAATACATTGGAATGTTCTTAATTGGGAAGTGAAATCACTGTAAAAAGTGGCTGTGTATTTGCTCTTCTTTCTGGATGTAAAGATTAGCCATGATTTGTAATATTCCAAATAAAAATGTTAAATTATTTAGCAGTAAGTGTTTGTCTTTCATTCATCATTGTGCTGAGCAGCTCTTCTCCCATTGTTATCCAGATGATTTTTCATGTCCCAAATATCAGGGGGAAACTGCTGAGATTGAAGTTTGCAGTTTGTACACAGAATTACTCAGTGGTAGTGTAGGGGATGGGGTTTGATTTGCTGAGCACCTTTTGGGGTTTCCTTTTAGAATTGCAGAGAATTTCCCAGAACCTCCAGAATTTTACAGTGTTGACTCCTGAAAAAATTGGTGAAGAGTTGATGGAGAAGAGGAAATTTGGGCTGTTCTGGTGGAACAATTGAGGCAAAGCCCAGAGGGTGTTTTGGCCCTTTTGTCCAGTGTGTGACAATCCTTAGGGAATACAGCTCTGGTGGGTTTAGGTGACCTGTGAAGGAGAGTGGATTTAGGAACTGTGTGAGTTTCACACTTGAAATGTATACTGAACTGCTGTGTGTGGAGTCAGCTGCTGATGGAGTGAAGCCTTTCAGAGGGTGGAATAGAAAAAATAACTTCATATGCTGTGTTTCATTGCAGTTTGTGGTTGAGATACTCAGAGTGAGTTGGTGTGGAAATGATGCCAGACTGCACAACTTCACACTGTGGAGTTTGGGATTGCAGTGAGCATTGAGGGGATAAGCAAAGTTTCTGGGAATGGGATGGTCTTAAATCTCCCTTCCAACCCGAACCGTTCTGGGATTCTGCTCTGTGATTCTGTGAATCTGACTTAAACACTACAAATTAATTGGGTCTAATTGTCAGGAGTCCTGTGCTGTTTTTCTAAAACTCACTGCTGCATAAATTATTTCCTTTTGGAGTCTGGAACTGATAATTAAAGGGACGTGAACTCTGCTAAGGGAAAGCTGCATGGAATAAAAATGAGTTGTTGCCATCTACTGGTGACAGGGCCAGTGGGAGTAACAAAACAGGTCCCGAGTTGTGTGGTTTAGGGTTAAATAATGTGGAGTGACTGTGATTGGTGGGTTTTCAGTGTCACACTTAAAATCAGTATAAATTAAGCTCTGCCCATAGCAGGAATTGGAGCTGGATGATTTTAAGGTCCCTTCCAAACCAAACCGTTCTGATTCTCTGAGTCTGAATACTTCTGACGGTGGTGAAAGTGGAACTGGGGGCTGAAATGAAGAGACTTGCAGCACTTAGGTGTTGTCCAGCAGGGAACACGGTGATCTCTCTACCTGAGACAGAGCCCAGGAGCATAGAGCACACAATTTTATTTAGAAAAAAAAAAAAAAAATCTGTGTAAAGAACAGGTTAAGGCAAACAAACAGCACATGGAGTAGAAGTGGTCAGAAGGTTGGGTGGCTGTGTTGTCACACCCAGGCCCTGGCTTGCTTGAGTTGAAGAAGCAGAGTTATGTTTGAAGAGATGCTTCTCTCTGTCTGGAAGCATGCCATCCTCACTTGAGGGGATGCTGACTGTCCTCTTGTGTGCAGGATGTTCAGCCTGCGGGGGGAACTCCGGGTCAGAGAACAGCAAGCCAGTGGTGTTGGGGAGGCCGGGTGGTGCTCTGGATGGTGTTTGTTTGTGACCTGGGGGGTGAGGGAAGGAAGTTTCCCATTACTGTTGCTTTTCCCCCTACATCATAACCGATTTCAAATGGTGCTAGACAAAAACTGAGACTCTGAACACCAAGAGAAATCGGTCAGCCTGTGTAAGAGACGTTTTCCTGGCTCAGAGAAGGATCCTCTTGGAGATGACAGCTATGCATTCTTTAGAGATGACTACTCAGTGCTCTGATCAAACCTTCATCCACACAGGGATCAGCTTTTCCATGTCTGGGAACACGCTGGGCAGCAGGGAGGGCAAAAAAAAAAAGAGTTCAGCTTCATTCTAGGTTGGGATGCAGGGCTGGAGAAGTGAAATATTGCTAGGAGGTACCAGCAGCAAACTGGAAAATTATTCTGGAAAAATGAGTGGGTTCTGTGTGTGCTGAAAAGTGATTTTGGAAAAAGGAGTGGGTTCTTTGTGTGCTGAAAAGTGATTCTGGAAAAAGGAGTGCGTTCTGTGTGTGCTGAAAAGTGATTTTGGAGAAAGGAATGGGTTCTGTGTGTGCTGAAAAGTGATTCTGGAAAAAGGAGTGGGTTCTGTGTGTGCTGTGTGGCATCTTCATGATGCCCATGGCACGGGGTTGGAACAGGATGATCTTTAAGGTCCCTTCCAACCAAGCCAGTCTGGGATTGCTGAAGGCACTTCTGTGTCTGACTGCTGAGGTCAAATAGTTGGGGGGAATTTCTGTGTTTGCAGAGCTATGAAATGAGCATCCTGTGATGATGGAGCCCCCAAGCAGAGGGTGGAAATCCTTTTGCTCTGAGGCAGTAAATTCAAGGTTGATCCTAGTTTGTGGGTATCAAACATACTCAGCCTGTCAAGTACAAGAGATAGCACGTTGGTTTTCATGCAACTTGCGGATCACTTTACTCTGGACACCTTGAACTCATATCCATTGTTTATTGAGCAGAAGTACAGGAGCAGGAGGCTGTGCTGGTGTGGCCCTGGCTTGGGAGGGTGCATACAGTGGTTGGAGAAGTGTCTAGAAATCAGATGATGTTACAAAATGGATGGCTGGTAAAAAAAATCACCTTTGGAAAAGGGGCTGATTTGAGGAGCAGAGGATGTTGTTGAAGTGAGCAGGTGCTTGGTCTCCTCCCACGCTGTAATTCTTGCTCCTAGAACACTGATTTCTCCTCTTTAGAGATGACTACTCAGTGCTCTGATCAAACCTTCATCCACACAGGATCAGCTTTTTCCATGTCTGGGAACACGCTGGGCAGCAGGGAGGGCAAAAAAAAAAAAAGAGTTCAGCTTCATTCTAGGTTGGGATGCAGGGCTGGAGAAGTGAAATATTGCTAGGAGGTACCAGCAGCAAACTGGAAAAATTATTCTGGAAAAATGAGTGGGTTCTGTGTGCTGAAAAGTGATTTTGGAAAAAGGAGGGTTCTTTGTGTGCTGAAAAGTGATTCTGGAAAAGGAGTGCGTTCTGTGTGTGCTGAAAAGTGATTTTGGAGAAAGGAATGGGTTCTGTGTGTGCTGAAAAGTGATTTTGGAGAAAGGAGTGCGTTCTGTGTGTGCTGTGTGGCATCTTCATGATGCCCATGGCACGGGGTTGGAACAGGATGATCTTTAAGGTCCCTTCCAACCCAAGCCAGTCTGGGATTGCTGAAGGCACTTCTGTGTCTGACTGCTGAGGTCAAATAGTTGGGGGGAATTTCTGTGTTTGCAGAGCTATGAAATGAGCATCCTGTGATGATGGAGCCCCCAAGCAGAGGGTGGAAATCCTTTTGCTCTGAGGCAGTAAATTCAAGGTTGATCCTAGTTTGTGGGTATCAAACATACTCAGCCTGTCAAGTACAAGAGATAGCACGTTGGTTTTCATGCAACTTGCGGATCACTTTACTCTGGACACCTTGAACTCATATCCATTGTTTATTGAGCAGAAGTACAGGAGCAGGAGGCTGTGCTGCTGTGGCCCTGGCCTGGGAGGGTGCATACAGTGGTTGGAGAAGTGTCTAGAAATCAGATGATGTTACAAAATGGATGGCTGGTAAAAAAAATCACCTTTGGAAAAGGGGCTGATTTGAGGAGCAGAGGATGTTGTTGAAGTGAGCAGGTGCTTGGTCTCCTCCCACGCTGTAATTCTTGCTCCTAGAACACTGATTTCAAATGGTGCTAGATACAAAGTGGGAAAATCTAAGCCACCATGTGAAACCAGCTTCCAGAGGAAGACACATCTTGTGCATGGCTGCAGGCTGAGGGAGAAAATCCTTCATCTCCACCGTACCTAGAGAAAAATTCATTTATTTAATTTAATTAGACAGCAAGACAGTTACCTTGGGTTTAGCTACTTTATGGATACACTTTTTTTGGTGGCATCTTGTGGTGGTTGAGGCTGGTGTAGGAGAAATGAAATATGTGGTGAGGAAAACCCCCAGCCTGGCAGTGAGTGTTGTTTCCTGCCTAGCCAGGTGGAATGCACTCAAGTTCTTCCCAGCAAGTGGTGATCAAGGTTTTATTTCTTGCTGGTGCAGAGCACGGTGCTGATGGGGTGAGCGTGGGAAGTTTGTGTGGTTCAGGAACACTTTTTCCATTTCACTGCAGATGAAACCAGGCTATAAACCTCATTCTGTCCAAGACAGACAGTGTTCTGGCTTTGTGTCACTCACTGATCAGAGAGTACAGGACAGATCAGGTGCTTTTTGTGACAGGGAAAGGAAATGTGAGTGTCCTGATGGAACTTCCTCTGTCAGCAGTCCCTGTGCTTTAAGTGAGCCAGGACTTGCAGATTTTTGTGAGACAACTTTTAAATTCGGCAGGCAGAATGAAAATAAATTGGATTGGAAGTACTTTGAGTGTGGGTCAGAACGAACAGGGAGCATTCACAAATTGAGCTGTAAATGGTTCAGTGGAAGTTGTCGAGGAAGGAGAGTGTGAAAATGAGTGGCTGATGGTTGCTGGAACTGCAGCAGGGCTGAGCACTTAACCTGCAGTGTCCACAGCTCAGAGCAGGGAATAGAGGGGGTGTGGAGAAGCCTCTGAACTGCTCCGCACATGCATAATTCAGGAGCTATCAACCCTTGGATAAGTGTCTGACCTGTGCTGGAGTAGAGGCCAGTGTGAAATGGAACAAAGCACAACTGGAGGCAGCAGTTTCGCTTATTGATGCCCCGGGGTTTTGGCAGCTCTGTGTATTCCTGTTGTAACCACATCCAAAAATCTGCCTTGGTGCCTCCATCCTAATGCACACTCCCAGGCAGCAGAGGGAAAGCTCAGAGACAGGAGCTTGTCCTTCCAAGAAAGAGGGGTGGAGGAAGGGGAAATAACTGGACTAGATTCCTTGTCTGGATATTTACTGTCGTTTCTAAATCCATTATCTGGGGCAACAGGGTGAAAGACGAGTGGAAAGCAGGTTCCCTCCCCAGTGCCTGCTGTGTGGCACAGTTATTTAGGAGGCACCCTCTATTTTCAGGTGAGATTTACTCCTGAAAAGCTGCACCAGGAGTTGCTGCTGAGGGGAGGCAGGTGCAGAATCACAGAATCACAGCAGCATCTCTGAGAAGCAGGCTCACAGTGAGGTTTGCTTTGGTTTTTCCTTGCCTCAGCTGTAAGCATTACAAGGAAATCTTCGTTAGGGTTTTGAAAAATAGTTGGAGGAAATGTCACTTAATTTTGTGCTGCTGAAAGTGGGAACTTGTGTCAAAGTATGAGACTTAGAAGGACTGAACACCTCTGCACATCTTCCCCTCTGCAAAGGAGACCAGCCTTTCCAGAAATATCATGCAGCAGATGCAGACCAATGGCTCATTTATTATTTATAGTTTTGATAAAACCAGGTTTCACTTCAGCATAATTAAGATGCTGCTGCCTCTCCTCCAGGCTACCTGGAGTTTGTCCTGTTGCTTTCACAAGCTCCCCAGAAGGTGTCAGCCCTTCTTGGCAAGGTGCAGGTGCACATTTGGGAAGGGTGCATCTGTCTGTGCTCTCCTTTCCAAGGCTCCCAGTGTGTCTGGGCAGGAGAGAGGAGCAGTTCAGGATGCTGTGATCCACAGCTCCCTGCTGGGAACGTGCACATGGGCAGGAAAACAGGAGCACATCATGGTTTGGGTTGGAAGGGACCTTCAAGCTCACCCAGTGCCACACCTGCCCTGGGCAGGGACACCTCCCACTGTGCCAGGCTGCTCAACCTGGCCTTGGACACTCCCAGAGGTGGGGCAGCCACAGCTGCTCTGGGAATTCCGTCCCAGCCCTTCCCCACCTTCACAGGGAAGAAAATGAAGCAATGCTGGTCTCAGGCATCTGCTGTGTGGAGAGCAGCAAATACTGTCACCTGTGCTTGGTTTTGTCACAGTGGTCTGGACTTCCCAGTAAATAATAGTAGGGAAGTACGATATCGTTCTGTGGTTTCCCTCCTTTTCAGGTGTTTTAGTGGCTGTGCTGTAGCTTCTTTCAGAGGAGCAACTCAAAGCCTTTCATGGACTTCACACTGCTTTATACATTCCATAGGAGACAAAGACAAAAAGGGAATCCCTGCCTTCCCTCTGAAAGGGAGTGTCCTCTCTACCCTGAGACCTTCAGTCTGCAGGAACAAGGAAGCCGGGATGTCACAGACCTGATTGTTCACAACCTGCCCCTTCTATAGAAAGGCAGTTCTGGAGCTTTTACAGAAAGCAAAACAGATCTCAGTGTGCATCATAAATTTTCTCCTCCATTTTCACATCATGGGGTGAAACTCGTGGTTCATCAGGCTCTGGTCTCCCCTGGAGAAAATAATCCCTGTTTTACATGCTGAGAATCTGAGCTTGATGCATCATCCTCCCAGTGAAGGAATGAATCAGCCCAGGGCCAGGTGCAGGACAAGGGGTGTGACAGGACAAGTGCTGACCTGTAAGGGGAATGGAAATGAGTGAACTTCTAAGGTTTCAAAAAAAGCCTCCTCAGCGTGGGGAGCCTGTAACTGCATCTCTTTGTTGTGCAGGTCTGGTGCTGCGCGGGTCAGCTTTGGACAAATGTGCTCTGACTTGCGCTGGGAGCCAGTCTTCAATATGGAGCCCTTGGTGTGGCAGGGCACCGGCCGGGGCTGAGGGCAGGCAGAGCAGGGCTGCACTGCTCAGGAAAATTGATATTTGTGCCTAGGAGATGGCTCTGGAGAGGCCACTGCTGTTATGGGCAGCAAGAACAGGTACTTCCTTCACGAGTTTAAAGCATAAAGGAGATTTTTTTTTTCCTTTATTAAGACCACAATAAAAACTCTGCATTACAATCCTCAATTGAAGGTAGCCTATTCCTTCAGTCCTACTCTTGCAGGCTTACAACTGCAGTACAAATGGAGTTAAAAGCCAGACAGTCTGTGTCTGAAATCCCCCAAAACCCCAAGGCAGGCTGAACACTGGGACAGGATGGGCATAAAAGCCTGAGGAGCTTTGTGTCCCTTCTAGCTGTGAGCAGTGGGACAGTCAGGCCTGCTTGGTTTGAGTCACTGATTTCAATTCCTGCTAAGGGGAATCTGGCAGAGCACTCTGCAGTGTCTGTTCTAGCATGGTGACCATTAGAGGTGTGCTTAGATATTAGTGCTGTAGTTCCCCATCTTGTGATCCCCCCTGCTCATCTGAAATTGCTTTGACTTGCCTGGAGTCATCCAGTTCTCCTTCAGCTTTGCTCTCAGGAGAGTTCCTGGGCAAACCCTGAGCCTGTTTGGAGGGCACAGGAACTGCTGAACCCCTGGATCCTGTGGAGAATTCCAGAATTCACAGGGAACAGTGAGGTGAAACTGGGCAAACTCAAGAAGAGCACTGCACTTACATGGCTGAGGTCAGGGAAGGGCAGTAGCAAAGAAAACTCATCAAATTTAGCCCCACGCAGCCTGAGTGAGCAGCACATTGCAAAACTCACTCCACTCAAACAAATGATCCACCTAAGCAGCTGCAACCAGAAAGGCCATTTTCCATTCCTAGCTCCTGTACCTAAGCATCACTTTAGAATGTAAAGTACTGATTGCAGGGCTTGAAAGCTCTCACAGGGAGATGATTGTTGTGATTTGTACAGTCAGTTCAGGAACACGGTGTTCCCCCAACACCACCGCTCCAGCTCCTCCAGGTAATGGCAAGGGAAGCCATATTTCTCCTTTGTGTCATTCTAGAGACAAAAGAATGTCCTGTGCCAGGGAGGAGCATAAGGAAACAAACCCAGCCAGCTGTTCACTGAGGTATAACCTGCCTTTAAACCAGACAGCTGAAAACAAGCCTTTAGTTTAACACTGCCTGCAGTACAAGGACCTGGCAGAACAGCTGGAAAGAAGCACTGACCAAACACTCCTGGCTGACCCCCCCCAGCACATGAGCTGCTGGTCTGTCCCTGTTCCCAGGTTTCCATCATTCCATCCCTGAAATGTCACCGTGTGTCCAAGAGCCACTGTCAGTGTTTAAGAAGCATTTGGGCTGGAGATCCAAATGCAAAGCCAGTGGCTGCTGTTGGACTCCGGAGCGCCGTGAGTGTTTGTGGGGGGAGCTGCAGAGATGAGCCTCACTCAGAAATAGCTCTTCCTTGGAAAGCTGGAGGGCTGAATCACAGTGTGTTGGCTCAGTTTTTAGCAGACGAGCCATCACATCTGCCTCCCTGTAGGCGAGGAGCCGTCACTGGCATCGGGATTGGCAGCCAGGTTCTGTCCCTTTGGAAACCAGGGAGTGATGATGAGGAAGGCGAAGGCTCATCGTGGGCAGGGTCAGGCTGGGGGCTTGGCGAGGTGGGCTGGCAGCTCTGGGAGCAGGAGGGCTCTGCTCCCCTGTCCCTCTCTGTCCACAGAACGTGCCCCCACGTTGAACTTTGGGCACTAAATAAGTTCTTTTGCTCTCAGGCATTAACCACTGCTCTGCTGCCTGGGAGGCTGAGACAACCCTCAGCATATCCATGGCTGGTGTCCTGAGACAGCTGAAAATATGAGTGAGATGGGCAAATAGGAACACCAGGGAAAAATGGGGAAACCTGGGAGGGGACAAGACAGCCCCTGAGCTGAGGTACCTGAAACTAAAAGCAACTGAGGGACACCCCTGGCTTGACAGGCTCTGGGGAGCCTGCAGAGCCCACCTGATAGCCACAGAAATGCAAATGTACACAGAGGTTTTCTTCCTAGAACAGAGTGTGAGCCCTTAAATACCTGTCACTCCTGGTTCCCAGCAGTCCAGAGGAAGTCTTGGGGGAAAAGGGGATGAGGGAGCTAGTGGAAAGTTTTTGGAGCTAGCAAAGAAACAAATTAGAGATACGGATTTTAAAATCTTTCAGAGACACGGGATTTTTTGGAGCTATAGTTTTGGGCTCAGTGCCCCCACTGCTGCAGTAATGTTAATTTTCAAGCCTCCCCTCCAGGTTCAGGCATGGGCACAGTTGCAAGAGGAGTAGATTGGGAGTTCCTGAACCAACTGGTTGCTGACCATGAGTCAGGGGAATGACCTTGCAGCAGGCGGCTCACGGTGCCGCTCTCGGAGCCGTGCCAGGATAAACGGCACTGGCATCTCTGAGTGCTGGTGGAACCATTTTGTGACATTCCAGCTTGGCCTTTTCTCCTGCCGCCTTTGCACTGAAATTGTTTGGGTGGGTGGGAATGGGATAGAGTATTCCCTTTTTTCCTCACAGCCTGGGCTTGGGACTGTCTAAATACAGAGATAAAGGGGCTATGGACAACTCTTGTCTCTTGCTTACATCCTTATCCATTAACGTCAACATTACAGATATTTAACCAAATTAAATCTCACTCTTTCCCCCAGCCATATCCATATTAAACTGTAAGAAAACACCATGATAAAGTTTAAAAAATCCTACGCAGCAGCGCTGAATTTTCTGGATAGGTCTGAGAGAGATTTGTCAGAGGAGAGAGGGTAGAACACTTGGCATTTAGACATTTTAATGAATGTTCCCAAATAAGAAAAGAAAAACATTTGCTTGTAGACTCTAAGCTTCTCACAGCATCAGAAAGCTCCTGACACAGAGCCCAATGCTGTATTTGTATAACATGGAAATGAACAGCAGCAGCAGCAGAGCTGCAGGCTCTGAGCCTGCTCTGCGAGCAGCAAAATGGCCAGGGGTGCTGGGGCTCATCCGAATTCCTTCACCACTGTGGGGGTCACTAGGTGGATCTGATCCCCCTGACCCTTCAGGTATAGTTTCAACTCTAACATCAGTATCAAATGAATATTTCTAACCATATTCAAGCTTGTGCCCCCATCAGCTCCACTCCCTAAAGCACCGACAGGAACCAACAGCAAAATTCGTCTGCGTCACAGATGTAACATGACCATCGGCAAAACAAGAGCAGGAGGAGATCATGGCTGTCTCGTCCCTCACAGAGCCTTCCTTCACTAGCAGACAAGAAGAGGTAATGCTTTTAAATTTATATCATGGGCATGTGAAATCCTGCCCTTCCTTCCCCGAATCCCGCGGTCCCCGAGCGGTCAGAACGCCCGAAAAAATTGCGTGTGTTCTGTCGGCGTGGTACCGAACGCTGCGTCACGATGCTGCACCAAGGCCGAGGCAGAGCAAACCCCACTCCCCAGAGCAGGGAAACCCAGATACAGGAAAATGAATCAGCTCATACAGTGTCACACACACAAGTGTCAGAGGGAGGGAGAAATCACAGCTTTCCCCAGTCCTTTTGCGGCACTGTGCGGAAAATGATCACGGAACAGTTACCCAGGTTCAGCTCACGGTGACAGTGCCACCCCTGTGCACACAATCACTGCTGTCCTACAGAAATATGCCATGTCCCCTTCTTAGCCTTGTTTCCTGCCAGTCCCACAGATTTACCTGCTGACAGTAACCTCAATTCCTGATTAATGAGATTTACAGCTGGAGTTTAACATTGAAATAACTCCTCTTACATCCGTCTCCCTACCCTCCCTGCGTTTAGGCACAGTTAAACCATCGCTGTGGCCAAAACGTGATGGCAGAAAGAATTAAACCAAATACATCCCTGCACTGAACACACTGAGCAGCCAGTGGCACCTCCTTGAAAGCCATGAAACAGCACCAGCTTTACAAAGTCAGGGCTTCTCCACCCCACAACCGTGATGGGGAAAACCACAAAGAGCTGTCCATGCAACCAGCACTCGGGAAAACAGACTCAACCCACCTATCATCCACACAACCCAGCATCCTCCTTAGTCCAGCTCCTGGCCGTACAGAACCCATCCACAGCTGCCTGGGACTGTTCTTCTGTGTGTGTGTGTGTATTTATGCCTGTCTGTCTGTCTGCAGGGACCATCGTTGTCGCTGCTGTTCCTGTTGTTCCCCTGCTCTGCGGATCTGGCGCTGCGGGAGGCAAGGATGCTCCGAGGGAGCCAGCTACAGCCAGCGAAGGCTCAGTGAGTCAGGAGGGGTTGTGATGACTGCAGTAAGAGGCTGAAATTCCCTATGGAATCTGGCAGGAAAGGAGGGGAAGGAGGAAAGATGGAGATGGGAAAGAGGGAAAGAAAGTGGGGAGTGGCACGTACAGTCTGTTGGGCTCTTCCCTCCCCGTCCCTGCGCCGCACTGCCGTTGGAAATGGCGGCCCTGCGCAAAGGACGGCGTCGCGAAAAATCCGCAGCGCCTGCGGCCTGCACAACCAAACCTCCAAAATTCCATCCAGGGTGTAAATCCAGCCCTGCCCTCTCTCCCTGTCTCCCAGAGCACCCTGCAGAGGCCAGGCTGCAGCCCAGGCAATGGGGACGCTGGCCGTGCGGTGCCTGAGCCCAGCGGTTGTTGCTAAACAACCAACCCTGACGCTGGAGATGTCAGCCAGTGAGTAACAGATTAAACCCTCCTGCTAGCACATCCTGAAACTTGGGTAAGCCTCAGAATGATGAAAGGCTATGGAATGATGGCCCCTATTGTATGAGAAAGCAAAGTTACCACTCCACTGCATAATCGGGAGACTTCCTCGGCCAGAAGGACCAAGCTCAAGGCTGGCTGTGTCCTCAGCACTTCCAGGCAGAGCTGCCATCTTCATTGCTGGGCGCTTTAAGAAGAGAGGTGAAAAAATAGTATAGTAAACGGTTAAGAGGGAAAAGTGTTCTCCCCTTCACTTCCTTATCCTCTCTCTGCAGCTGCTCTCTGCCCTCAGTCTCCCATTCATCCGTAACCAGTTCCCAGTCCTTCCGTCCTTGCTTTCTAACGTCGTTACTCCTTTGCAAACCTTTACAGACCCATCACTGAGGACAGTCTCCATCTCTGTGATGTTACCAAGCCTGTGGCACACTCACACATGTGCGAGCAAAAGCTGAGTTTGGGTAAGAGTCATTTTAATTTCTTTAACTATTCCCACGACATAATTTCCAGGTGCAATCCCTTCCCCAAGCAGTTCACAGCGCTGCTAATACTCCAGCACCTCACAAGGGAGAAGGAAGCAAGGAGAAAAGCCCTGAACCCCAGTACTTTCCCCTGCACCGTGGGCTGCAGCTCTGACACGTCATCATTGCGGCTGGACGGCGAAACGAGACCTCCTGAGAGCACCCATGGGTGAAGGACTGCATCCCACAGCACAGTGACCAGCTCCTGTCCTGCCTGCTGCCCGAGGGACGCCTGGCATCCCAGGATCCGAGGTGAGCATGGAGCGAGAGCGGGCAGGGAGTGGGCAGGGGGCAGGAGTAGGAAGGGAGATGGGAGCAGGCAGGGAATGGGCAGCAATTGGGCAGGGAGCAGCAGGCAGGGAACAGCCATGGAGCATGCCAAGGAATGGGCAGGGAGAAGTCAGGGAACGGGCAGGGAGCAGGGGGAACAGACAGGGAACAGACAACAAGCAGGCAGAGAATAGGAGAGGGGCAGCTGCTGGGACTCGGAGTGCTGGGATCACGTTCAGGTTGCAGAGGCAGCCCAGCAGACACGGCCGCTCTGCTGATACCCACGGGCAGGGAGCAGGGAATAGGGAACAGGGAGCAGGGCATTAGGCAGTGGGCAGAGGGCAGGAGCCTGGCCCTCTCAGGGCTGCTCCTCTGACACAGGCAGGCAGGCAGTCAGGAGTGGGCAGTGGGCAGAGGACAGCCCTGGTTGCATGGCCACTCTGCTGACACCCGCGGGCAGAGAATAGAAGCAGGGAGTGGGCAGAGGGCAGAGGCAGCCCCACTCGCTCACCTGCTCCGCTGGCACCCGCGGGCAGGGAATAGGGAGCAGGGCAGGGGCAGTGAGCAGGCAGGGAATAGGAGCAGGGAGCGGGCAGTGGGCAGTGTCGGCGGGCAGTGTCAGAGGGTGAGGCTGCCTGCTCCGCTGGCACACGCGGGCAGGAAATAGGGAGCAGGGCAGGGAGCAGGCAGGGAATAGGGAGCAGGCAGGGAGCAGGCAGGGAATAGGAGCAGGGCAGGGGGCAGTGTCAGCAGCGGGCAGGCAGGGAAGAGGGCAGGAATAGGCAGCAGGCTCCATGGGAGCAGGGCTGACACCCGCGGGCAGGGAGCAGGGCAGGGTGAGCAGGCAGGGAATAGGGAGCAGGGCAGGGAGCAGGCAGGGAACAGGAGCGGGCAGCGGGCAGTGTCAGCGGCGGGCAGTGTCAGAGGGCACGGCAGCCCCGCTCCGTGCCCGCTCCGCTGACACCCGCGCACGGCCAATGGGCTCGGGCGCTCCACCTGCCATCCCCGGCGCGCCCAATGGCGGCGCGGCCCCGGCGCTGCGCCCTCCCCGGCCAATGGGAGCCGGCGCTGGCTTCTCGTTAATGATGCAGCAGTCCAGGGAAGACTATCACATGTGAGCTGGCCGCCTGCCAGCATGGAGACACCGAGAGAGCAAGGTAAACAACTTTCCAACGCCAAAATGATGACATTTAATCCCTAAATGCTGGCTTCCCGGCTCGACTCATCTTTAACCCCTTTCAGCTGGTGTGGAAGCGTCTGGAAGGCACCCGTCTACCTGTCCCCAGTGCTTTTAAAAACTGGACGACGTGCCCTGCAATGATCACTGCGTCACCGTTTGCCACTTTGCGAACTACGCAGTGACAAAGCTCCGAGCTCCGAATCGCAGGGCGCCTGTTAACCCCTGCACCAGCCCCGTGCCGACATGCCAGCCTCCAGGGACACGGGGGGGGATAGAAAGCCCAGCCAAACCGGGAAAACAGCAGTCTTTGCAAAGTTGTCATCTCTCCCCCACGACTACTACCCTCCTCTGCAGTACAGCAATGCCGGCAGGAGTGACATTAGTACAACCTGTGCCGTCGCTCCATTGAGAAAACAGCTCTGACGCAGAACAGAGCAATCCTACCCAGCCAAAATAATAATAAAGGCACTTTGGGATCCGAACTTAGGGACGCCGGGGGAAAGGGACGCCCTGCAAATAATCCAAATACGTAGCTGCAGCTCCAGCCCCATCCTGATCAAAGGGTACGTACGTGAGGGAGACGAACCGGACCGAGGAGCCGTGCCCGTGCACCATCTGCGCAGTCCTCAGCCCTCCGCTCGCTCTGGAGCGCCGCAGAAGAGAAGGTTCCAGAAATTTCCCTCCCGTTAACCCTTTCGGTGTCTGCCCACTCTCCCTCCCCGTGGGATTAAGCGCGCCGGGTCTCCAGCATCGTCAATGGGCGAAGCCTCCTACGCCAAGCGAGCCCCAGTACGAGGTGCAAATGGCAGTGGATGGTGGCAGGAGCCCAGTCCGTGGTGTTGGTGCCACTTCTCTTCCTGGAGCCCTCTCTGCCTCTCTTGCTGCCTCTCTCCCCTCTTGCTGCAGCAGGGCTGTTGCTGGTAGACCTATCGACGGAGCTTGCTCTCTCACTCTCTCGCTGAGCTCTGTGACGCAGCTCTAAATTCTCCAGCCTGCTCCTTGTGTTATAAGAGCGGAACTGCAGCTTTCCAGGGAGCCCGTGCCAGCGGTGCCAGGGCCAGGCAGACCGGAGGGAGCGTCGCTCCTGGACTCTGCACCTTTTTTTGGCAATTATTCTGTTCCTCACCTCTGTTTCTGTGCTTCCTCCCCGGCTCTCAGCCTCGCATCTCCTTCTCTGCTTCTGAGTCATACTTGCATACAGGTTAACTCTTTTAGGATTGGTAGTCAGCAGTACAAATCTCGAGCGATAGCAGCTGAAACCACAGCCAACTTTTTTGGTGTTTTCTGCTTTAAAGAAACCAAAGCAAATCGTGCTGGGTCTAAAAAACAAAAACACGTGCACACACACACACGTTGCACTGGAGAGCTGGTGCTTTCTGATTAACTGTTTCGATGACAGGAACCACTGCTTGACTTCCTGAAATGAAATATTTTAGGCCCATGTCCTGCAAATCCTGAGCAGGCAGATCCCCTGAAGCACAAGGCAGCTTAAGAGGAGCTGCTGCTGTGATCAAATGCAGGACTTCTGGGCATGAGGCTACTGCTGGCCCCACAAGCCCCTGCTCTGCTGGCCACAAGACACTGATCTGAGCGTGGTTTAGCTGCTGGGCAGATGCATGGCATGAGATAAGGTGCTGAAAGTGCTGGAAAGCCACAGGATCTTCTTAATCTGAGCAGCATTAATAAGTGTTATCACACACAGAGATTCAAAACGCTCGGCGTAGGCAGGGGAACTAATAACTGCGCTCCTGGAGTCACCAGAATCCAATAATCCCCGACAAAGACAGTCCACAGGCGGCTCTGCATTTCAGCACAGCAGGCATCATCCCCGGGCAAGGAGCCTTTTGCAGCTGCACGCTCTCTCTTCGCCTCTGCCCCCCAGATCCCTGCAGTAACTCCGGTGCCTCCGGCCAGCCCCAGCACCCGGCAGGGGAAGCAGAGCTCTGCCAGCACCGGGAAGTGTGGAGGAGGATCCGTGGTAGGTGCAGCTCCTGGGAATCAGGGAAGCTGCTGGAGAGGCAGCACTGAGAGGGAGTTGATGTGCACACACAGAGCAGCGAGGAGCAGTCCGTCAGGAAACACGGAATGCAGAGAGATCCCTGCTCCACTCCTCCGTCTGCCATTTTAATTCTGACTTCAGAGCCGGCTGCGAGCGTTGGGTTTTTCACTACAACCAAAGCTGAAGTAACCACGGGTTTTTTCTCCTCGCAGCGTCTGAAGAGCCTGAGCTATTTTGGGATTTGTCTGTACTACACTGAAAATGACACCTGTTACGCACAGGCACAAATGAGAAAAATTACAAGCGGCCGGTTCCCCTGATAGGATCCTACAAAAAATGGGGTGAGATCCCCTGGGTCAGGGCTGGGTGAGCAGCACGGGCTGTGCCGTGGGGTGAAGGGGATGACCCCGGTGAACTGAGCAGACACCAGTATGAGAAATACAAAAAGTCTGTAGTAGCTGATGCAAGGGGAAATCAAGCCTCCATGTGACCAGAAGAAGTAGTGCATGATCAACGAAATGCCACAATACATGGTTTCTTATGCAATCGAGCCCATGGGACTCCAGGCCTTACACATCCACTTTGTGGCCAAAGCTGCAGGGATTAACTCCTTCCTCAATGACTGGGAGCGAGCACAGGCTCCTGAAATGAGTCATCCCCCCAAGCAGGCCGGGCTTTGCTGGGACTGGAGCTGCCTGTGCTGCTTCCAGTCACCCCCATTCTCTCAGGAGCCCCAGCACGCGGGGCCGGGGCGGATTTGCTGCGTTCCCACTTCTCCCTGGTGGTTTGCAGCAGGCTGTGCAGGCAGGCAGAGCCCACCTCGAGATCCAGGGAGCTCCAGACGTGACACAGCGAGATGAAACACCAGATGAAAGCTGGGAGCCTCAGAAACAGGGCAGTTCACTGGTGCTGTCGGCTCACACTGCTTTTGTCAGGCCTGTGGTGCGTCGGGAAGGTGAAACCGACTTTGATTTATCCCAAATGACTCTTGCTGGTTGCTTTCAGGGGAAATGCAGCGTTTATTTCATGGCTTGCTTTCCTTTGAAAATCACCAGCCCTGGTATGTTTCTGTCTCTGCCTGCCTCTGGGTACTTGCTGGTGGCACTCAGGCTCCCAAGAAGAGCTCAGAGCTGTGAGAAATCAACTGTGAGAAATCTTGGGGCAATGGAAAACTTCAGCTCTCAGAATTGAGTGATGAGGCCTGAAAACATAAAGTCATTTTCTGGCACTCTTGGGCAGGATTTGGCATTTTCTGGTTTGAACATCTTTGACATTCCACTATAAAAATCTAGGCTGCTTTTCTGGTTTAACTGGAGCCCATTTCCATGTGTGGAAACTGGTTTGGGTTGGTTTTTTTTTTTAGCTTTTTTTCTTTTCCTTACAGGCTTTAAAAGTAGGAGGCAGAGCTTTGGTTTTATAAGAACTGCCTATGAGGGTGCAAAGTCCTGGGCTAGAAAGGAGGCTTGGAAAATGGGAATAATCCATGACTGTGGTGTGAGACAGGGGAGATCAGTGTCACCATCAGAATGGAAGGATAGAATCTCTTCCAAAACTGGGACTGACCCCATGGCTGATCACAGCTGGGCCCTGAGTGCTTACAGTGCTGATTAATAAAATTAAGAGTTTTTATAGTGCTGAGCATTCTAGCAAGATTTCAGGACTTGCAGCTGGGATGGTTTGGGCTGGATGTTTGGGGAAAATACCGTTTTTGAGGAGGAGGGAGGGGATTGACCCTCCCGGCTGTCATTGATAGTTCCCTCAACACCACGAAAGCATCAGGGAGCGATTCCTCAGCTTCCAGAGGAAGTTCGGGCTTGCCCTGCTCGTGTGCCAGGCTGTACCTGAAGGTTCATCGTCCCTTCTCCAGCATCTCCTGTGCAATTTTCTGCCGTCACGCTGCGATGACCTTAATAGCAACAACAAATGGAGTCTGCCACTCCCCAGATCTCACCCTGTGCACATCATTATTGCTGCTGGGGGTGATAGAATGACCTGAGGGAGGCCCTTGGTGTTTTGAGTGCTGAAGGAAACCCTCGTGGTCCTGCCGGGGAAGCCTTGGCTCAGGTTTCGGTTTAAATGCCATTTAAATGCCATCGGCCACACCTTCCCCCAGCGCAGGAAGCACGATTGTTAAAATCAGGGCATGTTCCTGTTTCACTGAAAGGCTGAGATAAATAATCCAAAGGCCTCGTTTATGCCAAGCGAATTCCTGCCCGGGCTGGAGCAAGCCTGGGCAGCTGTAAATCTGTAACCCCTCGACCTCAGCCACGGAAGGGGAGGCTTGGCACATCCCCGCGGGAGGGGCTGGGCACCAATGGAAGGAGCAAAGAATTGGGCAAAGGTGGACAGGGCAGTGGAAAAGTTTCTTCACTTTACCAAGCCAGAGGCTTAAAAGCTGCTTTGAAATGCAGAATAGTCAGTTTTTCAAGTGCTGGTGTGGGGTAGCTCCTGCTGGATTTGTCAGTGATACTTCATCCTTACAAACACAGCCTCAGTGAGGGACAGTCACAACAAATATTCAGGTTTCAGTTTTTTCCAAAAGGTTTATTGTTTTCCAGATGAGGTTCTTCAGTGAATTCCAGAGAATCGGCCAGTGACTCCTTTCTTTACCAGCCCTGCAGAGTCACAGAATGGTTTGGGTTACAAGGGACCTTAAAGCCCATCCAGTGCCACCCCCTGCCATGGGCAGGGACACCTCCCACTGCCCCAGGGTGCTCCAAGCCCCGTCCAACCTGGCCTGGGGCATCTCCAGGGAACCAGGGGTGCTCTGGGCACCCTGTTCCATTTGGAACACTCTGCTGCTCTCCCTGGGGTCCCAAGCAGCAGAGGAAGAGCAGCAGGCACATAAAGAGCAGCAAACCCCTTCCCAAACAGTTTCAAAGCTGATCCCGAGTGTCTGTTTGGGTGTGCGCGGCTGACAGCCCCACAAAGAGCAGGGCTGGGGGTTCACGGTGCCCCTCGGGAGGCGGTTCAAGGGAATTGTGTGGAACAGCTGGTGCTGGGATCTGCGGCACTGCCAGAGGTGTGGGATCGCTCCCGGGCGCTGTCGGGGATGTGCTGGCACGGCTGTGCTGGCATTGGGGAGTCGCATTTGCATGGAGCGTTCGCATTCTCGGCGAGAACCCAGCCCACGGCACAGAGCAGGCACTGAAATGGGAGCCCGCAGGTGAAAACCTGGCCCTCCCTCTGAAAACCTGGAATTTTTCCGGTGAAATCTAAGAAACCCAGCTGGAAGAGCCAGGATCTTTTCAAAGAGGTGGCACCGCATTAACATCCCAGCTGCCTCAAAGCATCGCTTCGTGGCCTGAGTTGGACTCGGGGCCGGGGTTTTGGGATGCTCAGCCCACAGCAGAATTCCCGGTGGGCACAGGGACACCGCCCCCACCCCCGGGACCCCCGGCCGCCCTCCCCGCGCTGGCAGCGGTTGTGGGGGCAGCGAAAGCAAGGAGCCAACAGCGCGGAGACAAAGGGAATTATTTCAGCTATTAGCTGCTAAGAATAGAGGCGGCGGGGGTGCTGAGGTGCCTGACAGCGCAGCCGGAGGAGCCGGGATTGCAGGGGGAGCACGGAAATAGCCGCGCTCCAGCTCAGCACCCGCAGCTCCGTGAGTCACCCCGGCCCGGGGGGGCACAGCTGGGGCGGGCAGGGCCGAACCGGGCAGGGTCCGAACGGGCCAGGGTCCGAACTCAGCAGGATCCGAACGGACCAGGGTCCGAACCGGGCAGGGTCCGAACGGACCAGGGTCCGAACTGGGCAGGGTCCGAACTCAGCAGGATCCGAACCGGGCAGGGTCCGAACGGGCCAGGGTCTGAACTGGGCAGGCTCCGAACCGGGCAGGGCCGAACCGGGCAGGGTCCGAACCGGGCAATATCCAAATTGGGCAGGATCTGAACCCAGCAGGATCCAAACCGGGCAGAGTTCGAACCAAGCAGGGTCCGAACCCAGCAGGATCTGAACCCGGCAGGGTCCGAACTGGGCAGGGTCCAAACCCATCAGGGTCCACACCAAGCAGGGTCTAAACCCAAGCAGAATCCAAACTGAGCAGAATCCAAACCCAGCAGGGTCCAACCTGAGCAGGGTTTAAACCCCAGCAGGGTCCAAACCCAGCAGGGTCCAAACCCAACAGGGTCCAAACCCAGCAGGGTTCAACCCGAGCAGGGTCCAAACCCATCAGGGTCCAAACCCATCAGGGTCTAAACTGAGCAGAGTCTGAACCGAGCAGGGTCCAAACTGAGCAGGATCCAAACCCATCAGGGTCCAAACCCTGCAGAACCGGCCCCGGGCTGGGTTTGCAGGGCAGCTCTCGGCACTGGAGCCTGGTTTTCCCTGCGGAGCATCTTCCCAAGGGGCAGGAAAAGCCCAAGGAGCCGCCCTGGCTGCCCCGGGCCCTGCTGAAGGTACCGATCCCCGGGCAGCGGGTCCTGCTCTGGCACGGGCAGGAGGATTTGGGAAAGGCAAACATTCCCGGGCCGGAGGAGCCTCTTGATGTCGGTCCAACTGTGTTCCAGGGTGTTTTCCCAAGTGCTAATCTCGAAGTTCCCTTTGCAAATACCTCATAAAAGGTTAAAGATATGCACGGCAGGTATTTAAATGTGGGGTCAGTAAATGGTGAGGTGCTCAGAGATGGCTTCAACATCTTGTCCTGCTGCTGTTTAACCAAAATCCTTTTGGTATCACTGTGTGTTTTTATCCAATATAGCTTGGAAGAGGCAATTTTCCTTCTGTGCTGTTTGTGCAGCGCAGGGTACAACACATTCCTGATCTATGACGAGGTTTCCAAACTCCATAGTAAAATGAATAATAATGATAGTAAACGTTGTATAACTTTTTTTTTTTTTAATACAGCAACCTTTTTATTGCTTCAGTGCTGGATTTTCCAGTTATTGTATGTAGGGGGGGGAAGAAAGATTTAAAAAAAACCAAAACAAGGAATAAAAATGAATTAAAAAAAAAAACAACAAACAAATTCAAGGTTTGTAAGGAAAGAAAAATCAGTCCTGGGTGCCACTGCAGAAAGAGTCGAGCTGGACAGAATTAAACATCTCAGCTGGAGCGTGGACAGGGCAGCAGACAGCCTGCTAAAAATAGATTAATCCCAGTTACAGCCACACTTCTGCTTTGCCCAGGTTCCCCGTGGGCACGGGGGCTGTCACTGCAGAGGGGCTCCGTGCCCGGGTGGCGCAGCGGGGCCGGGGGCACTCGGTGCCCGTCCTTGCCTAACCCGGGGGCTCGGGGGTGGCAGTGGCAGTGGCAGTGGCAGTGGCAGTGGCAGTGACAGCAGTGTCCCTGTGCTGGCCTTGGCTGCAGCTCCAGCTGCCCAGCCCAGCTTAGCTCCGTTCCCGCTGCAGATCTGCTCTGCTGTGACCCGAGCTCTGCCGGGCACGGCCGCGGCTCCCGCGGCCTCTCCGCCCAAAGATCGAGCCCTGGGCACCTCCTGCCACGCCAGGCCCTGGTTAAACCCCGCAGTGGGGCCGTGCCAGCAGTCCCGGCTGCTTTGATTTCCTCTGGGACAATGCTCCGAGCTGGCTGCTCCTCTGGCTGCTCCTCTGGCTGCTTCTCTGCTTCTCTGACTGCTTCTCTGCTTCTCTTCTTCCTTCTTCTCTGACTGCTTCTCTGCTTCTCTGCTTCTCTGACTGCTTTTTTGGCTGCTTCTCGTCAGCAGCGTTGCAAAATGTTTAGTGGGAGATAAACAGATTTAAGTCTCTGTTTTCCAAACTCTGGTAAGTTTATTTGTCGCATCCACTGTGGGAAATTCTGGCAAACAGCTCTTTTCTCACCAAAGGGATGGATATTAATTACCAATTTAAATATTTAGTCAGAAAATGAATGCCTTCAGCCGTGACAAGTTAGTTTTGTTTAATCAGAAACCAGGAGTGAATGCTCTGGGGTTTCTTTTTGTTTCTGTAGCAGAAATCAAACTTTAATATCCTGGATTTACCTGAGGAACAACTGCAGGTACAGGGGGAACAGCATGGGCTTTATTTAAACGTCCAACTGAGCCTGATGGGATATTTTATGTAAAATCAAAGTCATGGTGAATGCCAGGACCCAGCCCTGAGAGAGGCAGGATCGTGCCCAGGCTGGCAGGCAGCTCGAGTGGGGATAAGGGTTTGGATGTCTGGGGAGCAGCAGTATTTCTGCTTTAGAACTGATCGGGAAAAGATTGCAGTTTACACTTTAGGGCTCAATCGTTCTTTGCACTGAAATGCAGATCCAGGATTTTTTTTTTGTTTTGTTTTGTTTTTGTTTGTTTGTTTGTTTGTTTGGCTTTTTTTTGTTTTGTTTGGTTTGGTTTTTTGTTTTTTGTTTGTTTGGTTTTGGTTTTTTTTTTTTTTTATTTAAATGAGAAGGACTCAGTGCAGAGCAGTTGGTACCTGTGGGCTGCTGGGCAGAAATTCCCCTGCACAGCCCTGTTTGCTCTCCTGGAGCCCAGCTGGTGCCAGGGCAGAGTTCCTGGCTGTCCCACAGTCCTGGCTGTCCCTCCTGCTTTTTTGGAGCTGCTTCTCGTCAGCAGCGTTGCAAAATGTTTAGTGGGAGATAAACAGATTTAAGTCTCTGTTTTCCAAACTCTGGTAAGTTTATTTGTCCCATCCACTGTGGGAAATTCTGGCAAACAGCTCTTTTCTCACCAAAGGGATGGATATTAATTACCAATTTAAATATTTAGTCAGAAAATGAATGCCTTCAGCCGTGACAAGTTAGTTTTGTTTAATCAGAAACCAGGAGTGAATGCTCTGGGGTTTCTTTTTGTTTCTGTAGCAGAAATCAAACTTTAATATCCTGGATTTACCTGAGGAACAACTGCAGGTACAGGGGGAACAGCATGGGCTTTATTTAAACGTCCAACTGAGCCTGATGGGATATTTTATGTAAAATCAAAGTCATGGTGAATGCCAGGACCCAGCCCTGAGAGAGGCAGGATCGTGCCCAGGCTGGCAGGCAGCTCCGAGTGGGGATAAGGGTTTGGATGTGCTGGGGAGCAGCAGTATTTCTGCTTAGAACTGATCGGAAAAGATTGCAGTTTACACTTTAGGGCTCAATCGCTCTTTGCACTGAAATGCAGATCCAGGATTTTTTTTTTTGTTTTGTTTTGTTTTTGTTTGTTTGTTTGTTTGTTTGGCTTTTTTTTGTTTTGTTTGGTTTGGTTTTTTGTTTTTTGTTTGTCTGTTTTTGGTTTTTTTTTGTTTTTATTTAAATGAGAAGGACTCAGTGCAGAGCAGTTGGTACCTGTGGGCTGCTGGGCAGAAATTCCCCTGCACAGCCCTGTTTGCTCTCCTGGAGCCCAGCTGGTGCCAGGGCAGAGTTCCTGGCTGTCCCACAGTCCTGGCTGTCCCTCCTGCTGTCACCTCCCAGTGCCTGGAGCTGCACCCTGGGTACACAAAAACCTCCCATGAAAAGTTCCGCCAACCTTGTCGTGTAACAAAGCAACATTTTCCCACTGGGAAATGAACAAACAGGGAAAAAAAACCCAAAAAAAAACCCCTGTTGGGCATTGCTGAGCAGTTTGTTTGGCACTGCAGCATCCCTGTCCCTGTGCCCACTGGGTTCAGCTCCACAGGTGAGCCCAGCCTGGGGCCTGCCTGGGACAGCGGGCAGGAGGGGCCAGCCCCAGCCCTGGCACCGTCTGTCACTTCTGGGTGGTATTTGAGCCCCCAAATTGGGCACCCCGCATTTGGGTAACTCACATTTTAAGGCTGCAACCTGGGCCAGTGGAAGACATCCCTGCCCATGGAACAAGATGAGATTTAAATCCAACCCAAGCCATTCCATGATCATTTATTCTTATTTTCTCAAGGTTTTTGGGGAAGGATCAGTATTAGATGCTGGCTTAGAGGCTCAAACCCAGTCCTTGCCATTGCTCAGGTGCTGGCCCTTCCTGCAGGATAAACCAGATCCCTCTGCTTTTTTTTCCCCTTTAAATGAGTAAAATAGGCAGAGAAGGAGCTGGTTTATGTGGGGTTTTTAAAGAGGAAAAGATTTGGCAGGTACATGAGCAAAGCTGAAAGTATTTTCATCTGTTTTGGTTTGTAGTGTTTAATGTTTTGTTTTCTACTTTACGAGTTATACAAAGGAATCACTCAAAACAAAGTTCTCCCATTCTGGTAAAGGGAAAAAAAAAATCTGTGTTGGGACTAATGAGATTAATGAGAATTAGCTAGGCAAGAAAAAAATCCAAAATGTCTTCAAAAATGACAATGTCTATTTTTTCTTAGAAAAAAAATAGAAAAGTTCATTCTCTAATTGAGCTTTGTTTGTGAAATAATTCCAGGCTGGGAAGAGCAATCAACTCATGCATAAAAATACTGCTTTAGGATCAATTTTCATTTTATTACTGGTAGCTTGGATTTGAGAAGTTACTGGTGGTTTTCAAATGATTTTTGCTATAGAAGTACAAAACACCTGTCCTAAATTTGTGAGCCCTTTTTTTATGAAAGGCTATGGAGAGAACTGATCAAGAAAACACATTTAAAAAAAATAAATCTTGGCAGTTTGAGGCCGAAACAGCTGTGAAAGAATCCTCGTCTTGCCCCCTCTTTTTTCCAAGTATTTTAAAAGATAATAGCTTAGAACTCCTTATTTTTAGAAGCCTCCAGAAGGCTCAGCTGAGACCCAGAGGCCACAGTGGCTCAGCGCTGTACAAGCAAATTATTTAGGCCAGTTTATCCCCAGCCAAAATAATTTGCAATCCCAGTTTCCAGGCTGAGACAAGAGGCAGGGAGAAAGCTGAGGCAGCGCTGCCAGCACCAATCCCAGCAGGAGCAGCAGAACACCCCGGCCAGCCAAGCTGATGAATATGATAATCCCAAATATGATAATTTTCGGTAATAAAAAGCACTTCAGGATTTTTTTTAAATTTATTTATTTAAATTTCGGAGCGGAATAAATGCTGTGCGTGGCGGCGAGGCTGAGGCTCGGGGCGTTCCCTGGCAGCCGGGGCGCCTCCGTGCGCATCTGGTGGCTCCGAGCGGGGCTGAACGGGGCCGAGTGGGGCTGAACGGGGCTGAACGGGGCCGAACAGGGCTGAATGGGGCTGAACGGGGCTGAACGGGGCTGAATGGGGCTGAACGGGGCTGAGAGGGGCTGAGAGGGGCCGAACAGGGCTGAACGGGGCTGAACGGGGCTGAACGGGGCTGAACGGGGCTGAACGGGGCTGAACGGGGCTGAACGGGGCCGAGTGGGGCTGAACGGGGCTGAACAGGGCCGAACAGGGCTGAATGGGGCTGAACAGGGCTGAACGGGGCTGAATGGGGCTGAGTGGGGCTGAATGGGGCCGAGTGGGGCTGAGAGGGGCTGAACGGGGCTGAACGGGGCTGAACAGGGCCGAGCGGGGTGAACGGGGCCGAGGGGGGCTGAACGGGGCTGAACGGGGCTGAGAGGGGCTGAGAGGGGCCGAACAGGGCTGAACGGGGCTGAACGGGGCTGAGCGGGGCTGAACGGGGCTGAGCAGGGGCTGAATGGGGGAACGGGGCTGAATGGGGCAGGGGGCTGAATGGGGCTGAATGGGGCTGAGTGGGGCTGAGCGGGGCTGAATGGGGCTGAGCGGGGCTGAATGGGGCTGAGCGGGGCTGAATGGGGCTGAACGGGACTGAGGGGCCGAGTGGGGCTGAACGGGGCCGAGTGGGGCCGAACGGGGCTGAGTGGGGCTGAACGGGGCTGAGCGGGGCTGAACGGGGCTGAATGGGGCTGAGTGGGGCTGAGCGGGGCTGAATGGGGCTGAATGGGGCTGAATGGGGCTGAACGGGGCTGAACGGGGCCGAGTGGGGCTGAACGGGGCTGAGAGGGGCCGAGTGGGGCTGAACGGGGCCCAACGGGGCTGAGAGGGGCTGAACGGGGCTGAATGGGGCTGAATGAGGCCGAGTGGGGCTGAACGGGGCTGAACGGGGTTGAGCGGGGCCCAACGGGGCCCAACGGGGCTGAGGCTCCCCCATCAATCACAGCACATTTCCCAACCCTGCGGTGCCTCCCAAAGCAGCCACACACACGGGAGAACTTTGTTTTGAGTGATTCCTTTGTACAGCTCAAGTAGAAAACAAAACATTAAACATTACAAACCAAAACGGATGAAAATACCTTCAGCTTTGCTCGTGTACCTGCCGTTAATCCCATTAGTCCCAACACAGATTTTTTTCCCCTTACCAGAATGGGAGAACTTTGTTTTGAGTGATACCATAACGTCCCAGCACACCCCAGTACACCTCAGTACTCCCCAGCACATCCCAGTCCATCCCATAACAGCCCAGTACATCCCAGCCCATCCCAGTGCCTCCCAGTCCATCCCAGTCCCTCCCAGTCCCTCCCAGTACGCCCCAGCCCTCCCCTGTGTGCAGGGGCAGCTCCAGGCAGGCTGGGCTGGTGCAGCCCCAGCAGGGCAGGGCAGGGCAGGGCAGGGCTAACCCCGTGTTTGCCCCGTGCCAGTTCCGTGCCAGGCAGTGCCGGGCTGGGCTGGGCTGGGCAGGGCTGGCAGCGTGACGGGCCAGGCTCACCCAGCACCTGGGGCAGGCCAGGCAAACACAGCAGGGACAGCTCCAGGCTGTGCCCAAACACATTCCTGCCCAGTGCACAGCCCAGCACTGAGAAATGCACATTAAATCACTTTATTCTCTCCGTGATTCCCTCTCCCGGTGCTCTGTGGAAGTGGAAGCTGGCTGGGAATGCTGTGGCAGGGAGAGCCAGGCAGGAAAAGTCTGGGAACACAAGGGAGATGCTCCATTGCAGCTTAAGGGCAAATATTTCCCAGAAAACCAAGGTTAGTCCTGCAGCACAAAGAACAAAAACCGACTGCTGTAAATCCCTGGCAGTGTCCGAGGCCAGGCTGGATGGGGCTTGGAGCAACCTGGGCTGGTGGAAGGTGTCCCTGCCATGGCAGGGGTGGAACAAGGTGAGTTTTAAGGTCCCTTTGATGGCCCCCAGCCCAAACCTTTCTCTAAATCCTTTTCACAGACACAAGAGAGGGAAATCCATCCCGGTGGGATGGGAGGGGATGCCAGAATGGTCCAGGGATGGTTCCAAGCTGGAGCTGCAGTCATTGCATGAGTGGAGAGGATGGAACCACCAGCGCCAGCACAGCCCAGGGGGAAGGGAAGGCAGAGGCTGTGGGATGGAGACCACACAGGTTCATTTGGGAAGGACCTTCTGCCTCCTAATAACCTGAAATAAACCACCCAGTCCCCATCTCCATGGAAACTCCTTCCTTCAAAGCACTTCCAATGGAATTTACCTCCTGCTCCTGAGTTCTCTGCTGGGTTGGAGCAGAGCAGCCAGGGCTGGAGGGCTGGACCACAGGTGAGAAACCAGCCCTGCCTTTGGCAGCAGGGCACAGGCAGAGCTTCTGCCCCCTCCCAGGGGACACCTGTGGCACCTTCACTGTGAGGATACAGGAAAAACCCAACAGCCTTTGGTGCTCCTTGTCCTCCCTGGGCAGGGCAGAGCTCAGAGGAGCCACCCGGGCTGAGGGCACCTTACAAACCCTGCCCAGGCTGGCAGGGCCCTGCTGGGGCACAGAACAGTCCCAAAGCCAAATATTCATGACCTGGACCCCGAGAGAGCACAGGACATGCCTTTAGTGACCAAATACTCATGAACAGGACCCCGAGCAGAGCACAGGACATGCCTTTAGTGACCAAATACTCATGACCTGGACCCCAAGAGAGCACAGGACATGCCTTTAGTGACCAAATACTCATGAACAGGACCCCAAGAGAGCACAGGACATGCCTTTAGTGACCAAATACTCATGACCTGGACCCCGAGAGAGCACAGGCCATGCCTTTAGTGACCAAATATTCATGAACTGGACCCTGTCAGCCGGGCCCACAGGACATGCCTTTAGTGACCAAATACTCATGAACCAAAAGGACCCTTGACAGAGCACAGGCCATGCCTTTGGTTTGAACCAAAAATACTCAGTGACCTGGACCCGAGAGCCAGGCACAGGCCATGCCTTTAGTCCCCAAATATTCATGACCTGGACTGTGAGGAGAGCACCTGGGACTGGTCTTTGGTGACCAAATATCACCATGATCTGGACCCTAAGAGAGCACAGGACATGCCTTTAGTCCTGACCAAAATACTCATCCCAAACAGGACCCTGAGAGAAACAGGACATGCCTTTGGTGACCAAACTGCCCTTCCCAAACAGCCCTTCCCAAACTGCCCTTCCCAAACAGGACATGCCTTTGGTGACCAAATACTCAAATGCCCTTCCCAAACTGGACCCCCAAACTGCCCTTCCCAAACTGCCTTCCCCAAACTGCCTTCCAAACTGGCCATGCCTTCCCCAAAGTGACCAAATACTTCAAATGATCTGGACCCCAAACTGCCCTAGGAAATGCCTTCCCAAACTGCCCTTCCCAAAATATTCAAACTGCCCTTCCCAAACTGCCCATCCCCAAAGGACAAACTGCCCTTCCTTGCCCTTCCCAAACTGCTCTTCCCAAACTGCCCTTCCGAAAGAGCCCAAACTGCCTTCCCAAACTGCCCTTCCCAAACTGCCCTTCCCAAACTGCCCTTCCAAATATTCCCAACCTGGACATCCCCAAACTGCCTTCCCCAAACTGCCCTTCCCCAAACTGCCCAGGAAACTGCCCATCCCCAAAACTGCCTTCCTAAACTGCCCTTCCCAAACTACTCCCAAATTCCCCAAACCCCAAACTGCCCTTCCAAACTGCCCAGGCAAATGCCTTCCCAAACTGCCCTTCCCAAACTGGGAGAAAACTGCCCTTCCCAAACTGCCCTTCCCCAAAACTGCCCTTCCCAAACTGCCTTCCCAAACTGCCCTTCCCAAACTGCCTTCCCAAACTGCCCTTCCCCAAACTGCCTTCCCAAACTGCCCTTATTAAAGTTCCCAAACTGCCCTTCCCAAACTGCCCTTCCCAAACTGCCCTTCCCAAACTGCCCTTCCCAAACTGCCCTTCCCAAACTGCCCTTCCCAAACTGCCTTCCCCAAACTGCCCTTCCCAAACTGCCCTTCCCAAACTGCCTTCCCCAAACTGCCCTTCCCAAACTGCCCTTCCCCAAACTGCCCTTCCCAAACTGCCCTTCCTCTTCCCCCCCCAAAGGCCTCCCCAAACTGCCCTTCCCAAACTGCCCTTCCCCAAACTGCCTTTCCCAAACTGCCTTCCCCAAACTGCCCTTCCCAAACTGCCTTCCCCAAACTGCCCTTCCCAAACTGCCCTTCCCAAACTGCCCTTCCCAAACTGCCCTTCCCCAAACTGCCTTCCCAAACTGCCCTTCCCCAAACTGCCCTTCCCAAACTGCCTTCCCAAACTGCCCTTCCCAAACTGCCCTTCCCAAACTGCCTTCCCAAACTGCCCTTCCCAAACTGCTTTCCCCTGTCCTCTTCCATGGAACAAATCCACCTGGGTTTGGTGGCTTTGGCCCACTCTGCAAACTGCATTTGGAGCTGTCCCTGCAGAGCCAGGGGCTGATGGTCCCGTGGGTCCCTTCCAGCTCAGGATATTCCATGATTCAATGGGTTCTTCTCTTTGAAATAAGGAATAAAACTGTCTGCAGCCTCTACAGAAAACAGTGAAATGTTCTTGCTGCTTCAGCCTGGCTAATTACAAATATAACAACACAGCAGACTAAAAATAAGATAATTTAAATGCAAAATATAAATAAAGAACTTTATGGAGCTTCCCCCCTGCAGTGTCTTTAAAAAGCCTTCTAAAAAGCCTTTTACCACATGGCTAAACACACCTTTATTTATTATTTTTAAAGAAAAGGGAATAAAAGAACTTAATCCAAACTAAATATTTAAGCAAACAGCAATTAACTAACAATGATGAATGGTAAACAGTCCTAGTCCCACGCTAGAGCGGGACTTTAAAGCCCGTTTATCTAAGCTAAAGCTGCTCAAGGGGAAAAGCAAGTTTATTGAGTAAACTTTGTCTCAGGCACCTTGCTATTAAAGCAGTTCACAAACAGAACCTGCATCGTAAATTCTGGGGGGAAAAAAGGAGCAGGAACATAAGAGCCCATGGCATGGAAGTTACAATGCTGTGTGAAGCAATTACCCCTAAATAGAAAAACAGGGGAAATACGAGGCTGTGAAGCAGCCCCTCAAAACATGGGTTAAAATAGGAAGAATGAGAGACCCTTTAAATTCCACCTGACGTTCCCGTTTGGCCTGAGGCTCTCATTCCCACTTATCCACTGGGAAGGAGGGAGCCTGGGCAGAGTTGCCTGAGATTTTATCCACTTGGATCTTTCTATTTAAATGTAACATTATTATTATTATTATTATTATTATTATTATTATTATTATTATTATTATTATTATTATTATCATCATCATCATCATCATCATCATCATCATCATCATCATCATCATCATCATCATCATCATCATCATCATTACTATCAATATTATTTTAATTTTTTCTATTTGAATGTAACATAATTATGATATAATTATCATCATTATTAGCATTATGATAATTAACATTATCACCATTGTCATTATCATTATTGTTACTAGTATTTCTAGTATTCCCATTTATTATTATTCCTATTGACATTATCACAATAATCACCAGCATTATCGGCATTATAATGATTTTATTGTTATTATTCTTATTTTTCCTATTTTTATTATTATTATTCCTATTGACGTTATCATAATAATCATCATCATTATCGGCATTAGCATGATTTTATTGTTATCATTCCTATTATTCCTATTTATTATTATTATTATTCCTATTGACGTTATCATAATAATCATCATCATTATCGGCATTAGCATGATTTTATTATGATTATTCCTATGATTATTCCTATTATTATTATTCCTATTTATTATTGTTATTCCTATTGACATTATGGTAATAATCATCATAATTATCAGCATTATCATGATTTTAAATCATCCCCATCCCTCTGGAGCGGGGGGGCCGTGCCGGGTCCCAGGCCAGTCCTTCCCCTCGGGCCCGGGGCTGTGGCGGGGGGGTCCCGACCCCAGGAGGAGCAGGGGGGACAAGCGGGGGGCAGAACGGGAGTGGGGGCGTGGGGTGAGCAGGGGATGAGCAGGGGGGATGCAGGGATGAGAAGGGGATGCAGGCAGGGGGATTTGCAGGGGATGTGCAGGGGGATCAGCAGGGGGATGCAGGGGATGAGAAGAGGATGCAGGGGATGTGCAGGGGATGTGCAGGGGATGCAGGCAGGAGATGTGCAGGGGGATCAGCAGGGGGGATGCAGGGGATGAGCAGGGGATGTGCAGGGGATGCAGGGGATGCAGGGGATGAGCAGGGGATGCAGGGGATGTGCAGGGGATCAGCAGGGGGGCAGGGGGTGTGCAGGGGATGCAGGGGATCAGCAGGGGGATGCAGGGGATGTGCAGGGGATGAGCAGGGGATGCGCATGGCGGGATGCAGGCAGGGGATGCGCGCGGGAGGCGCGGGGATGCAGCAGGATGTGCGCAGGATGTGCGCAGGATGTGCGCAGGGACGCAGCTGGATGTGCGCGGGGATGTGCGCAGGTTGTGCGCGGGATGTGCGCGGGGATGCAGCGGGGCGAGCGCGGGGATGCGGCGCGCTGTGAGCGCGGGTGCGGCGGGGATGCGGCGCGCTGTGAGCGCGGGTGCGGCGGGACGAGCGCGGAGATCCGGCGCGACGTGCGCGGGATGTGCGCGGGGATGCAGCGCGACGTGCGCGGGATGTGCGCGGGGATGCAGCGCGAGGTGCGCGGGATGGGCCCGGAGATCCAGCGCGACGTGCGCGCCATGTGCGCGGGGATAGAGCGGGACGTGCGCGGGATGTGCGCGGGCTGCGCTCGGGCCGTGCCCGGCCCCGATCCCCCCGCTGCCCGGCCCCGGTACTCGCCTGGCGCGGCATCCCCGGCCCGGGATCGCTCCCGGAGCGGGGGCCCAGCGGGGCCGGCCGAGCCCCCCGGGCCCTCCTGGGTCCCTCGCCGAGCCAAGGTCACCCCGCAGCGCCTCCAGCTCCCAGGAGGCAGCGAAACGCCGGGAAAAGGCCCGGGGGCAGCGGGGCAGGAGTGAGGGCTCCGCTCCAGACCCCTCCGAGCCGCCTTCCCCCGGCATTTTCCTCTTCTTCCCCACCGGAGCCGGGGTGTCCCATCCCAGGGGATGACGGCGCAGTCTTTGAGAATCCGGCACAAACAGACGCGGATCTATTTCGGGATTTAAAAAAAAAAAAAACAAAACCAAAAAAACCAGCAGCATGAGGAGAAATAAATGTCTGACGGTCGGGTTTAAAGTGCTGCGTGTTCCTTGCAGGGCTGCAGCCCCTGCGTGCGCCGCTGCATCTCCGGG
This sequence comes from Emberiza elegans, assembly GCA_024865655.1. Taxonomy (NCBI): domain Eukaryota; kingdom Metazoa; phylum Chordata; class Aves; order Passeriformes; family Fringillidae; genus Emberiza; species Emberiza elegans. The sequence continues at coordinate 80,088,640 of JALJVW010000184.1, read as the reverse complement.
ACCACCTTCCAGGACCCCCACAATCATTAGTGGGTATTCTCCTCGCTCCCTCTTAGGAAGTGCTGCGATAATCATTCCCCATTTAACGGCTGGCAAACTTGGCACAGCGCACATTAAGTGATTTGCTGACAGGCACGCAAGAAAATTGCGCTAGTCAAGCGTTCTCCCAATTATGCCGTCCTTGGAACTGCATAATTTCCCTGCGTGATTCCAAACACGGCTCAGACTCCCTGGGCAGGGCTTCATCTCTGCGGAGCGTGCAGCTCAAATCAGCGACAGGACCCGTCCGTGCCCCCCTGGGGGCTCCGGTGCCTGGCCAGGACGCGCAGGTATAACAGGGGGAGCTCTGGGGAGGCCGGGGGGACGCTCCGGAGCCCGGGGGTGCCGCACCGAGCCCCGCTCCGACCCTCCCCGAGCGCTGCCCCGCGCCCGGTTCCGCAGCCCAGTGGAAATTCCCCAGCGGTGCCGGCGCTGGGGCCTCCGGGGAGCGGCAGAGCCCGCCCGGAGCCGGCCGGGAGCTGGGGCGCTGCCACCGGGAGAGCATCGCGGCCGCCGGGGGGGTGCGGTGGAGCGGGGACCGGGGGGAGCCGGGAACCGGGGATGGGGAGCGGGGACGGGGCCCCTCGCCCTCCCCCGCGGCTCTCCGCGCTCCCCTGCCCTCATTGCGATGGGCCCTGCCCGCCCAGCCGCCTAATCTGCGCTAAGTGGGACTGCCGATGGAGGCTGCGATAAATTTAGAAAGAAATCTTTGTGTGGGTCAGAGGAAAAACACAGCGGCGGGGGAAGCCGGGCTGCGGCGGCGCTCTGCCCTGCTGTGCTCTGCCCAGCCGTGCTCTCCTCTCCTCTCCTCTCCTCTCCTCTCCTCTCCTCTCCTCTCCTCTCCTCTCCTCTCCTCTCTCCTCTCCTCTCTCCTCTCCTCTCCTCTCCTCTCCTCTCCTCTCCTCTCCCTCTCTCCTCTCCTCTCCTCTCCTCTCCCTCTCCTCTCCTCTCCTCTCCTCTCCTCTCCTCTCCTCTCCTCTCCCTCTCCTCCTCCTCCTCTCCTCTCCTCTCCTCTCCTCTCCTCCTCTCCTCTCCTCTCCTCTCCTCTCCTCTCCTCTCTCCTCTCTCTCCTCTCTCCTCTCTCTCCTCTCCTCTCCTCTCCCTCTCCTCTCCTCTCCCTCTCTCCCTCTCCTCTCCTCTCCCTCCTCTCTCCTCTCCTCTCCTCTCCTCTCCTCTCCTCTCCGAGGCAGCCGCAGGGCTCAGAGCTGGGCCAGACTCCGCTGGGGTTGGAAATCTTTCGGTTTAAAGGAAGATTTTTCAGTAATTTCGTGGGAAAGAAGCGGAGGAGGCAGCGCTGCCCCGGCTCCGGCCGCCGCCTGACATTTCATTTCTCTCTCAAAGAGAATTTTGCCTTCCCCAGGAGCTGTTTATGAACAGTTGTTCATTCTTCTCTCTGCCTGCCCCGCCTGCTCCTTCCCAATCGCTTTTGTTCATCTCTTAAATTGTTTTAAAACAACAACAACAACAACAAAATAATGGCATTAGCGGTGCGAAATCCCCCGTGAAATCACCAACACAGCCCCACGTCCCCCTCTCAAATCTGAACGTTCCAAGCTGTTTTATCATTTGCTGGGAAATGATATTGTACCAGAGTGAGGAGAGAGAATTTTCTGAATGTATTTCCTTTAATAAGCTATTAAGACCTTGTACTGCTAATTAAACTATTAATTAGACGTCTTATCGTTGCTAAACACGTTAGCATGTTGCCAAAGCAGCAATAAGCCTCTGGGGCAGGCAGGAGATAAGGAAAGAAGGAAGATGCAAACAGGAAGATTAAAAAAATATGAAGAAAAAAAATATGAAAGAACCAGAAATAGCAAATAAATAGCTAAGGGTCAGAAGGGTGATGTATTCTTAATTTATAGGAACAAAAAATAAGTAACTCGAGAGCCAATTTCCCATGTAGGAGCCCTTGGGGCATCTGTGTCTTACACAGGACAAGAAGGGACAGAACTTTCCAGACCTTTGTTTTTCTGCAGTCAGAGCAGTGGAACCAGAAATGGAACCCATCTTCCCCAACATCAGAAGTTGCCATTAGAAAATTAACAGAAAAACTATTGAAAAATGGTGGGGTTTTCCTTCTCCAGAGGAAAACCACAAAGAATTTTCTATAGGAAGACTTTAACTCCGAGGAATTTCTGCATCTGGCTCCACACTGACCCCAAACAGTGCCCCTGGTTCACCCATCCTTGTCTTTTTTAATATAAAAAGGAGAATTTCCAGCCTCACAGCGCTCGGGATGCTCTTTGCGCGCTGTGAAGGGGTTTCCTCCTGGCCCTGTGGCTCCTTCGGGATCGAGGAGGGGTCAGGGACAGCTCTGCCACGCCGAGGTCCCGCTCTGGGAGCTCAGTCCTGGCTCCCCTGATCTCTGCCCAACACACGGAGAGGTTTTCAGACCCCAATTCCTCAGCGTCTGCCTCCGACAGTCGATCTCCAGGGATGGATAATCTCATTTACGTCTGTTACTACAAATCAAAGCAGCAGCAAATTAAACGGATCTGAAGGCCAAGATTAAAGGCTGCAAACACATGGGAAGTGCCTGTGATGCAAAGAGCTGTAAATATAATTTGTTTTTTTTTTTTAACAGGGGGATGGAAAAGCCCTGCACAGATGCTGTTCCTTTACCTGGAAAGCAAAGACAGGATCATGGAGGAATTAAGGCTGGAAAAGACCTCTAAGATCAAGTCCAACCACTAATCCACCACCATGGCTGGAAAAGGAGGAAAAAACCCAAAATGAGCTTGCTCCTCTCCCTTTTCCAGCTCTGGGAAGTGCCTTTGTGGCCAGCTGAGGGTGGCTGAGGTTTAGGCTGGCTCAAAGCTGGGCTCACAGGGGCTGAGCCCAGGGCTGCTGGTTCCCTGGCTGCGATTTCAGGGGTTCCTGGCCCCACTGATGCTCCTCCAGCTTCTTTTCCTGGGGTGGGACACGGGATGTCACCAGAGCCCTCCTGTGCCCCGGAATTCCCTGGGTCAGGCCAAAAATCCTGCGTGGATGGAGCAGCAAAACTGGGAGAGCTCCCACAGAACAAAGGAAATGTGGGATCTGACCCTGAGCAAGCAACGAGGAAAGAAATGGATGTGAAACCCGCGTTAGAAATGCCACCGTGGATGTTCCCCTTCTGTGGAACTTGAGCCCCAAGTCCCACTGTCGCCCTGAGTTTTTAAGATTTTCTAGGCCTTCTGAGGTTTTAAACTTTCTCACACACTTTCTGTAAATAACTTCTTGTTTTGCATTCTTTTATGGAGGGGGAGAAATTGGATGGTTTGCCCAGCGTCATTGGAGAGGCGGCACTGTCACCCTCCAAGCCACTGTCACTTTGGGAAATCTAGAAATGCTGGAGCCAGAAATCAAATCTAAATGTATAAACTAAATCTACAAATGTTGGAAATCTATAAATGTTGGAATCAGAAATTAAATCTAAATTTATAAACTAAAATCTAGAAATGTTGGAAATTATAAATGTTGGAATCAGAAATTAAATCTAAATTTATAAACTAAAACCTATAAATGTTGGAAATCTAGAAATGTTGGAGTCAGAAATTAAATCTAAATTTTTAAACTAAAATCTATAAGTGTTGGAAATCTAAATTTTTAAATAAATGTTGGAAATCTAGAAAAATCAAATCTAAATTTTAAATAAAACCTAAAATGTTCTATAAATGTTGGAGTTGAAATGAAATCACAAATTTGAAGTCAGAAATTAGAAGTCCCAGTTTTTACCTGGAGAGCAGCAGCGTGTGCGCGTTGTGTGTTTGGTGTCCTATAGCGACATCCTGCTGTTCACGTTATTATTCCGGAATTCCGCGGTTTCTCCGAGCCGGGGCTGGATTGCAGCCGGATTTTGGGAGCAGCAGAGCTGGGAGAGCTCCCGCAGAGACCGAAACGCGGGATCGGCCGGGGCAGCAGCCAGCAGAGAGCAGCATCGGAGCGCAAATGGGCAAAAATGAGCAAAAATGAGCAAAAAAATGTGCCCAAATGTGCCCGAATGCGCCCCCGTGCCGCCCCCAGCCCTGCGGGATGCTCGGGGCTCCCACCCCGCTCTGCCCCACAGAACGGGAAATCAGGGACAGCAAAAAGGGCTGGGAAAGGCAGGGAAAGGCTGGGAAAGGTTGGGAAAGGCTGGGGAAGGCAGGGAAGGCAGGGAAAGGTTGGGTTGGAAAAGGCAGGGAAAGGCTGGGAAAGGTTGGGAAAGGCAGGGAAAGGCTGGGAAAGGCTGGGAAAGGCTGGGAAAGGCAGGGAAAGGTTGGGAAAGGTTGGGAAAGGCAGGGAAAGGTTGGGAAAGGCTGGGGAAGGCTGGGAAAGGTTGGGGAAAGGTTGGGAAAGGCTGGGAAAGGCAGGGAAAGGTTGGGGAAGGTTGGGAAAGGTTGGGAAAGGCTGGGAAAGGCTGGAAAAAGGCTGGGAAAGGCTGGGGAAGCTTGGGAAAGGCTGGGAAAGGTTGGAAAAGATTGGGAAAGGCTGGGAAAGATTGGGAAAGGCTGGGAAAGGCTGGGAAAGGCTGGGAAAGGCTGGGAAAGGCTGGGAAAGGTTGGGAAAGGCTGGGAAAGGTTGGGAAAGGCAGGGAAAGGCTGGGGAAGGCTGCACTTCCAGCTCAGGAAGTTTTTTGCCTGTGTGTAAACAGCCCTGGCCCGGCCAAAAAGGTTTTTCGGATTATTCCTTCCTTATCAGCCCCTTTGCATCCCTTCCTTGCCCCCTCCTCTCACCATCCCCTGCAGCCTCACTCGCAGCTGCTTCTTTGGGCCCTTTTGGGGGCTCTGGGTCCATTTCAGCTCCCAAGTTCAGCCTGATTTCCCATAAACGTGGTTCAAGGCTGGTGCAAGTGCTCCTGCCTGGTTCATGAGCTCACACTCTGCTCCCACTTCCTGAGCTGGAAGTGCAGCTTTCCCCATCCTTCCCCATCCTTCCCCAATCCTTCCCCATCCTTCCCCATCCTTCCCCAGCCTTTTCCAGCCTTTCCCAGCCTTTTTTCCCAGACTTTCCCAGCCTTTCCCAGCCTTTTTTCCCAGACTTCCCCAGACTTTCCCAGCCTTCCCCATCCTTCCCCATCGTTCCCCAGCCTTTCCCAGCCCTCCCCATCCTTCCCCATCCTTCCCCATCCTTCCCCATCCTTCCCCATCCTTCCCCATCCTTCCCCATCCTTCCCCATCGTTCCCCATCATTCCCCTTCCTTCCCCATCCTTCCCCATCCTTCCCCAGCCTTTCCCAGTCTTTCCCAGCCTTTCCCAGCCTTTTCCAGCCTTTCCCAGCCTTTCCCAGTCTTCCCCATCCTTCCCCATCCTTCCGTAGCCTTTCCCAGTCTCTCCCAGCCTTTCCCAGCCTTTTTTTCCAGCCTTTCCCAGCCTTTTCCGCTGGCTCAGCACCGGCCCCGCTCCCGGCATTTCCCCCAGTCTGCCTCTGGAGGAACCTTTTGTTTTGCCAGAGCGCTTGACTGTAACTTTATTGTCCCTGCCCGGCTGCAGGACATCCCCTGAGCTGTGAAAAGTGCACCTGACCTTTGATTAGATCCGCAGCTCCTCGTGCTAATTAGATAAACAATTGCCCGGAGAAAACCGGCCCCAGCTCCCTGTCCCTGCTCCCGGGCTCATCAGCCTTTCCCTGGGAAAGTAATTTGGTTTTCCTGCATCCAGCCGGGCTTCCTGAGGTCAGGCTGCCCCAAGACACCCAAAACACGAGCAGTGCCTGGGGAGTGTCCCCCGAGGGGCTCCTGCAGCCCTGGGGAGGGTCAGGAATCCCAGAGGGAATCGGGAATCAGGAGAGATGCCCGTTCCCAAAGCTCCTGCCCTCGGTGCAGCTCCAGCATCTCCACCAGAGAAGGCACCAAGGGCTTCCCTGTGTCCCCCTGCAAATGTCTGGGGCAGGAAATGTTGCTGGATATTGCAGAGTGAGGGAGCCCCCGCAGAATCCCAGGATCGCTGAGGCTGGAAAATCCCCCCTGGATCATCGATCCCCAGCCCAGAGCCACCTCCAGGTGCCACCTCCAGGGATGGGCACCCCAAACCCCCCTGGTGCCACCTCCAGGTGCCACCTCCAGGGATGGGGACCCCAAACCCCCCTGGTGCCACCCAGGATAAACCTGCCAGGATGGGGAAACCCCCCCACCTCCCAGGTGCCACCCCAGGTGCCACCCAGGGATGGGGACCCCAAACCCCTGGTGTCCTTCCAGGATGGGTGAACCTCCCTGTGCCACCTCCAGGTGCCACCTCCAGGGATGGGCACCCCAAACCCCCCACCCAGGCCTGCCCGGGCTGGCCTGGTCAGCCTCCCCCCAGGTCAAACCCCAGCCCTGCACACCGCCTGCTTTTATTTTCCCCAGGAATTAACTGGGCGTTTTAAACATCAAAAAAAAAAAAAACCACAAAAAAACCCAAAAAACCCACAAAACCCAAATCAAACAAAGGAGGGTAGCAGCCTGCTGCCGTCCCATCCTGCAGACGTTTTTTGGGACAGGAATGCGCTTCGAGGAGCAAGCCAGAGCCTTTAGTCATGGGGTTTCTGCTGGGAAAGAACCTCTCCGTTGTCCTCCACCCTGCTCCAGCAGCCATCTCCATCCCCAGAGGGATCAGCACGCTGCTGCTCCAAGGACACCGGAGAAAGGGCTTTTAGTCCTTGTTTCCCTTTTTCAACCGGGATTACCTGGGAGAAGGGCAAACAGCCTGGAATATTTTAATTGTGAGGGACTCTTGCACCCACAAAAAAACCAGCCCCAGGTGGTGATGGATGCTGAGGCTTTGAGCACTGTAAGATAAAACCCCCCCTCAGGTGTTCACCGAGAGAAGGTTGGGATGCCCGTGAGAGGCTAGATCAGCTCCAGGGGCCATTTTCTGATTTGGGGCGTGGATGCTGCTGGTGCTCGTGTTGAACCACCACCCCTCCTGGGCGGGCACAGTCAGGGCTTTAAAATCCTTGGGGTGGGAACAAACCCTGCCAGGTCCCACTGAGGTGCCCCAGTTCCCCTGAAGGAAACAGCCTGCCCCAAGACCCTTTCCATGCTGAAATTCCTGCTGCTGTCCAGCCTGCCCCTCCCCTGGCGCAGCCTCCCTTGCTGCCAGGTCAAACCCCAGCCCTGCACACCGCTCTGGAGTCTCTTTTATTTTCCCCAGGAATTAACTGGGCGTTTTAAACATCAAAAAAAAAAAAACAAAAAAAACCCAAAAAACCCCACCAAAACCCAAATCAAACAAAGGAGGTGTAGCAGCCTGCTGCACGTCACTCATCCTGCAGACGTTTTTTGGGACAGGAATGCGCTCGGAGCAAGCCAGAGCCTTTAGTCATGGGGTTTCTGCTGGGAAAGAACCTCTCTGAGAGGCGTTGTCCTCCCACCCTGCTGGCAGCAGCCAGAGCCGCGCATCCCGCAGGGATCAGCACGCTGCTGCTCCAAGGACACAGCGGAGAAACCGGCTTTTAGTACTTAATTATTTTTCTTTTTCAACCGGGATTATTTGCAATGAGATCTGGGAGAAGCAATTCACACCAAAGCAAACAGCCTGGAATATTTTAATTGTGTTTAAGCGACTCTTGCACCCACAAAAAAAAACCAGCCCCAGGTGGTGATGGATGCTGCTGTCGTTGCTTTGAGCACTGTACCAGATAAAACCCCTTCCCTCAGGTGTTCAGCACCGAGAGAAGGTTGGGATGAACTCACTCGTGAGAGGCTAGATCAGCTCCAAGGGCCATTTTGGGGCTGATTTGGGGTGTGGAGGTCGCTGCTGGTGCTCGTGTTGAACCACCACCCCTCCTGGGCGGGCACAGTCAGGGCTTTGGCTCCCTAAAAATCTGCTTGGGGTGGGGAACAAACCCGGCCAGGTCCCACTGAGGTGCCAGGAGCTCGGTGTGGCACAGGTTCTGCTGGAGTAGGAAACAGCAGAGGAGCCCTAAGATAGGAAGGGGTTAAATGCCCGATGGCCTCAGGAGAGGAAGAAGTCCTGCACTTAAACATAAAGACGAGATTATAAACAACTCTGTTAACCAAAACTATCTGAAACCTGAGAGGCTTTTGTCACTGCAATCCCAATTTAACTACTTTGGTCAGCCTTAACATATTGCTACCAGAAACCTGGGGCTGCTTGGAGCCAAACTCTGCCTCTGCCTGAAAGCTGGGGAGGCCAAAGGCCGCTGCCGTTTGTCCTGATGTTCTTCTGACAACAAAAGCAGAGAACAGCTGCAAAAAAACTGTCCTGTGTGGTCAGCGGGAGGAGGAGGAGGAGGACAAGGAGCCGCTCTTTGGCTGCTCTGTCTCTCCGCGTGCTTTGGGCTGGTTTTGGAGTCCTTCACAGGGACAACGAGGAGGACGCGGAAGGTCCGCAGCGCCCGGGGTGTGTGTGGGATCTCCTGCGCGCCGCGGGGCTCCGGGCGCGCTCACATCTCGGTGTCGGCGGGGCGCTGCTGCCGCCCCAGTGTGGGCAGGAGGGCGCCCGTGCCCTTCTCCTGGGAGGACCTTGGGCAGCTCGCTTCTCCCAGCTGCCCTTCTCCTGGGAGGGACAGTTCTCCGTGTCATAGGGGTCCTCAGCCTGGGGACACAAGGGACACGGTCAGACGGGGACAGGGAGGCTGGGCTGGGGCAGGGGCTGCCCGGGTAGGAGGGACAGACAGACACGGGTCAGGGCAGGAGGGACAGACAGACACAGGTCAGGGCAGGAGGGACAGACACAGGACAGGGCAGGAGGGACAGACAGACACAGATCAGGGCAGGAGGGACAGACAGACACGGGTCAGGGCAGGAGGGACAGACACAGGACAGGGCAGGAGGGACAGACAGACACAGATCAGGGCAGGAGGGACAGACAGACACGGGTCAGGGCAGGAGGGACAGACAGACACGGGTCAGAGCAGGAGGGACAGACAGACACGGGACAGGGCAGGAGGGACAGACGGACACAGGACAGGGCAGGAGGGACAAACAGACACGGGACAGGGCAGGAGGGACAGACAGACACAGATCAGGGCAGGAGGGACAAACAGACACAGGACAGGGCAGGAGGGACAGACAGACACAGGACAGGGCAGGAGGGACAAACAGACACAGGACAGGGCAGGAGGGACAGACAGACACAGGACAGGGCAGGAGGGACAGACAGACACAGGTCAGGGCAGGAGGGACAGACAGACACAGGACAGGGCACTGCTGGCGAGAAGGGGAGAAGAGGGCCTGAACCAATATGGAGCAAGAAAACCACCCAGGAAGTGCCGTTTTTGGAGCTGCAGTTTTTGGAGCTGCAGTTTTTGGAGCTGCAGCTTTTCCTGCAGCACCTGCAAGAGCAGCTTTTTGTCAGGTTCTCTTGTTTTCTCCTAACCAGGTTTTGGAGCCACCCTTGCCTTGGGACAGAACCTCTGCTGGCCATTTTGGCTGAGGAAAAAAATCACCATCAAATGGGAATTATGGAAATATTCTCTTTTCCTTCCCTTCCCCTTCCTTTGAAGTGCAGAGCTCGCTGCCAGGCGTGGCAGGAGTGCAGCTCTGCAGGGCTGGGTGCTGCTATTGCTGCGAGGAGCAGGTGCCTCTGGAGGATTCCCCAGATGTTGTGCAGCCCTGGAATCGGCAATTCCCAGCTGGAATCCCCTCAGCAGCACCCACTCAGTCTCTTTTCCATGGGTGGGCTGCACACGCCTCCCATGGAGCTTGGCACTGCCAGGGGCTGCCATGGCACACAGTGCCCCTGCTGCCAGCCCCAGGGACACCGGGCAGGGTCCCTGCCTCTGACACAGCATTTCCCAGCTCTGCGCTCTCGGGAAATCCTTCCTGGCCAGGAAATGCCCTGATGGCCTCCCAGGACAGAGCAGCTCATGCTGGGCAGGGATGGGGAAATCGTGGCCCAGCCTCACTTTACACAGGGTCACATCCCCAAAAATCACTGAAGGGGAGGAGGAGTCCTTGGGGCCAGCCTGCCTGGGAAGGGGAGAATGGAAATAGGAAATTTCTGCCTCTTTCTTTCTTGATATGTTTTATTACCATGGCTGGTGGGGAGACATTTCCTTTATTACAGCACGGGTACAGACACGGGACTGACACAGGGAATGGGAATTAAGGGACATCACTGTTAATGACAGACTCGTGAGGTTTCAGGGGCCCTGGAGGGGTCTTGCTGCATGAGCTCTGACTGCTGAGCAAAAAGAAGTGTTAGACCTGCTAGACGTGAGGGCAAGGGGCAGCGCTGCTGCTGCAGGACTGGTTTGGGGAGAGGACAGAGGTTCCCGCTCCCCCTGTGCGGTGCCCCTGCCCTGCCCGAGCTGGGGACCCTCAGGGGGTGAGCACAGAGCCACAGGCGCGGGGAGGGCCCCGTGCTGCCCCCCGGGCCCCTCGCTGGCCGGGGCTCTGCCACCGGTAAGCACTGACCAGCCTCTGTCCCGCGGGGCTCCAGCTGCGCCGCCGCATCAGCAGACACCCGGCCAGCCCCAGCAGCGCCAGCAGCAGCCCCGAGGTCACCAGGGCGATCAGCGTCCTCCGGGGGGCGTCCCGCCGGCCCCCCGGGCTCTCCTTCAGCGATTCTATTCCCAGCTGGAAAAAAGAAACCAACAGCAAAGTGAGCCGCGAGTGGGACAAACAGGAAACGCTTGCATCTGCTGCGCAGGCTGCAAACAATGCTGCTGTCACCTCCCTGGGGAGCGCTGCTGCCCCAGCCCTGCCCCAGCCCTGGCTGCCCTCACAGGCTCCTTCCAGCCTGGGGTCTCCTGTGGCACAGGGAATTCTGTCCTCTGGAGCACACCTGGGGTTTGGAGCACCCGGCTGAGCTCTCTCAGCTCTGCTGTTCGTACCCTGGGACACACCTGGGGCTCAGCCCCAGCCAGTGGCAGCCTCAGGAGAGGGCTGGGGGAGGAATTCAGGAATGCCAGCCTGGACTTTGGAGAAGCTGAGTGCCAACTGCATCCTGAGGGTTACTGCTGGGTCTGGCCTCTGCTGGGAAAACACTTCAGCATTCACAGAGCCAGGGCACAGCTTGCGCTGCTTCTCCTGTGCTGCATCCCTGGTGGTCGGCTCCAACCACAGAATCCCAGGCTGGTTTGGAGCTGAAAAATCATCCAGGGCCACCCCTGCCATGGCAGGGACACCTGTCCCTGCCCCAGGGCTCCAACCCTGTCCAGCCTGGCCTTGGGCACTTCAGGGACCTCTGCGCTCCTCAGGCACCTCCAGACTGGAGGCAGGTCCCAGTCCCAGCGTGTGCCCAGCCGCAGCTGAGCAGCCACAGCTCTCACCCCTCCGGCCACCTGGCCAGGCTCTTCTTGCAGCCAAATTTCCTTAAGGGATTTACCTGTTCCCAGTGGGACTTCTGGAGAGTGTTCCGAAGTTTGACAGGATCTGCAAGGTTCAAAACAGGAGAGCACATCTCACACGTTACGCACATTAGATATGATCATCACACATGTTACACACATTAGATATGATCATCACACGTTACACACACTAAATGTTCATCACACATGTTACACACATTAAATATGTCATCACACACATTACACACATTCAATATGATCATCACACATGTTACACACATTAAATGTTCATCCCACATGTTACACACTTTAAATATGTCATCACACACATTACACACATTCAATATGATCATCACACATGTTACACACATTAAATGCCCATCACACACACACTCCAGACACGAATCACACACTCTGCAGCTCAGGGCACACCAAGGAGCCTGGCTGAGCACAGGGGATGCTCCTGGAGGCAGCTCCACAGCTCCAGGGGTGCAGCAGCACCCCAGCAGAAGGAGCAGACTTGCAGAGAGGTTTCTCCTCCCAGGATCTGTCTCACAGCCCTTCCTCACAAGGAGCCCTGTCCCACTGCCCACACCATGGTCTGAGCCAGGGAATGCCCTCACTGACCTTTCTCTCCTTTGAGGATGAGGAGCAAACAGTCCCTGTCCAGGCTGGATGGGGTGAGCTGGATCTCGCAGGGGGACTCCACGCTGTGGGTTCTATTTTCACACAGTGCTTGCCATAAATCCGATCCCTTCCTCTCCAAAAAGTGCTCCTGCCAAATTTCCAGAAAGAGCAGCCATTAATCCAAGCCAACTGAGCAGGTCTCTGCCTCAGCCATGCTGGTGGAGGTGTTGTGCTTTCCCATTTGAATTTTGGTGCCCTGCAAAGCTGAGTTGGGTGTCAGACCCTCCCCTCCCACTCCAGCACTGCCCAGAGCCCCAACACCTCAGAGGTGGAGGTGCTCATTTCTCACGCCTTAACTTAATGAGAATAAACTAAATAGAGGTGTTATTAGCAACTCCTGAAAATGGCATCTAAACAAAGCTAAATTTAGGCTCTGAATCGCATGGCAAGTCTCCCCAGTTTTTGGGCTGGAACAACTGAAGAGCTCTATTGTTTCAGAGTCCCAGGCAGGGGCTGGGAAAGGAGGGAAATAACAAAGAAGCATTGAGCCTTCCTGTTTAGGAAATGTCTTCAATGTTTTTGCTAGGTTGCTGATCAAAGGCTAGGTAAAAAACCACATTTCTCACATTTTAGAGCTGCGCTGACTCTGGGGGTGGGGGGGGAGAGGAAGAGGAGTGAGGAGCTGCGGCCTTTGTGGGCTGGTTCCTGGATCAGACAGGATGAGACTTCTCCTCGGGGATATTTCCAGCTACAGCCAGGCTCTCAGACAGAGCCCAGCTTTGCCAAACCCTGCTCAGCCCCTCTGTGCCCACCCCAGGCACAGAGACAGCTCCACTGAGCCCTTACACACATTAAATATGCTCATCCTGGGCTGGATGCTACCCTGGGGCTGCGGAAGGGAGAAACCCCCCGTCCTGTCCTGTCCTGTCCTGTCCTGTCCTGCTCTGTGCCCTCCTCCTCTGCCCAGAGCCTTCCCCAGGTCCCTCCATCCTCTGAAAGCGCAAAAAATCCAGAAACTCCTCCACGGGAGAACAACAAACAAATCATTTTCAGCTGTTTCTATAGAGCTTGGCTCGGGGGGGAGGGGGGGAGGAAGGCCAAGATGGAACAAGAGACCCAAGTGAGTATTTTCCTTTCTGTGCTGTGGAAAGAACTCATCGGAGTGTCAGAGTTTCCCTTTGCAATTAGCAGAGCCGGGTGCCAGCTGATTGCTCATTTGCCTCGGGAAAGGCCAGGGGGAGAGAGGGACACAGGTCCTGGCAGGACTGCTCTCCTCTGGCTCCCAGGTCCTGCCAGCAAGACAGAAACTTTAAGGAAGATTTTAGAGGAGCTAAGATTTTAGTTAGAGATGAGCTTTATAGGAGTTCACTAGAATAAATGGGTAGGCCTTGATGAAGTTAAGGGTTGGTAGTTAACTAATAATTGCTTGTCAGCGCAATGTTTGGTTAGCTGGGTTTATAATGAAGAATATAGAAACTGATAAATAGCTTTTAGGAACATAAGACAATTGTAGGACTCCTCTGTTCTGAAACCAATTGAAGACGGGAATGGGAGTTCTACCAATGGGTTCACTTGTCATATTTGCATTGAAAAGGTAGAAAGGTCAGAATGATGAAGACTTCATTTACTTCCTCATTTTGGGACCCCTCCCCATGAAAGGGACCACCGACCCATTTCAAGGAACAAGCTAGGCAGGTTTAATGGCTTTTGAACTAATTACCACAGAAGTGGGGAATGGGATGTACCAAAGTCATGAATATGCATTTGTATTTTGGGTATTCCATACTTGTATGGATAAAAGGACTCTGTAGTCACCTGTAAATCACAGTGTGTATTTGGGAACTACTCCACAATAAACACACACATTCTAACTCTAAACTGCCAGAGAGTTTTTGGATATCGGTACTAGATCAATATCCATATTGGGAATGGGATGTACCAAAGTCATCAATATGCATTTGTATTTTGGGTATTCCATACCTGTATGGATAAAAGGACTCTGTAATCACCTGTAAATCACGGTGTGTATTAGGGAGTTATCCCACAATAAACACACACATTCTAACTCTAAACTCTCGGAGAGTTTTTGTCCATCACAGATTAGAAAGGACACATGAAAATTTTCGTAAGCTGACTGACTACGTGCATCAGTAGATGTGTATATGTGCCTTATTGAATTTCTGTAAAACTGTTGCCAATCATATTGACGTTAATTTCTTTGCACCAATGAATATCCAGTGGGAGAGGGTTTTTCCCCCACCCCAGCAGACCCCCCTGTGCCGTTACAAATTCCCCATTTTTGGTGCTCAAGGCCAAGGACAGTCACAGAGAGCCTGGGATCCCCTCGGGAGCTGTTTGGGACACTGAGCAGCTCCTTGCAATGCCCTGTTTTGTTTCCTAGGGCGCTTGGCAAGACAAAAAAAGGCACTTTTGTTTCCAGCAGGGAAGAGGAAGAAGAAGAACAAAGGCAGCTTCCCGTTGGACGCGGTGGGAGATGCTTTGGAAGCCGCGCTGACCCCGGAGCTCAAAGGGAAAAGCAGAATTTGTGCAGCTGGGAGGCCGCGTTTCCCCTGGAGCCCTTTGGGATCCTCCCTGTGGGACCAGCCTGGGGGTGACAAAGAGCCCCAGGGTGGGTGTGGGTGACCCCAGGGCTGCAGGGACACTCACGCAGGTGCTGGACTCGTTGAGCTGCAGGCAGATGGCCCCGGTGGTGCCGCCCTCGTCGCCGGCGCCGTGGCAGCTGATGGCAGGCTGGAGGGAGAGCACAGGGGTGTCAGGGCCCTGCTGGGGTGCCGGCCGCGGCCCGGCCTCCCCCGGCAGCCCTGTGCTCACCTGGGGGCTGGCCCTGGCCGTGGGCAGGGCCGTGGTGCCAGCAGGGCCCGCAGGATGCGCCGAGGTGGCCGCAGGGCTGGGGGTGCCCGAGGTTTGGGCCCTGTCCCCGGGCTGGGTCAGGGGGCTCCGGCTCGTGGGGACCCCCGGGCTGCCCTGGGGCGCCAGGGAGGAGCCTGGCGGTGATGTGGGCGCCAGGCTGGGCTGGGGGCTGCTGTTCAGCTGGCCAAGGAGCTCTGATGACGCTGTGGAGGCCCCGGAGCTGGCTGTGGCTGCAGCTTGGAGGAAACGCAGACAGAAGGGCTCAGGAGGAGCCCAGCGAGCTCAGTGTGTGACACGACATTGGTCTGTCAGAGGCAGCAGCAGCACCAGGAGCCTTTGGCTCCGCAGGAAACGCTCATTAGCCCTGGTTCTGCTAATTCTGCCTAATGACACACACCCACAGCTGGGGGACAGGGGCTCATTTCTGGGTGACACCGGCCACCCACCCTCCCAGCATCACCCCCAGCTCCTCCCTGGCCCCGAGGCTTCCAGAGGAGGCTCTGATCCCAAACAGCCCCAGGGAAGGGCTCCCTGCATCCTCCCACCCCTTCAGAACCTGAGCTGGGCCTCCCATCGTGGAACCCCAGGCTGGTTTGGGTGGGAGGGACCTCAAAGCCCACCCAGTGCCCCCCCAGCCATTTCAGGGACACCTTCCCCTGTCCCAGGTGCTCCCAGCCCCATCCACCCTGGCCTGGGACATTCCAGGGATCCAGGGGCAGCCCCAGCTGCTCTGGGCACTTGTGCCAGGGCTCCCCACCTTCCCAGGGAACAATTCCTTCCCAATATCTGATTTAAAACTCTCTCCTCCAGCTTAAAGCCATCCCCCCTCGTCCTCTCCTCCCAAAGGGACTCCTACAGGTGGCTCTCCCAACATGTGTGGAGAGATAAACACCACTGAGCTCTTTGTTCTGGCCAGGATGGGGCTGGGCTGCCGGGTTGGTGTCCCCAGGTGGGATTTTTTGGGTGGAATTAAACCTTGTGACCACACTCAGCCTCTTTTGTTGAGAGCACAAATCAAGCCTTAACCAGCACTCAACGAATCTGATCCTGACCACAGAAGCTCCCAGGAACGACAGAGGGAACAAGGCAGAGGTTATTACCAGGGGTTGGCTTGGTGCTGCTGGCGTCCCCCGTGGCCGTGCTGGCGGCGGTGGCAGTGCTGTCCCCGCTGTCCCTCGGCTGCTGTCCCCTCCTGTGGGGCTGGGGGTGGCCGTGGTGCTCCCAGCAGTGCAGCCTGGGGGGACAGGAACTCTCAGGGGCTGCTGAGCCCCTGGGGGAAAGCAGGGAAGGTTCAGCTGCTCTCCCAAAGTCGCTTCTTCTTGCCCCAAGAAGACCCCTTGGGGCACGTCTTGGAGAGCGGGAAAAATATGTGTGTTTTATGATTGGCTTTTGGCAAATATTCAAATGAATATTATATGTGTTGTGTTAGAAAGTGATGCTGTGTTAATTCTCTTAAGCAGTGCGTTAAATATAGTTTTAGGTTATAAAAATTATTAAAATAGAAACGATGCTATGTAGGATACTTTTTTAAAGAAAGGACTGGCAGTGGAGATAGCAGCCACAGGACACCTGAATCTTTCAGAGAAAAAGAATTTATTTCCCTCTTATCTCTTATCAGAAGAAACGAACTTCTTCCCACCTCGAAGGTGCTGTCAGGATTCAGAGGAAGAAGTTGAGGATGCCCAGACAGAATCTTGTGTTTAAATGGAATTTATGCATCATGGATGAGGTGTATGAATATGCAACAGGCTGTTGTTTTTAAGGGTTAATCCTTTGTTAACGTGGGTCCTTTTTCGGGCTTGTGATGCCCAGAGAAGGTACCCAGACGTCCGTAACTCTTTGTATTTGTTGTCTCATATTGTCCTAATTCAAATTGTCCAAATTCTTATTGCTCTAACTGTATTACTATTTTTATAACCATTTTATTACTATGAAACTTTTAACATTTTAAAAGCAAGCGATTGGTGTTTTTCGCAGAGAGGCTCAGGGGTGAAACTTTTCCTCTGGGGGAGCAGCAGAGTCTGGTGCAGCCCTTGAGGGGCTCCAGGGCCCTCAGAGCAGGAGGACAGGCTCTACCCTCACCCCAGCCCAGCCCCAGCTCGCTGGGGGATGCACAAAGCTCTGGATTTCGGAGCAGTTTGGGTCTGTAATCCTGGGAGGGAAGAATCAAGCCTTGGAAGAGATCACTGGTGTGCCTCAGGATGGATAAGTTGGATTTACAGTTGCAGGCACAATCTCAAAGTAAATAGAAACATTCCCACTGGCTTGGGATCAGCCCTGACTCACGAGTGAAAACATCTTTGGAGGTAAAGCAGAATGTTTGGAGAGTGGTTTGCTGTTCTAACCTAAAGTTTATATATTGCTTCCTGCTGCCTTACAGAGATGACACTTCCAGCTTTTCCTTCTGAAATGAGCTGTGTGAGTCAATGAAAATGCATTTCTCCCCATTCCTCAGCTTCTCTCTCCCTAACATCTATTCCCACTTTAGCAAACAGCTCCAGTCTCTACCCCAGGGCTCTTGGTGTTTAAGATTCTTATCCAGGCACTAAAGAGAAAATCATACAGAATGTGTTGTTTCATTTGTAGCTCTGCCCAGGGGAGCCCCAGCTCCAAGAAAAGTTACTTCATCCTCCCAAACCACCCTGAGAGATGGAGCAGCTCTGGCAGGTCCTGAGCAGGATCTGCTGCCAGGGAACAGCACTGGGCACTGGGAGCTGGGCACTGGGCGCTGGGCATGGGCCTGGCAGGGGCTGCCCTTGGCTGGGTCAGCTCCACAGAGCCTGGAGGGGTTGGGAAGAGCAAAGCCCGAGGGCACCAGGGCTGGTTTTGGCTGTGGGGACAGAGCTGCTGGTCCTGCTGGGGGAGGCTGGGGAAATGTGGGGCCCAGAATGGTCCTGTGGGGCTGCCCACACTGGTCCATCCCATCCTGATCCATCCCATCCTGATCCATCCCATCTTATCCATGCCATCCTGATCCATCCCATCTTATCCCATCTTATCCATCCCATCCTGATCCATCCCATCCTCATCCATCCCATCTTATCCCATCTTATCCATGCCATCCTGATCCATCCCATCCTGATCCATCCCATCCATCCCATCCTGATCTATCCAATTCTGTCCATCCATTCTATCTAACTCCCATCCATCCCATTCTATTCATCCCATCCTACCCATCCCATCCATCTCATCCATCCTATCCTATCCTATCCTATCCTATCCTATCCTATCCTATCCTATCCTATCCTATCCTATCCTATCCTATCCTATCCTATCCTATCCTATCCCATCCCTATCCCATCCCATCCTATCCTATCCCATCCCATCCATCCCATCCCATCCCATCCCATCCCATCCCATCCTATCCTATCCTATCCCATCCTATCCCATCCCATCCCATCCCATCCCATCCTATCCTATCCCATCCCATCCTATCCCCCATCCCATCCCATCCCATCCCATCCCATCCCATCCCATCCCATCCCATCCCATCCCATCCCATCCCATCCCATCCCATCCCATCCCATCCCATCCCATCCCATCCCATCCCATCCCATCCCATCCCATCCCATCCATCCCATCCCATCCCATCCCATCCCATCCCATCCCATCCCATCCCATCCCATCCCTCCCACCCTCCTGGGCTGCAGCTGCTCTGGGGCCCTGCTGAGGCTCAGTGCAGGTGTCTGGAGCTGCACTTTGGGTTCTGGCACAGCTCTCAGCTCAGGGGGAGAAGTTCCTCCTTCTCCAAGGCAGCTCAGTTCCAGCTGCTGAAGTCACTGAGTTTCCCTGCTGACTTTCAGCAAATGAAAAGCAGGAGGCAGGACTGGTGCCCAGAGCAAGGAGCAGCCCAGAGGCAGGGCCAGGCTTTGGGCACAGCTCTGTTAGGCACAGCTCTGTTAGGCACAGCAGGAATTCTCACATCCCCACAACAATGCAGCCCTGCCGTGACCTCCCCGAGTGCCAGAGCCACCCAAAGACCTCTGAACCCTCCAGATGTCTGCAGAGCACCCCAGGTATTCCTCATCAAAGCCTTTTCAGCACTGAATATTGGACTGGAGGCCTGGCTGCTGCTCAGTGTACTTTGGGAGAGGAGCTGTCACTTTGGATTTCTTTTTCTTGCCTTTCTTGGAGCATGTGCAGGAGCTTTTCCACAAAACATGGATCAGGGGTTTTTATGAAATCTTTGGGCTCGTGAGATAAATAATGATCCAGATGTGGGCTGGATAATCCACGTGGTGCTCAGCTAAAGAGGGTTATTTATTGCACCATGCATTTTTAATGGCTTTATTAAACTTTGTCAGTTTGTTAGGATTGAGGGTTTAGAGCTTAAGCCAAGCTATTTATTAACCTGGGAGAAATCTTCACCTGGCAATGCAAGCACGTGCAGGAGCAAAACCATGCAGAGATGGGAAAGAAAATTGCACTTCCCAGCACCCATTGTGTTCACCCACCTAGGGTTTAAAAAGTAAATGATTTTTTAAAGATATTTTAATAACGGGGCTCAGGAAGGATCTTCGATGGAATAAAGAAAAGGCAACAATACAAATGTGTTAAACTTGCTCCAAGACTCATCCCTGAGCGCTCAGCCAGGGCCACAGAAAAGCTCTGCAGTGGCAAAGGTTCAGGAAAGAGGAGGGAATTTCCATCCATGAATCCCAATCCTGACCCACAGCAACCAGAACTGAGGGAGCTGAATCCCACTGGGAATCTCTGGGCAGGACCGGCAGCCCCTGAGCTGATCCTGCCTCAGGTCTGCTGGTTCACCTCTGGCAAAGCCTCTGCTCAGCCTTGGGCTCCCTGGGCACCTGGCACACACAGAGCCCTGGGCCAGGGGAGCTCCCCAGCTCTGCCTTTAACAGGGGTTGTTGGAATAAACTGAGTTTGTTCCCCAGCTCTGCCTTTAACAGGGGTTGTTGGAATGAACAGAGTTTGTTCCCCAGCTCTGGGATGGGATGCCCTGGGCTGGCACAAGGGCACTGCTGGTCCAGGGCTGCAGAAGAGGGTGAGGAGCCATGGGATGAAGAACAGGAGGGAAAAGGGACCATGGGATGCAGGAGAGGAGGGTGTGGAACTGTGGGATCTAGGAGAGGAGCTCTGGGCTGGGGGTGCAGGAGAAGAACTCTGGAGCTCTGGGATGCAGGAGAGGAGGGTAAATGGAGCTGTGGGATGCGGGAGAAGAGGGTAAATGGAGCTGTGGGATGCGGGAGAGGAGCTCTGGAGCTCTGGGATGCAGGAGAGGAGGGTAAATGGACTGTGGGATGCAGGAAGGCAGCTCTGGGCTGGGATGCAGGGGATGGGCAGGAAGGCAGCTCTGGGATGTAAATGGACTGTGGGATGCAGGAGAAGAGGGTAAATGGACTCTGGGATGCAGGAGAGGAGCTCTGCAGCTCTGGGATGCAGGAGAAGAGGGTAAATGGAGCTCTGGGATGCAGGAGAGGAGCTCTGGAGCTCTGGGATGCAGGAGAGGAGGGTAAATGGAGCTCTGGGATGCAGGACAGGAAGGTAAATGGAGCTCTGGGATGCAGGAAGGCAGCTCTGGGCCGGGATGCAGAGCCCTGGGGCCGGAGCCAGCCGCGGCTCCCCCCAGCCCCTCCAAGCACTCCAGCCGGCATTACTCATGCCTTTGCAGCTCCCGGCCATGTGGCAGGAATTCAAGCGGGTGGAGCCCTCTTCCCTCTGGAAATATCTGATAAAAACCCCTCCCCTCCCCCTTTTCCTTGGCCCAGACAGGATGTGGGTGTGGGGCCGGGGCCGGGGGGCCGGGGGAGCCCCCCGAGCTGCCCCACCGCAGCCCAGCTGCTGCTCCCAGCCTTTCCTCGGGGCTGGGGCCTCTCGGGCAGCCCAGCACCTTCCCGGGCTTGGGATTTCTCCTGGCTGGAGCAGCAGCCCCTAAAGGATGTTAAACTGGAGCAGCTGGAAGCTTTAAAGTCTCTTTTTCCTTTCCTGATATTCGGAACTTTCGTAAGTGTTGCAAAAGGAGCGGAGGAAGGAAAGGACGTGTGAAAATGGCAAGAAAAGAGACTTTTCTAAAAATCAAGATTGGCAGAGAGGAATGAAAAACATATAAAGAAGAAAGATGAAAGGTTAAGTGAAAGAATAAAGTGTTTTTATTAGGTACAAATACAATCCAGCCTCCCTGTTCCATGCTCACTGTGGGACAAGCACAGCACAGCTCTCCATGTGCTTTGTCCATCCCCAGCTTTCCAACACAAGCTGCTCACAGCATCCTCCCAGGGGCTTGGGAGGGTCTGGGAACTGCAGCCCACTCTGCAGAGCAGGGGTGGCTGCAAACCCTTCCTTGGAACTCGGGAGGAGCCCCACAGAACCAGGAGCAGGGGCAGTTCCAGGGGTTTGGGCTTTCCCAGGGCATTGGCTCCCGTGGGGTTGGACCTGGCCGGGTCCCGGCTCAGCACCCCAGACCCCCAAACTGCATCCTCCCCACCCCACAGCCCCGCCCCACACCTGCAGGGCTCCTGCCCCTGTCCCAGGGTGGGATTTTCCCCATCAGACCCGTGCCTTCAGCTGGGGGTGCCCTGGGAGCTGCTCCCACCCTCGGCAGCGCTGCCAGGAGCAGCTCCAGCCCAAAGCCGGAGCTGGGATTTCCAGGGCACAGCTGGGGCCTTGGATGGACCCTCCGGGGCTCCCCACAGAGCTGAGGAGCCAGCAGAGCCCCCGGGATGATTTTTCCCAGCAGCTACACCGAGGAGAAGCCAACCTCCTGCACCTTGCAGGCAGGAATGTCCTGCGGGAGCGATGGGCAGGGGCCGTGCAGGAACATTTATTTTGCACAAAGCATTGAGGGCCCTGCTGCCCACGAGCTTTGTCCTTCCAAAATCCGAGCTTTTTATCACTTTTCCATCACTTTTGTTCTGTACTCGAGGTTTGGGACTGGAGGTTTGAAGCTCCAGCTTTGCCTCGCACCTTTGTCTCACGCCCTCGCTCGGTTCAGCCCAACCACACAGCCCTGAATGTCATTTTTCTCACATAAAATTGGTTTTTTTTTCAATTCCTTTCAAATTAACACAGACTGGAGGGTCAGCCAGCAGCTCAGGTGAGCAATTTACCTGGGCAGCCAGGGGAACATGAAAAGAGCTTCTGTGAAACAGGAGAACAAAACCCAGTGAATTCCTGCAATAGATCTCCTCGCTCCCATTCGTGTGAATAAGAAAAAATCACATTTGAGGAGACACCCGCAGGCTCCTGGCTCCTGTCCCAGCACACCAGGCAACACACAGAGTGCTGCTTCACTTTTTTAGTCCTTTTTTATTACCTCATGGCTGTTGGGTTTGGGACAAAAATGATAATATTTCCCTAAAACACAACCCTTTAAAAAGTAGCACCTAGAGAAAAATCTCGGCGCTGCTATTCATCGCTTCACATGATGAATATTTGAAGAGCTGCAATAGGAGATTTTAATATTTATGGAGACTCATTTGATTTTCAGCAAATGTTTAGTTCCAACCACAAAACAAAAGCGTGGCTCATTTACACCAGAGCAGGCTGAGAGACAGCTTGAACTGTGGCTGCACTCTGCCTGTGTGCAGGGACAATTCCTCGTGTTACCCAGGAGTTCGTGGGCAGTTTTATCCCCATCCCTGTCCCTTTCTGAGGTTTTGGGGTGGAAATGAATCCCAAACTCCTGGAGAAGCACCTTCCCTCCAGCTGCTGCTCCCAGGAGCTTGTTGGGGCAGTTTTATCCCCATCCCTGTCCCTTTCTGAGGTTTTGGGATGAAAATGAATCCCAAACTCCTGGAGAAGCACCTTCCCTCCAGCTGCTGCTCCCAGGAGCTTGTTGGGGCAGTTTTATCCCCATTCCTGTCCCTTTCTGAGGTTTTGGGGTGGAAATGAATCCCAAACTCCTGGAGAAGCACCTTCCCTCCAGCTGCTGCTCCCAGGAGCTTGTTGGGGCAGCTTTTATCCCCATCCCTGTCCCTTTCTGAGGTTTTGGGGTGGAAATGAATCCCAAACTCCCCGAGAAGCATCTTCCCCCCAGGCTGCTGCCCCATGCCCTGTCCCTGCTGCCACCCGGGCTTGGGGACATCTGTACTCACCAGCCAGCTCCAGCAGGCAGAAGATGCAGAGGAGCTGCCCCCACTCCATGGCTGTGGGGATCCCCAAAGCCTTTCCCTGCTCCGGGGCAGCTCCCGGGGCTGCTCAGTCCCGCAGCAGCTCTGAGCTCATGCAGCTTGGTTGGAGTTCAAGCCTTTGAGATCACTCAAAGCTGCTGGGGTGGGTTTCTCTTCAGGGGTTGTGCTTGTGCTTCAGGACGGCGAGGTGGAGTTTCTGGGCTTTGATTTCCCGGTTTTTATATGGTTCGTGGCAACCTCGCTATCACTTAGGTAATTTTCTCCTCCCCGCTTTCCTGCCAGCAGCTTCAAAACAAACAAAAGATCAGCCCTCTCCCCAGCAAAGGATCCCAAAGGCTGGCTGGGATTAACTCTTTCCTGAGGGCTGCTGCCTTCCTGTCCAAGGAGGGCAGGGACACAGCCTGGTGCAGCTGGATGCAGGGACTGCAGCCCAAACTGCAGCTGAGCTCCTTCAGAGCAGAGCAAACACAGCCCGAGGAGAGCAGGGCTGTGGGGAAACCCAGCTCCAGCCCAGAGAGCCCCAAGCGCAGTCCTGGCACTGTGGGAAACAGGGGAATGCTGAAAACGGGCTTTGGAATCAGAGATTTGCTCAGCAAATTAAGCAGGGAACTCAAGGATGTGAAATCATCGCTGACCTGAGCAGAAGTGACTCCATTAGCTCCACTAAATCAACTCCAGCCAAACAGGGAGCACGAACCAGATGGGTTAGAGAAGGTCTGGGGCAGGGAAAAACCCACAGGCAAAAGCTTGGGCATTGAACCTGGAGCAGGATGGGAGAGCAGGAACTCTGGAGAAACCCTTTGGACTGAACCTGGGGCAGGAAGGCAGAGCAGGAACTCTGGAGAAACCCTTTGGACTGAACCTGGGGCAGGAAGGCAGAGCAGGAACTCTGGAGAAACCCTTTGGACTGAACCTGGGGCAGGATGGCAGAGCAGGAACTCTGGAGAAACCCTTTGGACTGAACCTGGGGCAGGAAGGCAGAGCAGGAACCTCCCTGAGCTCGTCAGGGATGCTCTGTGGGAGCCCCGGGAGCAGCACAGAGCCCTGGCTGCAGTTCTGTTTCCCAGGTGGGAAACTTGGCTCTGGTTCTGCACCGCAGGCACACGTGGGAGCAGCTCAGGAAGGGCAGGATGAGGATGCTCTGCGTCCTCACATGGGGGTGTCCATCCCTGGAATGTTCCAGGCCAGGCTGGATGGGGTTTGGAGCAACCTGGGATAGGGGAAGGTGGAATGAGAGGGTCCCTAACATCCCTTCCAACCCAAACCAGCCTAGGAGTCAAATTATGGCCTTTGGGTATAAAAAAAAATAAGAGATGAACACTTGGGAAACTCAGCTCCAGTGCAGTATTAATTCCATCTTTTCTTTTATAGCTGGGTGATGAGGTGACTAAAGGAGTCATTGGGAACAGGAAATTGAAAAATGAGGTGGACAGGAAAGAAAGCTGTGGAAAGAAGGATGAGGAAGCTCTTACTCAACGTTTTATCTTTTCCTGGATGCTCCTGCAACACTTCTACAGACACAGAATCTCAGAAGCTGCTCTGGGTTTTAAGGGACCCAAAAACTCACTGCAAACCCCTGCCACGAGCAGGAATGGCCATCATTTGGCTACAGCAGAAAAGGATTAAAAAACACACACAAAAAAGGATCAGGATGATGTTACCTACAAAGAAATCCTCAAATGGTATTTCCACATTTACTGTAGGACAAAATTCCAGTAGCGTTTGCTTTTAGAACAGTACAGGAGCTGGATGTGATGATGTTTAAATGTCCTTTCCAACTCAAAGCCTTCCCTGGTTCTGTGGCAGGAAAATGTTTCTTGGAAGGAAACATCTGTGGCTCAGCAAAGGGCTCCAACATCTATATAAAGATTTCTGTTACGTTCAGTAATCTGTTACTGACTGATAGAGACACACAGCTCTATGAAAGGCCAAAATATCCAGGTAAAATGTGGTCTAAAAGCTGAGTGTGGGCACAGCCCTGCTGACTCCAGCAGCTCCCACCAAGAAATTTCCCTTTTTTCCCTTTTTCCTCCCTCAAACACACACACACACACACACATTGGGAAGCGCCTGACTCAGTGTGTAACCAGGTTTTACATTGCATGTCAGCCCAGAAAATGAATTCAGAGATGAAATGTGAAAGGCAGAGTGAGACAAGAGTCTTATTTAAATAACAGATATGTTTTTGTCTGTGAAAGTGAGGATTTGGGTTGAGTAACATGACTGAAAATCAGAGTGATAGAGCCACAGAGGAGTTGGGGTTGGAAAGGACATTAAAGGCCATCCCACTGCACCCTGCTGGGGACAGGGACACTTTCCATGGCCCAGGCTGCTCCTGGGTGAAGGAAACCAACAGGGTCATCCAGGTTTGGCTGCTGGGTTTGTTTCACCTTTCAAAAGCAGCCCAGAAATAGAGAGCTGGACTAAAAATAGGCCGTGGCTGGGTCTGGCAGACACCGTGCAGGGGAAGCTCCTGGGTTTGGTTTCCAGTGGAAGCTGGTGTGGGCTGGAATGGTTCCCTGTGTCAGAGATGTGGGATTTCGTTCCTATTTATGCACAGACCATCCCACAGAGCTCCTTTTGGGAGAGTGGCTCAGCTAAGCACAGGGAAATCCAACATTTCCTCCAAGCGAGAGCCACAAACCCACAAAATAAGCGACTTACTAAGATTATTCTTTAACCAAATGCCCTCAGAGGGTTGCTGTGGGCAGATCTAGGGGTGCTTCCATCCACCCTGGTCATCCCTGGGGCACAGGAATTGCTGTGCTGGGCACAGGGGTGGTGGCACTGGGACCCTCCTTCCCCCTCAGATGACAAAAATCTGACCCAGCCTAACACAGAGAGGCCAGGCTTTGTTGTTGGATGTTTCTGTGCACACAGCTCAGAGTGTGTCCCAAATATCCCAAATATCCAGCTGTTCCTTTGCTTATTCTGTTGATTCCACGAGTGGGAGACACCTTTTCTCATGGATCCAGCTGACTCGAGCGTGTTGAGGACAAATCCTGCAGAGTTATTTCCCTTCTCTCGGAGCCCCGACACATTTTTACAGCCAGAAATTGCAAGACCACAATAAGGAACATGCCCTTGAATTATCTCCCAGCACTCAGCATCAGCTGTATCAGGTTAGCAACGCCTGAGCCAACTCCAGCCCAGCATTTGGGGGATCGAGTGTCCAAATTTTGTGCAGCACAGCGATGAAGGCTCGCTCACACGGGCTGGGATCCTGTCCAAGCGTTTAGGGGTGATTGAATTTAATTGTGAATGATGCAATAGACATATGGCTGGGAAGCTATATGCCAGGAAACATGTTTTCTATAAGTATTTTAGCAGGCAGATGGCACACAATGGTTTTGGTGCAGTCATTTCCTCGCCTCTTAAAGGCTGCTATTTCGGACAGATGAAATAATCCCATTGCCACCATCCCCCCAGGGCAGCAGCACTGCTGGCCCAGAGGATGTGCAGTGTTTGGGGGCTGTTCCTGTGCACAAACACATCAAATAAACCAGCCTTGCACCCACCTCCCCAGAGCCACTCACGGCTCCCAGAGCATTTTAAAAACTTTCCCACTTTAACTGGAGAGAGCAATAAATCCCCACAGCCCTTCAGAGGCACGTGGAGGCACTCGGGGCCAACCACACCACGGGGAGACCCCAAAAGACACAAATTCTGCATCACAACCCTCAGCAGAATGCCCCATTCCCAGACAGCAGCTCCTTCTGGAAATGACTCCCCTCTCCCGCTCCCAAAACCTGCCGATGGAGGAGGAGATGCTGCAGGAGGAGATCCAGATTCTGGGAATGGTGGACAGCCAGAGCAGAGCATGGAACTGCAGATAAAAATGGGATTTAGTGAAGTTTGGGTGGTTTCTCCTAGGAAAATGCTGTTGGGATCATATCTGCTTTGGTGCAGCACCAAATCCTGGTCCTTGGCTCCCTGGAACCTTTGGTTTTCTGCAGGAGAACACAAACTCTGCCCTGAGCAGGCAATTCCTGAGGGATGGACTGGTGGGATTCAGCTCCTGAGGGATGGAGGGATGGGATTCAGCTCCTGAAGGATGGAGGGATGGGATTCAGTTCCTGAGGGATGGAGGGATGGGATTCAGTTCCTGAGGGATGGAGGGATGGGATTCAGCTCCTGAGGGATGGAGGGATGGGATTCAGTTCCTGAGGGATGGAGGGATGGGATTCAGCTCCTGAGGGATGGAGGGATGGGATTCATCTCCTGAGGGATGGAGGGATGGGATTCAGTTCCTGAGGGATGGAGGGATGGGATTCATCTCCTGAGGGATGGAGGGATGGGATTCATCTCCTGAGGGATGGAGGGATGGGATTCAGCTCCTGAGGGATGGAGGGGTGGGATTCAGCTCCTGAGGGATGGGATTCAGCTCCTGAGGGATGGAGGGATGGGATTCAGCTCCTGAGGGATGGAGGGATGGGATTCAGCTCCTGAGGGATGGGATTCAGTTCCTGAGGGATGGACTGGTGGGATTCATTTCCTGAAGGATGGGATTCAGTTCCTGAGGGATGAACAGATGGGATTCACCTAAAAAAGGGCAAAGAGCTCCAAAGCTGCCCGGACAGCATCACCCTCGTTGTGATTTCCTTTAACACTTGTCACCCACTGGTTTCACGGTGCTGGGATTTGCATGGTGGTGTGATGGATGCCATTTCTACACCAGATTCCCCTGGAGAGCCCCAGCAGTGCCCTCCTGCCCAGGAGCGTGCTGGGGAGACTGGGAACTGCTAAAAGTCTCTCTGAATCCTTGGGTTTTTTCTCCTTCAGGCATTCTCAAAAATCCGGGAAAAAGTGGAAAAAAATGGGCAAAAAATGGGGAAAAATGGGCAAAAAAATGGGCAAAAAATGGGCAAAAATATCAGGGAGAAAGGGCAAAAATGGGCAAAAAAATCAGGGAGGAAAAGAGAAAAATGGGCAAAAAATGGGCAAAAAATGGGCAAATTAGGGAGAAAAGGCAAAAAATGGGAAAAAATTGGCAAAAATGGACAAAAAAGTCAGGGATGTGAGAGCCAACTCCCCCACAACACCCAAACCACCATCTGAGGGGGTTTTTGGGTGGATTTCAGGGCTGTTGGTGGATTTTCTTGCACCCTCAGCTGCGCTTTTGCTGTGCTGATGGGGAGACAGCATCTCCACGGGCCTCCTTCTTCCCGTCCCAAACCCAGGAGGGATTCCATCCCCGCACAACAAAGGGCTTTATTTAGCCCTGGAGCTGGTTTCCTGCCTCTGCTGCTCCAACTGTTTCCAGGTCACTGCAGTGAGCATCTCCCGCCTCACCCTGAGCCAGAATTCCTTTTTCCCACCCAAACGCCGTTCCTGTGGTTGGGAAAAGCATCCCCTCTCCTTGTTTTTTAGGCAATTCCTCCTGACCTGCTCCCCTTCTGGTGCTGCTGCAGGAAAATGGTCCTCTGGAGCAGATTTTTATGGAAAACCACTCAAATCCTTGATTTCCATCACAGCCTGCCCCTTGCAGGGATTTAAGAGCCGGGAATGGTCCATGTGAGAGCTGCCAATCATTTGTTTTAAATTTTTTTTAAACGTTTAGTAATAATAAAATGGTTATAAAAATAGCAATGCAAATTGTTTACAAAAATAATAATACAAATACAAATTCTAATAAGAATTTGGACAATCAGAGTTAGGACAATAAAAAAAGTAAAGAATGATGAATGTTCAGATGCTTTCCTCTTGGAAGTAGGGCTTGTTAACAAAGGATTAACCTTTAAAAGCAATAGCCTGCTGCAAATGAATACATCTCATACATGATGCGTGCATTCTTTTTAAACCAGAGATTTTTTGGTTATTGTTAACTTTCCCCCCTCATCTTGTAAATCAGTTTTGGTCCCTGGAAATCTGGGCCTTCCCAATAAGGAGGCAAGAACTCCTAGTTTGAGGTTTTGGTGTCTTGTTGCTGTTATACCTCTGTGTGAAGAATTTCTTGATTATTTTCTCCATTCCTTGAGCTAGTTAGAAAAGCATCTTACACTGCACGGTTTCTATTTTAATATTAGGTTAGAACTTAAAGCTATTTAAAAGGATTAATACAGCACAACTTTCGAACACAACACATACAATATTCATTTTAATATTTGCAAAAGCCAATCGTATAATCCGCGTTTTTCCCAGCCCACGCGGGAGGCACCAAATGAGCATCCCCTGGTTCCATTTGAAGCAGCAGCCTCAGAGTAAAAGTTTCAGGCACAGAACTCCTCAGCAATCTCTCCAGCAGATGGTTTGCCTGGCTGCAGCCGCGTGTGCACTTGGTATTTGCTTTATTATTTGAAGATATTGATTTTAGCAGGATGATCATAGTGAGCAATTTGTTTTAATAGACCACTTTTATTAACAGTGTGTTAGACTTGCAGCAGCCATGCATCTTTCTTTTTTTTTTTTTTTTTAAGATATCCAAGAGCTTTTTGGAATAAAATGTATGATCTGAAGAGCAGAAGTCCGGGATTCTGAAGGGTTTTTTTTCAGCTGTTTCTCTTGGAGAAATGATTCTGCTGTGTGTAAGTGGCTGTGCAAGAGGGTGATGAATAGCAGAGCACAGTTAAATGCGTTTGGAAGGGTTATGGAGAGGCAAGAATTTGCTCAAGTTAAAAAAAAAATATATACAAATATAAAACCCACATACATATATATGTGGGTTTTAATTCTAAACCAAATATTTCAATTGCTATCCCATCCCTGGGAGCATCCAAGGCCAGGTTGGACAGGGCTTGGAGCAACCTGAGAGAACGGAGGAGGCCCTGCCCATGGCAGGAGTGCAACTGGAGGGTTTTAAATATTCCTCCCAACCCAAACCATCCTGGAATTTGATGATAATCCCTTGGGAAGAGTGAATGAGCGAATTTCCCATCTCTGCCCATGGCAGGAGTGCAACTGGAAGGTTTTAAATATTCCTCCAAACCCAAACCATCCTGGAATTTGATGATAATCCCTTGGGAAGAGTAAATGAGCGAATTTCCCATCTCTGCAGGGTGCAGCTGAACCCCTGTGTCCCATCAGATGCACCAGGTGTGATTTTAGGCAGTTGAGGTACCAAGCCACCCTCAAAATCTGTTTTTTTTTATTTTTCTGGAATTTTCCCCATTAGTTTGAATGTTCCAAAGTGAGTTGAACGTCCCAGGAGCAAGAAGGAGCTGCAGGAAGGTGAGAGGGCAGAGAGGAGAGGACAGAGCTGGACACTCCTGTCCCCATCCATCAGAGCCCTGGGCGGTGTCAGATTCTCATTAACCTGATTTCATTGATTGCTTTCCATTGCTGCCCCCTCCAAAATGTTTAACTGTAATAAACAGCAGCACCATGAAACGCTGATAAAAATCATTAAAGCATAAGCCTGGTAATTCAGGGTGAAGATTGGCTCCTCCATCCAGGTCTGCAGCTGCTAATTGCAATTTATTTCTCCGCTTTTGGATGTCATAGGAACATGCAGGAGCTGGATTCATGGCTGGGGCTCTCCATCCATCGCCAGCACTGCAGCAAGAACCTCTTGAGGATGCTCCAAGTGAGCAGAATCTGAGATGGAGGAGGTATTTAATTCAAAATTTAATTCCGAATAAACCCTCTTTGCAACGCAGCTCATTCTAAATGCAATTATGGGATCGTGGAATAATTGAGGCTGGAAAAGAGTCCAACGTTCCCCAGCACTGCCAATCCCAGCCATGGCCTCAAGTGCCACATCCACACACCTTTTAAATCCCTCCAGGGATGGGGACTCCACCCCGGGCTGTCTTTTCCAATTCTTGACCAATTTCTTCTTTTGGTGAGAAAATGCCTCCTGTTGGCTGCTTTTCTGTGTTTGAGTCATTGTCTTCACAGATGCACTTCAGACACAACTGCCTGATGGTTCTCCCCGTTGATCCCAGGTTTCCACTCGCCAGAAGCCTGGCTGGCTCCTGCGGGCATCCCCTCTGCCCAGGGAATTAGGGGGGAAAATAAATAAATCTCAGTTCCATTGCCTTTGTTTCCAGGGACATTCCCCCCTCTCCAGCTGAAATTCATGCAAAGGAAGCACAGCCTTGAAAGAACCAAAACAACTTTGGTGGTGTTTGGTTATTGTTTTTGATGCTAGGAAATACAGAGGAAGGTTAATTGTAAGTGTATTGATGACAAATGATTTGGGCAATGTAAGGATATATGGTTTAATTTAAATATTTAATTTTAATATTTTAATATTTAATAAATATTCCAATAGTTTAATATTTAATATTCATTAAATAAATTAATTTAATTATTATTTAATATTTTAATATTTATTAAATATTTCAATAGTTTAATATTTAATATTAATTAAATCAATTAGTTTAATTATTATTCAATATTTAAATATTTAGTTATATTTATAAATATAGATATATATATTTAAATATAAAATATTTTAATATCAACTATTTTAATAGTTTAATAATTTATATGAATCAAACAATTAATTTAATTATTTAATATTTAAATAGTTAATATTTTAATATTAACTATTTTAATAGTTTAATAATTAATATTAATTAAATAAATCGATTTAATTATTATTTGTTTAAATATTTAATATTTTAATATTTATTAAATATTTTAATTTAAATATTGTTTCCTAGTAAACGATCAAATTGGTGGTGTTTGTGAGAGAGAAACCAAAACTGCAATTGGGAAATAGAGGAATGGCTTTATTAATTCACGATAAAGGAAAGAGCAGCTCGGTGGCAGGTGCTGCTGGAGCTGCAGAGGGAGGCGAGCCCAGCAGCGGCAGCTGAAAAGGACGAGGGGCTGCACAGGGCTCCTGTCTCCACCCTGGCAATTGCTGATAATCAAGTGCTGCTGGTTTCTACCTGGGAAACGAGGTCCCCGAGGGAAGAGGCTTTCCCCGTTTCAAAGGAGGATTTGTTCAGATGCAGGGACGGGAGCGTCCTCGGTCATTACTGACTCCTGCTGCTCTGCCCCTCTGCTCGGCCTCCCAAACCGCCTTTTGTCTGGGCTTGAAGTCCTCTCCTTGTTCTTCGAGGGATAAATAGAAAAGGAACAGGAACCTCAGAGCCACTTCTTTGCTTGTCTCCTGAAGAGAAGGATGCAACAGCAAAACTATTTTAGCTGCAGCGCCAGATGACCTGAAAAAATGACAGGGCTCTGCCAGCAGCTACGAGCTCACAGCTAAATTCAGACACCACTTATTTATTGATGTGTTTGTACAATAGGAGTGGCTGGGAAGGCTGCAGACTCCCAGGTACCTTCTGATGGCTCATAATAAGCGCAGACAACACAGACCCGTGGTGAATAATAGAACAAAAAGCTCCCAGGATGGCTGGAATCAAAGTGCATACGGAAGAGGATGGTATCCAGTGAAACCTCCTGGGAAGGGGAGAGAGGGGCAGCTCAGGAGGAGTGGGACTCACAGGACAGGCACGTTCAATAGGAGCATCCCACAGAATTAGCATTGAAAATCTCTGTGCTGCTTTACCCCACAAATCGCGGGGTGTTTCACACGGTGCTGCCGAGAGGAAGCACTGAGAGGGCGTTTGGATGGGACACTGGGAATAAATCTGGAATATTGGGAATAAATCCTTGCCTGTGAGGGTGGGCAGGCCATGGCAGTGCCCAAGGCCAGGCTGGACAGGGCTTGGAGCAGTGGAAGGTGTCCCTGCCATGGCAGGGGTGGGGTGGGATGGGTTTTAATGTCCTTCCCCACCCAGGCCATTCTATAACCTGTGATTCCATGAAAAAGGCATCCAAATCCTGGGCACCCCCCCAAACTTTTCTTACCTGTCCTGTGGTGCAAAAAATATATTTATGAGAGAATAAAAAAGTGCATTAGGAACGACCAAGGTGCAGAACTTCCTGCAGGAACAGAGTTTGTGCCTCTGGGTGCTCCCAGAGCAGCTGGAAGGGTTTCAGGCCCAGGGAAGAGCTTTCCCCTGTGTCCCCTCCATGCCCAGGGTGGCACCTTGGTGGCCACAGCAGGGTCACCAGTGCTGCCCAGCGTGGCTTTGGCTGAGAGAGGACTGAGGGAATTCACAGGGGGTGATGGGGATGAGGAATGCTCTGAGCTGATGGTTTTTCCCACCTAAAAGGACTTTCCCCTTCAGTCCTGTGGGACACAGCTCCCCCCAGCCCCGTCTGTGATCTCGGGGAGGGGCTGGTGATGGGAGGTGACACTGCATCATTTACAGAAAGCTCCGGGGTGGCAAAGGCCACGCGATCGATGTGGGCAGGCTCAGGCTCCATCACTTAGCAGCAGCGCTTCAGAGAGAGCCTTGGAAATGCAAAGCCCGTCCTGGGACCTCTCCCGGCCGCTTTCAGATTAATGGTTACGGGTTTGCAGGTTTGTTTTTGTGGAGGAAAGGAGGTTTGTTTGCTTTTCCTCCCCCTGGAGTTTAACCATCATCTTTTCTCATTAGCGGGGTGGCAGGAGGTCAATGGAGGCTCCTGCCTGGGCCAGACTCCTCCAGGATTTGGAAGGGAAATTTCCAGAGCTGCAGAGCCCGGGGCACAGCGCGTTTGAGAGGAGCCCTGGCCCACACAGCCCCTTCCCAGACCAGCTCCTTGTTAAACACAGCAGCTTTACAATTACCCAGGAATGAGGGAGAACTGTGGCTCTGCTGCTCTCCAGGATCGCCCTGCTGCCTCCCTGCTTGTGGAATTTTATGGCCAAGCACGGAACAAAGGACAGCAAAGCTCCCCAGGCAGGGTTTGTCAGCCTGTCCTGCCCAGAGCACAGGTTGAGAGCTGCCTCCCCTCCCTCTGCCTCCTCCTCCTTGCCATCCTTCTTTCTGCTTTTTGATCCCCTTAATTATTTTGGAATCTGGAGAATAATCCACCGTCAAATCCCGCAGAACAAATGGAACGTCAGCTTTCCAAGCCCTCCCGACCGAGCAGATGGCATCACAGCCCCCTGAACCTCCTCCCAGCTTCCAGAGCATCCCAGGGCTGACAGATCATCCATTAGCAGAGGGCAGATTAATCCTGAGCTGCACAAGTGGAAGGAAAGAGGCTTTTGTCTCCAGAGCAGGGCAGAGGAAGGTGCTGCTGTGGGGAGCTCCAGCCCTGAGGAGCTCCTGGAGCAGGAGAGGAGCCCAAACCCACGGTGTGCTCCAGCCCCCAGGGGCAGGGGAGGAAAGGATAACTTTGCACTGGGACAGGCAGGGCTGATATCCCAGTTCCTGGTTATTTCTCTCCCCGTTCCAGCCTTCCCATGGATCCTGTCCCCATTCTATCTCCCGCTGTCCATTTTGGCCAACTCTCTTTGTCCCAACAGCAGCCAGTGCTGCTTCAGCGGCCACCCCGCAGCCAAGCAAAGGATTTTTGGTGTTCCATGAACAGGCAGGGCCCCCCCAGTGCAGCATCAATGCCATCCCCTCCCCTCCCTGCCACTGATTTGCTTGGCAGGTGTGAAATATTAATTGCCTCGCATGGGAGCTTGGCTCACTGTCTGTCGCGTTTGACTGAAATATCATTCTCTGCTGCAAATATAATTACTGGGGGTCTGGATTTTAAAAATAGCCTCTCGCCTGTCTGTTAATTAGGAGCCACGCTTTGCTACACAACGAGATATTTTGGTTAATTATGAAAGAGAAAAGGACAAATTTGTCACGTCTTTTGTTTTTGTTCCGCCGCGTCTCCCGGTGACGGCGAGGGGAGCTGTGATGGAGCTGCTCAGCTGACAGCACCAGATGTCCCCCAAAACGGGGAGGGGGCCGGGGCTGTGGGGTCTCACAGCTCAGGGGGTGCTGCTGCCTCCCCTCAGCGCAGAGGAGTTTAAACAAAGGCAGGAAAATTCAATCAGAAGGCAGAGCTGGGCTCGGATCCTCCCCGCGACGCTCGCGGAGCCTCATCCAAACCTGATTTACTCTCATGAAATGTTCAAAGTGCTGGGCTGAGGCAGCTCCAGCACCCAGCAGAGCCTCTGCTGCCCATCCTTGGGCTGCCAGAGGTGGCACAGGTGGCACAGGGGGCACAGGGGGCACAGATGACACAGGGGGCACAGGTGACAGAGATGGCACAGGTGGCACAGGTGACACAGGGGGCACAGGTGGCACAGGTGACACAGGTGACACAGGTGACACAGGGGGCACAGGTCTGTCCTTCTCCCCATCCTTCTCAAATTAAGGCATTCCATCTTCTCCAGATTGCCCACACCACTCCTCACACCCATCCCTGGTTTCTTTCTTAAAAAGGGAGGTAAAAATTCCCTTTGCAGTGCAGAAGGAGGGGATGAGTTTGGGAATGGCAGGTGAAGGTGCTGACAGACCTCCCCTCGGCCTCTGTGCTAATTAATGAGGTGTTAATGACCGCCCCGGAGATTCAGGATCAGCAGAGGTGCTGCGCTCCTGCCAGGCAGAGCGGAGGGACAGGGAGGCCCACAGGGGCTCTGTGCCCACTGGGATCCCAAGGAATCCCCAATTCTTGGCTGGTGCCAGACACAAGGCACCATTCTGGTCAGGAAATCCCATTTTCACTCATTTGAGTTGTGGAAATAACCAGATCACGCCAGGATTTTAGGGAGGTGCAGCGCCCTGAGGGCACAGGGAGGATGAGGAGGAGCCAGCAAACAGTGGGAATTTATGGAAAACCACCTATCCATGGTGCCATGGATTCCCTCCTCCTTCCCCAAGGTTTTGCCCTGGATGTATAAAAGATCAGCAGCTCTGCTTTGCCCTAAAATGCACGGATAGACTGTTTCCTAATTATTTATGTAATTATCCAGCATTTCAAAGAATCCATGATAACAGCTGAAATTGATGTAGTAAACAAGCATAATAATTATTCCAACAATATTGAACGGCTGTTCTGTCAAATAATCATTCCATATAGATGAAGAGAGCATTCAGAAATAGCACCATAATTCATGATGCTCCCAGATTAATGTCACAGGAGTTCCACAACCTGCTCCTGAAGACAGGCAGAACTTTCTGTATGGAAAATTAAATATGTATACACAGAGCATATATGAAGGTATCATACATCAAACCAGGTAAAAAACAATACAAAGAGAGGGGGAAAAAAAGCACTTTTTTAGCCTGGAATGGTTTTGTAAAGATTTCACTGCTTCAGAGACTTCTGCAAGTATCAAAGTAATCAGGAATAGAGAATATCGTCATTAAAACAACAGTCTGGAAGGCATATTTGGGCTCAAATTTCATTCCAAGTCTCCCCTCAGTAGTAGGCACTGGAAATAATAATAATAATAATAATAATAATAATAATAATAATAATAATAATAATAATAATAATAATAATAATAATAATAATAATAATAATAATAATAATAATAATAATAATAATAATAATAATAATAATAATAATAATAATAATAATAATAATAATAATTAATAATAAAGAGCACAGGAAAACCCCACTAAATGAACTGCAGCAAATCTGCACTTCCCTTCTCCTCCTGCTGATCCTTCAGGAACACTCAGGAAAGTGGCACAAATTTTATAACCCTGTGATGAAGATTCAAAAATAAAGCCCAGTAAAGAACTGCCTGTGAATTATTGAAAGTGTAGCTCATTATAATGGGAAAAATGAACCTTTATTTTCAGTAAGTGACACAGGAGCAGAGAAATGTTGGGATAATGATGCTCAGGCAGAACAATTATTTTTTTGTGATAGAGAGGCATAAAGTTTATCACTTTGATTACTGACCTGTTGGGGTTTCTGTGTGCCCAGCTCAGAGGTCAATAAATCAGAAGGGGTTTTGGAGTTTCTCCCTGCTCAGAGCTGAGGTGCTGGGGTGGGTGGCCCAGGGTGCTGCATCCTCACCCTGCATCCTCTGCCCAAACCTTGAATTTCTCACAGCCCCAGCTCCTCATTTCTGCCCAAACCTTGAATTTCTCACAGCCCCAGCTCCTCATCTCTGCCCAAATCCCGAATTTCTCACAGCCCCAGCTCCTCATCTCTGCCCAAATCCTGAATTTCTCACAGCCCCAGCTCCTCATCTCTGCCCAAACCTTGCTCCTCATTTCACAATTTCTCCCAGCCCCCCTCCTCATCTGCCCAAATCCTGAATTTCTCACAGCCCCAGCCCCTCATCTCTGCCCTAATTTCTCACAGCCCCAGCTCCTCATCTCTGCCCAAATCCCAAATTTCTCACAGCCCCACTTCCTCATCTGCCCAAATCCTGAATTTCTCACAGCCCCAGCCCCTCATTTCACAACAATCTGACACAAACACCGTGGGCCTGGAGCAAAGCTCAGGATTCACAAGTCCCACCCTTGGCCGTGTCCAAGCCGAGGGTGTGATGCTCTCGGTGATGATCAGAACCAGCTGCTGCAGCAGAGAGGGGAAGCTGGGGGCTCTTTCTTGCAGGAAAAGGGACAAGAAGAATCTGCAGGGGCTGGAGCTGTGCTGAGCACACTTTTCAGGGGCATCTGTGGCACCTTCTGCTCCTGCTCTTTTCCCTGGCTCTGTTTCGGTGACACTTCCCCCACAGCCCGTGTCAGAGTGATGTGACATAACTTTTATCAGGGGGAAATTCAAGGCTTAAGTGCCTTTAAAATGCTGGCATCAGTCACCAGGCTGTGCTCTCTCTCTCTGAATATTACACCCATTATGTGTAATTCTTTCTCCTCTCGGAGAAATATTAGCATGTACTTTTCCTCCTCGTCAGTCATTTCTTTCGACCTTTGCAGCACCAGCTGCCTTCGAGAGGGTCACGTTTATTCTGGTGTGCCTTCCTGAGCCTCTGAGAGCAGCACCAGGGAGCCAGGTGGGAGCAGGATCCTCCTGTTGAACTGGGAACGTTCCCTGCAGGGAATCCCAGAGGGAGGCCCCCATCACTCACCCCAGAAGAGCACATTCGGAGCAGCCCATGCAGTTTTTGAAATGCATTTTATCCCATTTATCTCTTGGGTTTCTTTCTGCCACAGCAGCAGCTGGTCCTTGCAGGGTCGTGGCTGTGCTCTGGGGGGATCCCATCCCATCTGGAGCGGGGTCACATCTCCAAAATCCCTCAGAGCCCAACTCCTGCTCTGCAGCTCCAAGGGCTGATCCACAGCCCCTAAAGCTTTTTGGGGTGAGAACCACCCCACTGAGTTCATAAGTTCTCGCTTAATTTTATCCTTCTTTTCCAAATGAGGCAAAAACCCCCTTAAAACTCAGAAGCAGAAGGATGCAGAGCCTCGTCCCTGCCCCAGGGTGACATTCTGAGGCCAAGCTTTCAGGTTTTAAAGCCAGTCCGTTTACAGTCCCCTGCCTCTGCGCACAGATCAGGATTTTTATTTTCATTTGTTTGCTTTGTGTTCTGTTTGCTCTGTTACAAATGAGGATCCGAGCTGCCAGCTGGGCTGGGAGGCCAGGACATCACAGATCGTTATTGCAAACCCTTGTCCTGGGCTTCATCCCTGGCATCTCCTGAGCTGCAGAGACAGGGCTGATGTCAGAGCCTGTGTGCCCGGGGTCAGCAGCACATTTGGGCCATAAACAGGGGAAAGCTGAGCCAAACCATATCAGAAAGTGCTGGAACAAAGCAAACTGATATAAACCCGACAGAAATCCGGCGTCAGTCCCCACCCAGCGCAAATCCCTGAGATCCCTCCAAAGCCTGGCCAGCGCCGCTCTCCCACCCCGGCTCGGAGAGCTCGGGAGCTGCTCCAGGAGCGGAAAAACAAACCCTGGGAAGCCACCAGATGGCAGCCGGAGCGGCGGCAGCGGAGCATCCCGAGCATCCCCTGCATCCCGAACAGTTCACATCCCGAGCACCTCCTGCATCCCGAGCATTTCCTGCATCCCCTGCACCTCCTGCATCCCGAGCATCTCCTGCATCCCCTGCACCTCCTGCATCCCGAGCATCCCCTGCATCCCCTGCACCTCCTGCATCCCGAGCATCCCCTGCATCCCCTGCACCTCCTGCATCCCGAGCATCCCCTGCATCCCGAGCAGTTCACATCCCGAGCATCCCCTGCATCCCGAGCATCTCCTGCATCCCGACCAGTTCACATCCCGAGCATCCCCTGCATCCCGAGCATCTCCTGCATCCCCTGCACCTCCTGCATCCCCTGCACCTCTTGCATCTGAGCATCTCCACATCCTGAGCACCTCCTGCATCCTTCTGCATCTCCTGCATCCCCCTGACCATCTCCACATCCTGAGCACCTCCTGCAACCTCCTACACCCCCTGCACCTCCTGCATCCTGAGCATCTCCACATCCTGAGCACCTCCTGCATCCTTCTGCACCTCCTGCATCCCAAGCATCCCCTGTGTTGCAGACATCTTTTATGGAAAATCCTTTCCTTAGGATTTTTTCCTCCTGAGAAGCTGGGAGGCCTCAGGAACAAAATGTGAACAATGGTTATCTGCTGCTGTGGGATGCAACAGGTGCATCTGGGATTGGTCTCATGTGGTTGTTTCTAATTAATGGCCAATCACACTGAGCTGGCTCAGACAGAGAGTCTGAGACAGAGCCTTTGTTATCATTCTTTGCTATTGTATTCTTAGCTAGCCTTGTGATGAAATCCTTTCTTCTATTCTTTTAGTATAGTTTTAATGTAATATATATCATAAAACAATAAATCAGCCTTCTGAAACATGGAGTCAGATCCTCATCTCTCCCCCAGCCCAAGAACCCCTGTGAGCACCGGTCACACCCTTGCGCCTCCTGCAGCCCCAGCACGGACCGGGCACTGCCCCGGGGCACGGAGCTGTGCCCTGGACCCCGGCACCGGCCGCGGGATCATCGCGGTGCCATCACCCGCCCGCATGCATTATCCCCGTAATTACAGTGCGCACAAATTGCGCTGTATTAATCACTGCAGGGCGCTAATTGAAGTGGCCGCTGCCCCAGCCCCGGGGGGGAGCCCCTGCCAGCCCCCAGAGCCCCGGGTTCCGCTGCTGATGGGATCCCTGCCCTGCTGGCTGCGCAGGGATGTCCCCAAACCCCCTCGGTGACCCCACTGCAGGCCGATGTCCCCCCAGAAACCCCGCTGGCCCCTGCCCGGAGCCGTTTGCTCTCACAGGGCTCTTTTGTGCGCTGCTCCCGTGGCTCTGGGGCCGTGATTGTGGCAACAGATGCTGGGGGAGAGAAGTTCCAGCCCTGGAGCTCTGGTCCTGCTCCTTACAGCCCCCGTGAGCGGCCACTTGCACCCCGAAGCTGCTGCTTAATGAGCCTCGCTCAGCAGCCAGCACCAATTAATCCTCAAACACCTCGGCTCGGGCTTGGTAAGCGCAAAGCCAGGGAGTTAAAGCTGAAATGAGTGAAGGGCAAACCCTCCTGAAGGCCTCCCCCACAGGGCAGCCCAGCAATCCCTGCCTGTGCCATGGGGCGCAGCGTGTGCTGCCCCTGTACCCCACGCCCCATTCCCTGTCCCAGCAGAGGTGTCTCAGAGGGTTTACCCCGGAAATGCAGGATGAAGATGTGAAAAATGCGTATTTTATGATCGGCTTTTGGCAAATATTCAAATGAATATTACGTGTGCTGTGTTAGAAAGTGATGCTGCATTAATGCTCTTAAGTACTGTAGTTATAAAAATTGTTAAAATAGAAATGATGCTATGTAAGATACTTTTCTTTAAAGAAAGGACTGGCAGCGAGATAGCAGCCACAGGACACCTGAATCTTTCAGAGAAGAAGAATTTATTGCCCTCTTATCAGAAGAAATGAACTTCTTCCCACCTCGAAGGCGCTGTCAGGATTCAGAGGAAGAAGCTGACGATGACCAGACAGAATCCTGTGTTTGAATGGAATTTATGCATCATGGATGAAGTGTATGAATGTGCAACAGGCTGTTGTTTTTAAGGGTTAATCCTTTGTTAACGTGGGTCCTTTTTCAGGTTTGTGATGCCCAGAAAAGGTACCCGGATGTCGGTAACTCTTTGCATTTGTTGTCTCACATTGTCCTAATTCAAATTGTCCAAATTCTAATTGTATTACTGTTTCTATAACCATTTTATTACCATTAAACTTTTAACATTTTAAAAGCAGGCGATTGGCGTTTTTCACAAGGAGGAGCAGAGAAGGCCTCCCTCCCGCGTGGAACCTGTGCAGGTGTGCTCGGAGCCCAGGGCTGCTGTGCCCTGCCCAAGCAAGCGGAAAATGCGAGGGAATGTTTTACAAACAGCACAGGGCACGGGGCTGGGCACAGGCCTGGGCACACACCCAGGGCAGGGGCAGCGTTTGCCTGGGCTGGAAGGGGAGGATTTGCAGTGCCTCAGCTCTCCCATCCCCTCTGCCAAAGGCTGCTTTCATCCCCGGAGCAGCCAAAGGCAATTGAGGGGGACGTGAGCCGAGCTTTGAGCTGCAGGGGAGCCCATGAAGCGCTAGAAAGTCTCCTTCCCTTCTAGGTCAGCGCTTTGCAGACAGGTCAGGGATCCACCTGCCCGTTTAACCCCTCTTTGAAGCGAGAGCCCCTCGTTTCCAGGGCTCAGCAGAGGTGGGCGAGCTCAGCGCACTTCAGAGCGTGGCAGGAGCCCCTCAGCTGTGCTTTGCAGCGGAGTTTTCTGCTCAAGAGTCATCCTGCAGCTGAGCCCAGCTCACTGAAGGTGCCCCAGCTGCTCAGGGGTGACCGTGGCAGTGTCACCACGGTCAGATCCCTGCTGGGGGACAGCAGCTCCAGGGCCGGGGTGAGGCCGCACACCTGGGAGCAGTGCAGGTGGGGCTGGCAGCTGTCAGACACCCCAAGAGGTGCTCCGGGGATCTTCTG
Organism: Emberiza elegans; assembly: GCA_024865655.1. Lineage (NCBI taxonomy): Eukaryota > Metazoa > Chordata > Aves > Passeriformes > Fringillidae > Emberiza > Emberiza elegans. Next base: position 80,047,173 of record JALJVW010000184.1, on the reverse strand, counting down.
GCACTCTTCACCCACCAGGCCTGAATGCATTTCCTGCTGTGGGTTATAAGAATTCGCTCTTACACTCCAATTTAATGAGGTGCCTTAAATGTGGATTTAATCACGGCATTAAGGTAACGGTCACTGCGTTCGAACTGCAGCGTGCAAACGTCTCTCCTGAGCAGACAGCTCTGCTGCATCCTTATTAATCCAAAAATCATCTCCATATTAATCACTCCACAGATTATTGCTCTGCCCATATCCATTGCCAGGCTGCTAATCCCCCAGCTCGTGCTCTGGGGGCATTGGCTCCCCACCAGCAGCTCCTCCGTGCAGGGAGGGAGGGAATTCTGCCTGGATCCAGAGGTGCAGCCTCCCCACTGCACAGCCCCCGCCAAAAGGAGCCAATTCATTAGTGTGTGTGTGTAAATGAGGTGTTTGTTTGAGTTCTGCAATCAGCACAGATCGCTGCGTTTCCTACACGCTCACCCTGCCAACACTCTGAGCTCCAGCAGCTCCTGCCCCAGCAGGGACACGGGGAGTTACAGCACCTCCAGAGCGTGCCTGGCCGTCCAGAGGCACTGATCTCTCCTACTGCCAGCAGGTGAGGTGAATTCCATCCCTCAGCATGGCCAGGGCCATCATTGCTGGCTCCCAATCCTTCTGGAAACATCCATCCATCCATCCATCCATCCATCCATCCATCCATCCATCCATCCATCCATCCATCCATCCATCCATCCATCCATCCATCCATCCATCCATCCATCCATCATCCATCCATCATCCATCCATCATCCATCCATCCATCCATCCAGGACACAGCAATCCATCCATCCATCTTTCCATCCATCCCATCCATCCATCCATCCATCCATCCATCCATCCATCCATCCATCCATCCATCCCATCCATCATCCCCCCTCCCAGAGCTCCCAGGGCACACAGCAATGCTCTGAGCCCCCTCCCAGGGTGGATCACAGCATCCCCGCTCCCCGATCTGCTGGGTTGGATTGTGGATCACAGCATCCCTGCTCCCTGATCTGCTGGGTTGGATTGTGGATCACAGCATCCCTGCTCCCTGATCTGCTGGGTCGGATTGTGGATCACAGCATCCCCGCTTCCCGATCTGCTTGGTTGGATTGTGGATCACAGCATCCCTGCTCCCTGATCTGCTGGGTTGGATCACAGCATCCCCGCTCCCCGATCTGCTGGGTTGGATCACAGCATCCCCGCTCCCCGATCTGCTGGATTGGATCACAGCATCCCTGCTCCCTGATCTGCTGGGTTGGATCACAGCATCCCTGCTCCCTGATCTGCTGGGTTGGATCACAGCATCCCTGCTCCCCGATCTGCTGGATTGTGGATCACAGCATCCCTGCTCCCTGATCTGCTGGGTTGGATCACAGCATCCCCGCTCCCCGATCTGCTGGGTTGGATCACAGCATCCCCGCTCCCTGATCTGCTGGGTTGGATCACAGCATCCCCGCTCCCCGATCTGCTGGGTTGGATTGTGGATCACAGCATCCCCGCTCCCCGATCTGCTGGGTTGGATCACAGCATCCCCGCTCCCCGATCTGCTGGATTGGATCACAGCATCCCCGCTCCCTGATCTGCTGGGTTGGATCACAGCATCCCCGCTCCCCGATCTGCTGGGTTGGATTGTGGATCACAGCATCCCCGCTCCCCGATCTGCTGGGTTGGATTGTGGATCACAGCATCCCCGCTCCCCGATCTGCTGGGTTGGATCACAGCATCCCCGCTCCCCGATCCGCTGGGTTGGATCACAGCATCCCTGCTCCCCGATCCGCTGGGTTGGATTGTGGATCACAGCATCCCCGCTCCCCGATCCGCTGCCTCGGTGCATTTGCCGTGCGTGCCTCGCCTTGAGCCAATCCGTGCCAGGAAGGGCGCGGGCGGTGACCCGGCCTTGTCAAAGGCTGAGATGCTGTTCGAGCACCTATCAAATATTCATGAGGTCCCTGACCCGGGCTGGAAACCCCTGTACAGCCCGAGGCCATGCCTTTGTGGGGAGCTCAGAGGCAGCGCAGGTTCCCGCTGCAAAAATCAAATGAACGTCAAAAGAATTCTTAAAAACGCGTGCGGGAGCGCCTCTCCCCCGAGATCGTCCCTTTGTGCAGGCTGAACGAGGCAAAAAAAAAGCGACTTTTAAGCATTCCCATCTTCTCCCCAAAGCTCAGCCTAATTGAGTGCGAACAAAAGAGAAAACGCGCTCTCCTCTGCAGGCAGGCGGCGGCTGGAGCGGAATGACAATGGCAGCGTGTGACACTGCCAGCCCCGGGGCCGCAGCTCTGCCACCCACCAGCACCTGCACCAGGCTCCGTGTGGTCCCCTGGCATGTCCTGGTGGCTCCTGGGCAACCTCTGCCACCTTAACGTGAGGGGTCTGTGTGTCCAGGGCCAATTCTGGATGTCCTGGTGGCACCTGGGCAACCACTATCACCTCAATATTAGGTGTTCGTGTGCCCACAGCCAGCTCTGGGTGTCCTGGTGGCTCCTGGGCAACCTCTGCCACCTTAACGTGAGGGGTCTGTGTGTCCAGGGCCAGTTCTGGATGTCCTGGTGGCTCCTGGAGAACCACTGCCATCTCAATATGAGGTGTTTGTGTGTTCAGAGCCAGCTCTGGATGTCCTGGTGGCTCCTGGGTGAGGGGCTCACAGCCAGCTCTGGATGTCCTGGTGGCTCCTGGACAACCACTGCCACCTCAACATGAGGGGTCTGTGTGCCCACAGCCAGCTCTGGCAGCTCTGCCCATGTCCTGGTGGCTCCTGGAGAACCACTGCCACCTCAGCACGAGGTGTCCACGCATCCAGAGCCAGCTCTGGGTGTCCTGGTGGCTCCTGGTGGCTCCATGTGCCCACAGCCAGCTCTGGGTGTCCTGGTGGCTCCTGGAGAACCACTGCCATCTCAATATGAGGTGTTCGTGTGCCCACAGCCAGCTCTGGCAGCCCTGGTGGCTCCCGGTGGCTCCATGTGCCCACAGCCAGCTCTGGCAGCCCTGCCCAGCACCCCAGGGACCCCCGGCCATCTCCCAGCCCTTTGACATGAGGGGTCCGTGTGTCCAACACATGGTTTCATGCCTGGTGTTTCTGCAGTGCCAAGGCTCTCAAGATGGAATTAAATGCCCCAACACCCTGGCAGAGGTGCCCAGAGCAGCCCCTGGATCCCTGGCAGTGCCCACTGGGACAGGGGAAGGTGTCCCTGCCATGGCAGGGGTGGCACTGGGTGAATTTTAAGATCATTTCCAACCCAGCTCATTCTCCACCATCATTCCTGGTGCTCAGCCCACAGACAAACCCATTCCCAGGAGCAATAAAGGCGAGCAGGCATCATAAAACTCCAGTAATCAAATGTGAAAAGAACAGCCCGATTCATTAATAGCCAGACAAGCTGATAGAGACATTCTTAATTATCAAATATTACCGTGGAGTTCATTTTTACCTGAGTTGTTTAAGCCTGACCATCCTCCTTCCCTCTCCCTACACACGTTGCCCTGGGGCAGCATTGAACATTTGTAATTAGATTCCTTCACTGGAGTTAATTATGAGGTGACAATAAAGCCTGAGTAGTTCCCATTTTCCTAAGTATAATTTGGGAGGAAAAACAACCCCTTTGTTTTGGCATCAATATTTGTAAATTTAAGTTTAACATGAACCTCGGGCTGTACTCTTGATCCAAATGGATACAGACATGTTCATGTTGGATTATGCTGTACATCTATTTTATATTGTGTTTTTATACTTTCACATTATTTTATATCCACTTGCCTGCACAGACCTGTCAATATTCTGGAGCACTGACAAGATTTCTCTTCAGGATGATCTCTAAATTAATTAATGAGTTTTCATTACGTTGATGTCAGTCTGGGACAACATCGATATTTTGCAGGTTCCAGGTTGACCTGGCACCCAGGGTAATGTTTTATGTTTTATTATTATTACTTTTAAATTTTAATTAAATTATAATTTTTAAAGCCCCTGCAGGTGAGGGGTCCCAAATGTCCCTTGGAAAGAGCCTGGAGTTGAGAGGGGGGGATTTAATGTGGGTTTTAGTGATCTGCTCCATTTTAAGCACTGAAGTGTCCAATAACACAGAATTAAATTTCCATTACAAATGAGTTGGCCACTTAAACATAACCAGCCCCTGCATAAATGAAGAGCAGGGGATTTTTGTGGCTGTTACTGCCAGCCTGAGATCACTGTCTGATCCCATACAATTCTATGTCACCCTCCAGCAAAGCACTCACAGAAGGGAAAAGATGCTGAAATTTAAACAGGTCAAAATTAATGCCACGGCTGTATTTGATAATTGGAAGTGTCACCTCCATTAGCTCGCCCTGATAACCAGGCTGGAAAAGGCAGCACCAGGATGTCCAAAATCTGCTGCACAATCTGCAGAGTGACAGGGATCGAACAACAGGAGGGGAAATGAGAGCTGGCCAAGGGGGTGCAGGGGGTGCCAGGGACAAACTGGGGGCTGAGGGGAAACTCTGGGATTTTCTGCTGCTGTTTCAGTGCTGGGAGCCCCAAAATTCCCGTGTGGAATTCCAAAGCTGCTCTCCTGACTCTTTCCACGCTGTGCCTGTGGCTCCTCACTCCTCTGCCCCGGGTGTGGGTGTGACAGAGGGATCCAAGCCATCTGCATTTTATACAACCTTTATTAAGCATCACTTGACCTTGTCAGTGCCAATAAAGGCCTGTGAAGTGCATGCCAGATAAAATGTAATTTTTAATTGAGTATCCTTATTACATCTATTAACAAGGCGCAGATGAATACAAAGGACCCCACGGTCGATGCTGTCGATTCCTGTTGGAATTTCTTTCTCCTCTGCTGAGCTGAAGGAGTCAATAACCTCCCAAAGGGTCACAGGGAGTGGAGATTTTCCTGGCAGCTGCTGTCCTGCCTCCAGGGTCTGTCAGTGGCAGTAGCCACAGACAAACCAGTACACGATCAGCATCTCTGAAGGAAAACCACAAAATCCAGCTCCCCCAGCCCTTAGGAAAGCTCTGGAAAACTCAGTTCCTATTGAATCCTTTAAATTTAGACTTACCCGAGGCACAGGTGAAAAACAAGTCTCCTCTTTTATTCCCTCATTCACAAATCATGTGAAAACTCCTCTCCATGTTGGGTGCTCACAGCACTGGAATGGTTCCAGGGCCCCCAGCAGCAGAGCAGAGACCGTGGGACCCATCTGGGGAGGGTAAAACCTGCTGCTTTCAGGGGGGACACAGCAGGAGGTGGCCAAACCGCTCCCCCTGAGGTCCGTGTCAAGCTTTGGTCTCAGTTTGAGGGAAATAAGCTGGAATGACCTGCCTGAGGAGCAGAGCGATGCTCTGACAGGATGGATTTGCATCCCCTTGAAACGGGAGCAGCTTCCCATCTCCCCATTAGCCCTGCACTAAAACCAGAGGATTCAGTCTCAAATGTCCATAAAAACCCCATCCTGGGGCAGCACTGAACTCCCTGCTGTGACCACAGCGTGCCAGGCCTTCCCCTTCTGGCTCAGATTTATCCTTTTTAGTACCTAATTTGGAAAGGAAAAAAAAAAACCCAATGTTGAGATCCTCCAGAAAAAGCAGTGAGACCTCTTGTTCTGTATCCACATGTTTCTTCTTTAATGCTTCCTTAAGGGTCTCCATTTTTCTGTCACTTATCATCATCCAGAGTAATTTGGGGCTGTTAGAGAAAGTTCATTGCTGTAATTGCGACCATATTGGTCATTAAAGTTGACAGACAGCTGCTGGAGAAGTCACTCGCTGACTCTGCTGCTCAGCAGATGCCTCTCAGCATTTGCTGAGATCTTGGCTTGAATTTATGAAATGGAAGCAAAAGTGTTTCACCTCAAGGAGTGTTTCAGTGAGGGGAAAACACAAAGAACTCACCCAGGTCTTTTATTTACAAACAGGGTTTGCTGCTCCTGCTCCAGGAGTGGAAATAAGTGGAATTTCATGCTGCTCCTGCCTGCAAGTGTTGGGGATCCCTATCCCAGCTGCACCATCCAGGGGTTATTTCCAGATATCCCAGCCCTGGCAGTGCCCAAGGCCAGGCTGGACAGGGCTGGAGCAGCCTGGGTCAGTGGGAGATGTCCCTGCCATGGCTGGATGGCATTTAAGGTCCCCTCAAACCCAAACCAGTCTGGGATTCCCACTGGATTATTTGGCACTGGATGGGCTTTAAGGTCCCCTCAAACCCAAACCAGTCTGGGATTTCCATTGGATTAATGGGCACTGGATGGGCTTTAAGGCCCCCTCAAACCCAAACCAGTCTGGGATTTCCATTGGATTAATGGGCACTGGATGGGCTTTAAGGCCCCTTCCAGCCCAAACCAGTCTGGGATTCCCATTGGATTAACTGGCACTGGATGGGCTTTAAGGCCTCCTCAAACCCAAACCAGTCTGGGATTCCCACTGGATTATTTGGCACTGGATGGGATTTAAGGTCCCTTCAAACCCAAACCAGTCTGGGATTTCCACTCACCCATTTCTTGCTGCTGGGATTCAGTAAATAAATGTTCCTCACACAGTAAATGCCACATATTGGAAAATAAGGAACTACTCAGGAGGGTTTTTTTTTTTAACCAGTAAACTTTATTTATATATAACAACAGTACAAAGTGAGTCCTTGGCTTGCAAAATAGGAGTGTTTCATATTTACAATAGGTACACAATAATATATTAGAATAATAACAAAACCCCCTTTTATTTCCTTGGAACATTTTTAAATACTTAAACTTTCTTACATTTTTTTTTCCACAACACTTGTAAAAACAACAAAAAACAGACAATCATCTTAAAAAAAAATATAATACAGAACTCCAGTGTGTCAAGTATAACGGGGAGGGGAGGAGCCAGAGAAGGATACGGCGGAATGGGCACAGATACAAATCAATTCCTTGTTCCTGCCAACACACAAATCCCCTAAAACTGCTGGGGGTTGCTCTGTAAGGAGAAGGGGAGGAAGAAATATCAGGATCTGTTCCATGGCTGATATACCTCTACATTCTGTGACGTTTTGGGGGCACTCCAGAAGTTTTAGTACCTGTACATTCCCTTCCCCTTGCTGCCTCTCCAAGGCGCCATCAACACCGGAACTCAGCAGCAGGAGAAGGACATTTCTACTGCATCTTCTGAAGCCATGAAATAACGTGGCCAAATCAGCTTTTCTCCCTCCCCAGGGCTCCTCGTGCCCCTTTGTGTGCCCAGTCCTCGGGAGGGGAGCGCCGTCCGGAGAAGCTGTTGCATAAACTTCCAAGCTTATTCGAAAGAGAGGTATTAAAAATCCCAAAGGAAAGGCCATCCAGGAGATGTGGTGTTTGATTTGGCAGCCCTGGGAGGCCCAGGGAGTTTGGGGTATTTGGGATATTGTCCGTGCAAGTGGATGGACCCTGCGGGCCCTCGGGGCGTGTTCCTCAAGGCTGCAGAAAGGGAATTCTTTTCAGGATTATATTCCACGGTTACAAAGGGAGGAGAGGGATGGGAAACACAGGGACAAAGGGGGATCTGAAAGAACAAGCACAGAGACACTGCCATGCGCAGCATGCATGGCCACTGGTGCCACCTCAGCCAGGCGGGCACAGACACCCTGCAGGGGCTGGAGCGGCTTTTCCAGCATGGAGCAGGGGGCTCTGGATCCTGCACTGCCCCAGCCTTCCACCCTCCCATCTCTGAGCCCAGCACGGTCCCAGCACCCCAGAGAGCACCCTGGGGTGCAGGGCACACACCACAGAGCCCCAGTTTTCTTCCAGGAGCCAGGAAGGCGCCAGGCACCACCCGCAGCTGGGGCTCTGGCTGCTGTTCCATGGCCTGCCCAGAACAGGACCAGCACCCAAATCTGGGGCTTTTCAGGGTGAAGGGGCTTTCACAAAGCCTTCCAGACAGCCAAAACTGGTCCAAAACCTCCCATCCTCTTCCCCTGCAAAACTAACCTGGCCAAAGTGCACTGAAACTGCACATTTGGGGTTGCTCAGCTCAGCAGTTCCCCAGCGGTGCCTTTGCAGTGCACAAATCTCTGACTCTGTTTCCCCACTGAATGTCTCATCAGTAAAACCAAACCATCCTGCCCATGCAGGTGGCCTCAGAGCTGGCCCCAGTGCTTTGCCCTCAGCCTGTGACCTGCTGGCCTCTGGTTTTGGGTCCAGGCTGGGTGTTTGCACCAAGGGCAGGGCTGTGCTCCGAGCTCTTCCTCACACACAACTCTGTACAATGCCACAGCTCCCTGCTATATTGCCTTGCAATTCCTGGTACAAATGTGGATCTGGAATAGGATGGCTGAAGCTCTGTGGCATTTTAATGCATCTTTGATGTCAGTTATTTCCCCTCCTCGGAACATTTTCTCTTCTCTCCAGGGCACAGTCACTCGTGAGCTCTCCCTGATGGCCCAGCTTATTCAAGTCAGTCTCTTTTAGTTTCATTTAGTTTGGGGAGCTGAGTCCCTGTGACAGGTGAGCTCTGACAGCACAGGAAACTGGATGGAGGACAGCCAGTGACAGGAGAACGTGGCTGGGCTGCTGCCAGGGATGGGGCTCGAGGCTCTGGAGCAGCACAGGGGCCGTGCTGGGAGCTGCTCTGCCCTGTGCCAACCTGGCCCTCCTCATCCCAGCTGGCTCCTGGGGACCTCTGGGAATGAGACCTTGTTTGGAGGCTGTGCCCACTGCAGGAGGGGATGCTCTGACCCTTTTTCCACACAGATTAAACACCAAGGCCCGCACAAGGAGCTCGGAGCCAGCAGCGTGCAGAATGCAACCCCAGAGCCTTAAACCCTCTCGCCTCTGCCCTCCACATGCCCACCCAAACTGTTTCCTACGTTGGGACATTTTTTGTGGAGTCCAGTGGAAGGTAGGAGGGAACACTGACGTGGGGATGGGCCACCAGGATTTTAAGACAGAGTGTGGAAGGCACTGCTGTGATGAAGGTTGGCACTGCACTCACCGTCCCCAGCGTGCCACAGCCCCAGCCTCGGGGAGGCACCGCTGTCCCCACAGCCATCCTTCAGGGAAAAACCTGAAAATCCACACCTGGGATGCTGCTGGGATGCAGCCAGGCCGTGGCAGCAGTTTTGTTCCTCAGCGCTGGGTCCTCACTGCTGCAGACAGGATATCCAGGGATATCCATGCTGGATTTCTCAGGGTGGATCCTCACTGCTGCAGATAGGATATCCAGGGATATCCATGCTGGATTTCACAGGGTGGATCCTCACTGCTGCAGACAGGATATCCAGGGTTTCCAGGGATATCCATGCTGGATTTCACAGGGTGGATCCTCACTGCTGCAGATAGGATATCCAGGGTTTCCAGGGATATCCATGCTGGATTTCTCAGGATGGATCCTCACTGCTGCAGATAGGATATCCAGGGATATCCATGCTGGATTTCACAGGGTGGATCCTCACTGCTGCAGACAGGATATCCAGTGTTTCCAGGGATATCCATGCTGGATTTCTCAGGGTTCCCAGCCGTGCTGATCCCTCCTGCCTCCCTGCAAACCCATCCTTTATGGCAAAGCTGCCCACACCCTCTGAGCTTCGGTGGCTGTGGCTCCTCGGTGGGGCTCAGGTGGGGCCAGCCATGCCTGTGAGCTCCCCTCTCCTCTGTGGGGTTTCATAAAGGCTTTCAAGGTGGAGAAGCGTTTGATTAGCACCTCGCTCCCCCTCGGAGTGGGTGCTTTGATAGCTCGTGAGCAGAAGATGAAAGGGAATTATTCAAGCGGTGACACCAGGCAGAGAGATCCCGGCAAGTGACGTCTCCCACTTTGATGTTGAATACCTGAAACGCAGCGAGCTGGAGACTCCAAACTCTGGGCAGCCTTGCAGGAGGAGGGGGGCAATGAGAGGGACGTGAAATCGTTTCATCTAAGGCAAGTGCCCCCTCCTGACCAACCCTCGAGTCCAGTTTGCTGCCAGTGCGAAGAAAATGCCATTTTTGAGATCTGAAGCTTCCTCCTCCCGAAGGAGGAATGGAAATGTTGGATGCAAACAGGGCAAGAGATTCCCAGCGCTCTGCCCCAGGGGGATATGTTGCTTCAATCCATATAATTGCCTGTAAAGATCCATAATTAATGCCAACCACGATGAGAAGATTCTTGGCAATGTATTTCTAGGCCACCCCTCCAGCCAGGACTGTGCTGTTCCCTCTGCCATCCTCCCAAAGCTTTTCCAGGTGATGGAAGAGGCGTTTTTGCTGTTTTCTTCGGGATTCAGTCAGAAGTGTAAGAGCTTACTGGTTTGCAAAGTGCTCCTGCTGCTTCCCCTTCTTTCTTCTCTCTGCTCAAATCGTCCCACAGCACAGAAGATGAACTCAGCTGTCCCCTTGTCTCCTTAATGTCCTCCCAGAGAATCCAGGGGGTGTGTGGGGACCTCCGTTTCTGCTGAGAAAATACAGGGGAGGGGGGATGACAAAGCCTTGGCTTGGGGGGTGCTCCTGGCCAGAGGGGAGGGAGCAGGAGGAGGAAAGCAGGATGAAAAGCTGCACAAGAGCCTCTCAAAGAGATGCAGAGAGGAGCACCATGAGGGCTGTGGGGCAGGGACACTGTCAGCAGGCCCAGGTGATGCACAGCCAGGCCTTTGCTTTGGGCTGTACTCATATTTTGTGAGTCTTGCAGAGGTAACTCCCCAGACTGGTATTTGGAAGCGTTTGGAAGTCGTTCAGGAACTTTTTGGAGTGCTCTCTTTGGGTTTCAGAGTACCATGAGAACTTGGTGAACCCAAACCAACAACCACAGCTAGGACAGACCTGGCAATCCCTCGCCTGAGCTGTGATGGATCACTGGGAACAGCAGGAACAGAACCAGCAAAAACCTGCAGGATGTCAAAGCCTGACCCTCTGCCGTGCCCTGGGGTACCTGCAGCAAAGAGCAGGCCAGGCTGGGGACTGCTCCAGTGGCATTCCTGGCGCTGGGCTCTGCAGTGCCTGACCTTTAGTAGGACTTTTGCACATTTTTTGCCTCAGAAATGAGATTCACCATGCAGGAGCAGGATCCCCGGGAAGGGAACTCTTGGGTAACAGGCAGTACAAACACTGCTCTGCCTTTCAGTCTCTGCTTCTGCCACTCTCCCCCTGTCTCAGTAAATCCAGTGCTCAGGCTGCTGTAAATGTCAAGAACTTATTGCACAAGGTTGATTATTATCATCAGTATTTTCTGCTTTTCAGAGAGACTCACAGAAGTGGATTACCAAAAGAAAGTGGACTTGGCATGGCTTTTACGGAATGGTAATTAAACCAAGTTTCCTGAGTATTTCTCTGCGTGCTTCTCCCCTCCCCTGGTGCTGGACTGCAGGACATGGAAGGCCAGCAGCTCTCTGGGAGCCCTGCTGGGCTCCTCCAGGCAGGAATGGTGAAGGAGGGGGATGGAGATGGAAATGGATTTTCCTTCAACACACACTGGCAGCAAACGAAGGTCCCAGTCTGGTGTGACACTGCCTGGGCAGACACCAGGGATTATTTTGCTGCCATTGCCAAGCTCCTGCAGCCAACTCTTGTATTTCCATCAGGCCTCCTGTCCCTGCCCTCCCCACTGCAGCTGGCACACGCACCAATATTTACTACAGAGAGAAATATTTACAGCACTCCTTCCCTTCCTGGCACTCTACAAAGGGACACACATAAGCTTTGGTGTCTTTGAAAGAAATAACACTCACAAACATTTGCCTGTCCCTGGCCACAGGAGCGTGTGCCGTGGGGGCCAGCAAGGAACTGAGGAGAACAACGAGACACAGAGACACGACAGCAGAGCTGGCTGGCCCGGGGGTGCTGGTTAAGGTTTGCTCTTGCCTGGAGCAGAGATTTCTCTCCCTTTCCCAGTGGAAATGCAAGTGCTGGCCCTGGGTGAGGCGGCAAACGCTGGAGGAGACACCCAAAGGGAGCCTGTGCCCAAGGACTGCATGTCCAGCAGAAAATCAACAAAGATCTGCTCTCCCAACATCCAGGCTCTTCAAGTATTGTCACCGTAAACATCAGGGTTTGGGGGGTTTTGCTGTGAGAAGTCGGAGCTGTCTGCTGGAGGCCCCCAAAACCAACCCTGGAGGTGTCAGCCCAGCTCTGCCTTGGCTCACGTGGCACCTGCAGGAACCAGCAATGGACACTGAATGGATCAGGGTTGGTCACTGTTGGGTCACCGTGGTTGTGCTGGACACTGCTGGACACTGCTGGATCACCACAGCCATGCTGGACACTGCTGGACACTGCTGGATCAGCCAGTGAGGTGGGATGGAGGTGGAAAAGGAAAAAGCAATGAAATTCAGATCTTCCCTCATTTGACAGTAAATGGGATTTAAAAAAAAAATATGTATTGACAGTGTATAAATACATGGATAAAGCTGGATTTCAAGACACGTCGGATGATCTGGTGGTTTTGCATTTCAGGTAAAGTTCCTTCTAGGGCCTCTAAGTTACTCAGCCACTGGACTGGTTTTGGGCAAAACTGCTATTTCGCTTGTGTAAAAAGGTGTGGTGCAAACTTGTGCTCCTATGTGTTGTAAGAATCCAAAACAAAGACATTTTGGTTTTCCAGATGCTCCAATTGTGTGACAGTCCATTTGCAGAATGCCTGAGCCGTGTCCTTGGAAGGCTCTCAGGGACAGGATTCAGAGCTGATCCTTCTTGCCAGGATTATCTCTATGGCCTCTGTGGTTTTTGCTCTATTTTTTTTTTCCTTTTTCTTTTTTTTTTTTTTTAAAAAAAAACCTTTAAATAAAGTTTTATTTTCCAATATACATTAAACAATTTTCATGCAAAGCAGCAGTCGTGGAGACATCCAGACTTTCCAGGTTCCTTCTTTCTGCGTACACTCGAAAAAATGATCCACCTTGCTTGGACTGTGATGGAGATGCTTCATCTTCTTCCCTTGCTGCGCTTTCAAACTGGATCCTGTATGATTTTTGAACACAGCCAGTCCTTGAGCCAGGCCCTGCTCTCTCCAGAAGAGCCTTGGGGGGTGTGTCCAGTGCCTTCCTTGCTTGTTCTCCCTCCGAATTCCCGAGAGTCCGTGCGATGCTCTGCCCTTTGCTGCCCGTGACTTTCTTCAGCTCTCGAAGGACATGGCCCCAATGAGTTGCTCTACTTTGTAAGCCAAGCGCTGCCTCCGAGCCTGCTCATCCTGCTCCAGAGCCCCGATGAGCTGGGGAGAGAATAGGAAAAGGGGGAAAAAAATGAATCAGAGAGAGAAATCAGCGTGAGAGAGGGGGTGGGAGAGGTGGGTGGGCAGCGAGATGTGAGCAACTCCATGTGAGGAGCTGTGAAATCCCAATAAATAGCAAAGCAACTTGGCTGTCGTTGGTTTGTTGGACCCCTCCATACCCACCCAACAAAAACCCCTCTGGTGCATTGGACTCCACATTTCTGGTGCCCTGGAGTCCACGTTTCTTGTCTCGTTTAGCAGGAAAGTGATGAGATTTTTCAAGCCTAATGGGAAAATAGCCGTGGCGTTGTATCACAAATGGCTACATGCAGTTCAATGACAAAACCCTTCCGTTTCACGGACATAATTACAAAATCGGTTCTTCTTGCAGAGAAATGAAGGGGTGGAACAGATGGCGAGAACTTGGTTTCAAGTGATGCATTCATTAAAGGAGCTCAGGCTGCCAGGAAGCCTTTGCAAACAGGAGCCTGTGCCACTACAACAGGGATTTGGACCGTGCTGCTCCCAAAGGACACCGAGGTTTCTGGGGAGCTTTGATGGGTCATGAATATTTTCCACTGCACTGGCTGCATGCCAGAGCTGAGGTATCCAGGTGCTCCCACAATATTTCAGCTCTCAATCCTCCTGGGGAGGATGCTACAGGTGTGGCCAATCCCAAACCCCTCTGTGCGTGAAGAGAACAGCGGGGCAGGAGCGGCGCCAGCTACAGCCAGGCTGAATCCAGGGAAGGGAGGGCAAGGAGCTCTGGGAGGCAGCAGAGGGATCCCCACACAGCCCAGCACTGCATCTGCTCTCCCACACACCTGCCATGGGGCCCTGTCACCCTGGGGACACCATGGCCCAGGGGACACTGCTGCCTAGAGAACACCATCGCTCCAAGGGACAGCACCATGGCCCAGGGGACACTGCTGCCCAGGGGATGCCATCACTCCAGGGGACAGCACCATGGCCCAGGGCACACTGCTGCCCACACCCACCTCCTCGCTGTACTTGCTGACGTAGGAGTAGATCTCGTTGAGGGCGCTCAGCATGTTGAACTCCACGGCGTGCAGGCGCGACTGCTCGGCGAGGTAGGCGTTCATGTCCTGGTCACTGATGGCCGGGAGCTTGGCAATGTCGGCGTAATACCTGCAGGAACGAGGGGAAAAATGAGAAACAGGAAGGCCCCAAATGTCCCTGTTCCCCCTGGGATTTAAGCTAAGCTCTGCAGGGATAAAAACATATTTTTGTTTTGTGTTTGCATCCAGCAAAATGGGATTCTGGGCTGTAATGAGCTGAAAACGGGAGCAGCGGTGCTTGGCTGGGCTAAAAATCACCCTGCAGCATCACTGCTGGTCCTTGTGCGTCACAGATATCTTTTATGAGAAATCCTTTCCTTACGATTTTTCCTCCTGAGAAGCTGCGAGGCCTCAGGAACAAAATGTGAACAATGGTTATCTGCTGCTGTGGGATGCAACAGGTGCATCTGGGATTGGTCTCATGTGGTTGTTTGTAATTAATGGCCAATCACAGTCAGTTGGCTCGGACAGAGAGCTGAGCCACAAACCTTTGTTATCATTCTTCCTATTCTATTCTTAGCCAGCCTTCTGATGAAATCCTTTCTTCTATTCTTTTAGTATAGTTTTAATATAATATATATCATAAAATAATAAATCAAGCCTTCTGAAACATGGAGTCAGATCCTCGTCTCTTCCCTCACCCTGGGACCCCTGTGAACACGGTCACACTTGTGCTTCCTTTCCACTCAGGATGCTCTGTCCTGAGATCCATGGGGTTTCAGAGCAGCCCCACTCCCACGTGCTGCCCTCACCTCTCCACCCAGCTCTTGTAGCTGGGGATGTCCTTGGCGTACAGCAGCTTGTTGGAGGGGGAGTCCTTGCCCAGGCGGTGCTCGGAGGTGGAGCAGGAGTCCATGAAGGTCTGAGCCACCACGGACAGGCAGGCGTCCGTGATGCTGCCCTTGTGGATGTCGAACACGAACTGAGGGTTTTTGATCACGTTCACCCAGAAGCGGAGGGGAAGGCTGGGAGGCAAAGCGACAATTGGAATGAAATGAAAGACAAAAGGAAAGGGCTCGTGCTGTGGATGGTGCTCCCAGGCAGAACACGAGCGGTGGGGAGAATAAGAGAAGAATTTGAACAGGAGCTGGGCCAAGGCCATCAAGCACCAGTTGCTGCTGGTGGATCCTGCCATGCCCAGGAGCTGCTCCGGGCTCAGATCCCACACGGAGCAGGGGAGGAGATGAGGGGCAGGGCAGAGCTGGGCAGTTTGGGGGCACTGGGGCAGCATCTGCAGGAGGAGCCCATCAGGAGGAGCTGCCCAGAGCAGGGCCAGTGTGGGGTGAGCCCTGGCACTGATCAGCTCTGCCCGGCTGCCCTCCAGGACCCACGAGCCGGCAGCAGGAACCACAGGCTTTGTCCCCAAATCCCGGGGCCTTTGCAATCAAAGGGGAATTATTATTCCTTTTTTTCTCTGGCTGTATAGCAGGATCAAAAAAGCAGCTGCTGCTTTCTATTACCTTTCAAGTCGCAGCTCTCTGTCTCTCCAGCTCGCTGAAGGCTGCAGCCTTAACTCTTGCAGTGCTGCAGGAGAGCAGCTCAGCCCCAGCCCCAGCCACCCCAGCTCCCTCTTCCAAACTTCCATTTGCCTGGACCTGCTCCAGGGGCAGCCTTCTCCCACATCCCCACAAAAATTCCCTCTCTGGAAATGCTGCGACTCAGCTGAGATGGGGAGAAGGAAGGTCCAGGCCTGTTGGCTCTGGCAGACCAAACTCTGGGGGTCATTGCTTTCTTTTTTTTCTCATAATTTCTTGTGATTCTACAGTTTTTATCCCAATAACTCCTTCTAAGGCTTTAAATTAATCGTTTTGAGCTTCCCACTGCCTTAGCAGGGAAGCAGTTTTTGCAGCCATGATGATTAGAGGCCTTTTAAACCATGAGGGACTCAGGGGAAAATACAAGGTCTTCAGGGAACAACCGTTTGTTGTGCTTTTTCATTCCTTTCTTGCAGAGGTAAATTTCCAGCCCACAGAGGTTTTAATCCTAAAATAGCAGCAGAGGCAGAGATGTGGGAGCTCCCACTGTTTGGAGAGGCTGGACCTGGCTGCAGCCCATGCCTGGGGCATGCAGAGCTGGCTCCTTCTCCCTGTGCCATCTCCTGCTGATTCCCAAATGCTCCAGGTGCTTCCCAAAGTGATGGGAAAGGTGCAGCCACTGGCTGAGCTCCCCCTCCCAGCCAGTGCTGGCATTTGTGGCACAGCAGGGCTGTGCAGGCAGCACAGGGCAGGCACTGGAACCTTGGTTCCCACTCTTCCCAGAGTCCAGATGTGCAAATCTACAGCCTGAGGGCAGTGTCCATCTCCCACCCTGGGCAGAGAGACAGCCAGGCTGCCTCCCTTCCCTTCCAGATCAGGGTATTTCAGGATTTTAGCATCCTGTGAACACTGGCAGCCCACCAAGGCTCCCACCCCGTGAGCTTTGTGTCCTGCTTTGGGGCTTGGCCATTCCCAGCCCATCCCAAAACCATCCCCCACCTCATTTTTTGCCCAGAATCCCCCAGATTTGCCTCCTTTCCCCTGTTACCAGTTGCTCTTCCAGGTGTGCCGCACGTCGGTGTCGTGGATGCCGTGCTTGTCCGCCTGCTCGTCCAGGAAGTCAAACATGTACTTGATGGCCAGGGGCAGGGCACTGCCCCGGTGCACCGTGCTGAACAGCGTCTCAAACAGGTCATCCACGAACTTCTGCAGTGTGCCCTGGTGGCAGGAGGGCAGATCAGACAGCTTCCAGCTTTTTTTTGTAATGCAATTTTATTCAGGGGTTTGTTCGCCTCCGCGCAGGGTTGGGGGGAATTGAGGTTTTCTCTTGGAAAGGCTTTGTTTCACCAAGGGTTTCAGAATTTCTGGCTTGTGGGCTTCAATCAACAAAAAGGAGATTCCCAGAGCCAGAAGATACAGAGGGGATAAATGAACATTGACAAACATCACCCCCAGTGTGATCAGAGACACCTGGTCTGGGAAATGATTGATAAGAGAACCAAAGCATGAGGACCAAATTAGCACTGAAAGGATCAATAACCAATAGGAGATCAAGTACTGAGAATTGTGTAATTTAGAAGCAGTGTATGTGAATTTCCTTGGAGGTTTTATGTATAAATATATGAAAAATGGGGTAAAACCCATGTGTGATGGAATGATCTTCACTGCACAGCCCAGGCATGTGTGGATGAAATAATTTCTATTACACAACCTGGCCAGAATAAAGTAATATCTAATTCTTTAATGTTGAAAAGATGCTGCTGGAAGTTTCTGTTTTTCCTGCAGTTTTGGTGACAGAAGCAGCAATCCAGGGGGTGAGGGAAGGGACAGGCACACCCCTGGCCAAGCAGTGGTGGCAGGAAGGGACACCAGATGTTACCAGCCCCAAAAAGTGCCACCACAGATCCCATGGGAATAACCAAGGTCAGGGTCTTTCAAAAAGCTCCAGCCTGCAGCTACTCTCTCATTTACTCTTTATTTCTAACCTGAAATTTTTTTTTTTTTTTTGCTTTCCAGAGCACAGCTGTGTTATCCACACTGATGAGCATGTAGGGAAAGCAGGAAAATCATGTCTGGTTGAGGGAATGGGTAAATATTTCCAGGCACTGCTTCATTCACCAATTTGTGAATTGGTGGACACTTTTAACACTGTGCAGCAAAAAAAAAATGGAGAATTGCAGCAATTGCCTTGAGTTTGAGGAAATCTGGGCTGTGCTTCTGTTGCTGCCCAGGACTCTCCCAGTCCCAGGAAAACCCAGCCAGGCTGGGAGCTGAGCCTCACCATGAGCCCCACCGTGCATTGCCCAGGTGGATCCAGCCCAGTTACCTTTGTAGCCAGCAGCCTGGTCAGGTAGATCTCAGACACCATCTTGCTGCCCCTGTCCCCTTCCTTCTGGTCGCCGTGGTCGTGGTTCTTGACCAGGTGCCAGACCTTGACGCCGCTCTCCAGGTCGGGGGTGATCATGGGCGCGCGCGAGCGGAGGCTGTCGGGGCTGCCCGTGTAGCGGAACGTGGAGTCTGAGCCGGGGAGAGAGGCTGGTCACACTCACAGCAAAACCCTTCTGCGCCTCCTCAGTGCCCTCGCCAGGGATGATAATGCCCAAATCGTTGGCACTGGGGTTTTTTGGAGGTTTTTTTTGGTGGGGAAATGAAATGGAAAACCACTGTGGTTTTGTTTCACGCGTGTTCTTGTTCTGCGCTGTCAAAATTTGGGGTTTGGCAAAAATCCGTGGTGGTCTCTGTTCAACAAAAAACCTCAGAACTGAGCTTTTTTTCCCTTCCATATATGGCCTTTCCTGCCCCATTCACATCCTTTACTCAAACAGATCCACACAAAAATCCTCCCTGAGTCACAGCTCACACACGACCCCAGGCACTGACTCCTGCAGAAGCAGAACTCCAATTTCAGGATTTTGTAAATAATGAGGAGCTGCCCAGCACAGCCGGCACAAAGGGCAGGAGGAGCTGCTGAGTTTGTCCTTGAGGCTTTCAGGAGAGCAGTGAGGACTCAAGCTGAGCATCAACAGCAGAGCCTGAGGCCAGTCCTGCCCCCTGTGCCATCCCTGGGCTGAGCAGGCCCAGCCTCATGGTGTCCCTGCAGGGAAAGGGAGCTCAAAGGGCACCAGACAATTTTCCCTGAATTGCTCAGAAACCATGGGGGCATGTGGCACATTTATTGATTTATTTCACTTCCCAAAGAATGTCCCTCCCTGGATCCCCAGGATGAGACACGAGGCTGAGGAGCCCAGATGTGCCCTGCTGGATTTTTCCTCCTGCTACATTTCTTTGTTCTCTGGGAATCTCGTGCATTTTCTCAAGTTTAGCCTTCAATTCACTGCTCCCCCTCCTCGTCAGGAGTGCGGGGATCGATCGTAAATCAGCTGAGGGAAATACTCAAGTCATTACCAAAGTAGCTGGATTTTCATCCCTGATTAAGGCTTAGATAAATGAGTGCTCCAACTGATATAATTAAGGAGACAGACAGGGGGACAGCTCAGGAAGCATGCAGTAATTCTATTTTTAAACATATCTCTGTACTGATATATGACAGGGGAAGTAAATAAGTATCTAATTTAAATTCTGCCGGCACAATTAGAAATATTAATCTTAACATGAGCAATGATGGCTCGTATTTGGTGCTTTGCAAAAGCTTTTCCAGCTGACAGAGATCAATGAGCACTGAGGGCTCAGGCTGTGAGACCCAGCCTTGGTTTTTCCATCACCTGCACTATGGGATGTGTGGGCCTACACCTGGCAGGGAAAAATGCCTTTTCTCCTGGTTTTTACCTCAAGACTCCCCTGGTTTTGGCTCCTCAGAACACTCGCTCAAGCTAAAAACCAACATTATTTTGGGAGCTATAAACAAGAGGAGGAGATGGGTTTGTCAGGAGACTTTTTGCTGGTAAAACACTCTGTGAAATGAACGATAATGAAAGATCAGCACTCGAGAGATTTTGCCACTGCTCCTTTTATGGAAGTCTATTATTACAATTATTGTGGATTTAGTGTTCCAAGCGTGCACCTGGCACCTTGCAGGCTCATTTTCTCAGGCTGCAGCATCTTCAGGGACCCTCTGGAATGTGCTGAGCCCTTCTATTATGCAAATCAGGAATTCCCAGGTGTGCACATCCCTGCACTCTGTGCTAAGATTGCCCTTCCCCATTTGTGACCCATTAGCTCGGAGCTCAGGATCCTGCACTTGGGGAGGAACAGGGGGAGGATCAGATAAATCAGGTTTATCTGTGGTGCTGCTCAGGGGCAGGGGGCTCAAAGATCCTCTCCTGCATCACCCATCCCCTCTGAGCCCTCGGACCTTTCCCAAGCCTCACATTCCCAAAGGCTGCTCCTGTTCTTGGCATTTCCTTTTCCCTCCTCTCACCTTTCCTGCTCCTTTTGCTGCTCTCACAGCTGGAAAAGCCTTTGCAACCCAAACCAGCAGCCAGGGTAATTCTTCTGTCTGGATTTACATTTGTTTTGGGTGGTTCTTTTCGGGGAGCTGCTGCTTTTTCCCCACCTACACCCCAGTGTGTGTCCATCCCATCCCCTCCCATGCCGTTTCTCACCGTATCTGCTGATGGAGGTGCGGGAGATGCTGGCAGAGGCAGGGATGTTGTAGGAGGAGGTTTGCTTGGGCACCAGAGCCACCACGGAGCGGTCTGACACCTGGGGAGGCAAAGCAGGACCTGTCAGGGGGATTCCCTGCCCACCCTGAGATCCCAGGCTGCTGATCCAGCAAATCCTGGGAAAGGCAGCTCAGGACACGCTCCCTGAGCCCTGTGCTGGTCAGGATACAGCAGGAGCCTGAAGGAAATGAGGGATAAATCAAAAGATGTGGTGAAGATGCTTTTGGTCGTTCTGATTTAAGGTTATGCCTTACCCAATAAAAATGAGAATCTCAAGAATTGTTGTGATCCAATTAAAGTAACAATGCAGAGGGAATAAAAGGGCTGTAATAACGTTATGGGCCATAAAACATTCCTATTAAACCATTTTTTATTTTAGCAATTTTTACGAACTTTAAAAGTTTGATTTACAGCGGAGCAAGTCATAAAGCCATCTTTCAGGGTATTTAATTGTTATCCCTTTACTGCTCCAGAGAAGGAATTAAACACTGGGAAGTCAAACTATAAATGAACATTAGCACTAACAAGGTTTTGTTACAGCAGATTTTAGTGGCCATGTTTAATTTTATCCTCCCTATAAATCTGGTAGTCACTGGAAGTTTTCTAACTTATTCCCCTTAATTAAGGAGCTGCAGGTTTCCAGGGAATGGGCCTGAGGAGCTTTTAATTTTGAACTTGTGACCTGTGGTGCAGCACAGAGAGGGAGCACAGAGTCACCACGTCTTGCCAGGGCCCAGCAGATACTTTTTAGAGGCTCAGCGTGAAAGAAATGCCTCTTCCTGCTGCAGGAATTGCTTTTTGGGGCTAAACCCTGCATTATCTGCCAGGAGTTTTGTGATGGACTCAGCACTGACCCTGTGAATGGAGGTTTTTGCTCCCCCAGCAGCTCCAGGGCTCTGTACCCTCTCTGCAGCACCAAGGTGAGCTGCACACAATGACCTGTGCTGCCTCCAAGGCTTTGGGTTCCATCCAGATGAAAGGTTTCATGGAAATCCGAGTTCTTATTATTGCTGGTGATAGTGGAAATAATAGTTACTTGTGTTTCACGGCACAAAAGTGAGATTTTTCTAAGCAAAACACTCCAAACACCTCCATAATTTCCTTTGCTGCTCCTGCCTCACTTCATCCAATTTATTAAGTCAGTGGAAGGAGTGATCAGTGCTGATATTATTTTCTTGGGCTGTTATTAGCTGCCACTTCAGCTCCATCTCACCAGGGAGAAACCCGAGCCCGAGGTGCTCCCGTGCCGGATCCATTTCCACCAGGGCTGTGCTTAACTGGGAGAGAGGCACTAAAAATTCCACACACACACATACACACACAGAAAGAGCCCTCTCAGTCAGTAAATTTGGGGTGGAATGGCTGCTGTCAGCTCAGCCCCAGCAGCTGCAGAGCAGCCTCAGGTGGAGCACGCGTTTGTTCGCTCCCACAGCACCCCTGGGATGTGCTCCGGGCTGCCTGGCTGCTCTACAACTTTATAAATATTCTGATTATTCTACAAGCTGGAAACACGGGGCACAAAGCGCCTTAAAGACAGGGAAAAGGAAAGCTGGGCAGGGAGAGGAGGGAGCCCAGGCCATGGGGCTGTGTCTGCACGGGGCAGCGAGGGCGATGACGGTTCCAGCTCCGCATCCGCACCACCCTCGCCTCCTAAGCCTCATTTTCCACCCAAACCTCCCCTTTCTCCTCCTAATTTTTCATTTAAAGCAGCTTCCCGGTCTCCTGGCCTCTCCAGGCTCACAGGGGCTGACAGGTATTCATGCTCTGCTGCCTCTGAGTTAACCCTGCGTGAGCCACTGTAAATCATCCCATGTGAAATTCAGGGTTTCATTTTTCCTGAGTGAAACCACACGGGGTAGGACTCTCCCATGGAGTTTAATAGCCATGAAACCAAAAGGATACGACACAAATGTAATACAATTCCCTGCCATGTGTAACAGCTCTGGAGAATTTAACAAAGAATTACACTTATTTAAGCTACACATCTATTTTTATAAATGAAGAAATAAGCAGGAGGTGCACAGTTCTCTCTATAATTTCATAAAGTGGTTCAAAACTATTAGAAAGGTGAACATTTCTCTTTAATTCCAATTTGGGTTTTGAATGTGAAGGCTTCCCATGAAAAATGCATTCGATCAGTTATTGCATTTTTGTGATTCTAATGTAGAAAACAAAGGCAGCAAAATCCAGCATCCAGGTGTGGAGCTGGGAAACCCTCGGGATTAAATAACCACCCTTGGGGCACAGTGAGGAGGAGGAGGAGGGTGCTTTGGAGGCCTGGAGCTGCAGGAATGGGGCTGTGGGGAATGGATCCTGGGAATGAGGAGCAGGAATTGAGCACCAGGAGGGTCCTGCAGCTTCCCAGGTGCAGCACCTGTCCCAGGGACACACCTGGAACCTGGGCTGAGCATTCCCCATCACCACCTGCAAACCCAGGGATCTCCCTGCCTTCAGAGCAGGATAAAGACAAAACAGCTCTGAATAAAAAATGGGCAGGGCTTTGCAAAGCAGCTTTCATTTCTTCCCTAGAAATCTAGAAATAATCTTTACTGCTCCTCTGGAAAACCACGTTTATTTTAATGGTTTGAACCACACCTGGCTCCTGTGTCACACTCCTGTTAAACGATGAGAGCATGTGGAACTCCAGTGATTTTACACCCTCCTAAAGCTGGGACTTTACCCAGGTATCTGTTTTACTCTGCAGTCCTGGAACATCTGTATTTTTGATACCTAATCAAAACTTCTACTCCAACAGAAAAAAAAACCTTAAACTGGTAAGAATAAAATAAAATCATATATATATATATATATCTGTTAGCTTTTGGCAAAAGGCTCGCCTTGACAGGATTTCTGCTGCAGTGAAAAGAATTTGGCTTCTCTTTAATGCCTGAGACAGCTCAGTTGGGCTGAGCAGAGCTGGGGCTCGTGGCCCTACCTGGCTGGATGTCTGGCTGCCAACTCATCCTTTCTTCCAGAGCAAACCTGACATTCAAATGGCAGCAAGAGCTGCAGCATCCAGAGTGCTGCGAGGATCTTGTTTATTTTAAGGGGAAGCTTTTGGCTCAGGTTTTCCCACAGGCTCTGGAACAAAAGTGCTCCCTCCCCCAGCATCCAGCACACATCAGACAAGCACAGCTTTCACTTGTGACTTCCTCACGATGACTTTTAAAGATCAAGGCATAATAAAGTCTCGCTGCTTCCCTGCATGTTGGTTAATCCCTTGCAACTGTCAGGTAAAACAGATTTTTAGGAACAATGGAATTAATCTGCACAACTCCTCTGACATTTCACGGTAATCTGTGTTTAAATCCTGGGGGCTGCTTGGAAAAGTTGACCCTGGAGGTGCTTTTTAACATGCACTGTGCATATTGATGGCCCTCTCCTGCCTGGCTCCCTGATTGCAGGGCTCCTGTCAATACTGGCTCCCATTCAAGTCCCCCAGCGTGAGTCAGGCTGATGGACTGGAGATGCTGGATAAACAGGGAGAGATGCCAGATTAAACACTAAACACTTCTGGGGAGGTGGTGATGGACAGGAGTAGGTTACAGTCCCAATTAATGCACTTATCCTGTGCTGCAGACAGGCTGGGAGGGAAAGCCTTTGATTCCCTGCAGCCAAACCTTCCTCAGCCCCCTCCTTGCCTCTCTTCCCATCTTTTGCTTTGATTGCCTCTAACCAAACCTTCCCCAGCTCCCTCTCTTCCCATCTTTCACACTGTGAGGAGCCCTTTCCAACAGACTCTGCCCTATCCAGAAGATAAAGATGACAAGAATTTCTTAGGCCTTCTCACCCACCCTGTCTGAGCATTTCACTGCCTGTTTCCACCTCCCTATGACTTTATTCTTCCCCTGCTGCACTCCAGGCTGTCCCAGACCCCAGACAAAGTCCTGAGCCCCCCGTGCTTCCCTCCCCAGGCCCCTCATCCCCAGCAGCGCCAGCTCAGCCCCTGCACTGCTCCCTCTGCCTCCCTCCCACGGCTGGCAGGTTTAATTTAGCCAATTTTCAACTCTGCTGCTTCCCTTGAGCTCCGTGTCAAGGTTGCTTTCCCCCCTAATGCTGAAGCACATGGAACCCTTCTGGTTTATCACACAGACGTGCCCTCCCTGTCTGCCTGGGCACAGGAGGCACTGGGAATTAGGTTCCTGCTGTTCCTTTCCCTGCTGGGGGCTGTCAGTGGGGCGGCTCCCTCACCTGGTAGTGCACCAGGGTGTTCAGGCGCTTCCAGTCGCCCTCGATCTTGGTGGTGATGTCCTCATCCTGCAGCACCACGCGGGCGATCCGGCCCTGCCGCCACTCTGGGGATGGGGAAGGCCACGGTCAGAGGGTGCCAACCCCAGCAGGGATCACCCCCGGCCCCAGGGATCATCCCCAGCCCCTCTGATCACCTCCAGGGATCAGCCCCAGGATCACCCCCAGCCCCTCTGACCACCCCCTCACTCCCTCTCTCCCAGCAGGCAGGGCAGCTCCTACCCAAGTCCATGTCCACAGCTCTGGGTCTCTGGGAGTAGGGCACGTTTTTGTACACAGCATCCAGGATCTTCTCCTTGACCTGGGTGATGGTGTCGCAGTTCAGCACCTTCACAGGGATCTCTGGGCTGTTCTCGTTGTCTGGGTTCACACAGTTCAGGATCTGCAGGAGGAGAACCACACCATGCTCTGAAGGAGTGCCCCCTGCTCCGGGCCCCGATCCCTGCTCAGGCCCCGATCCCTGCTCCGGGGCTCTGATCCCTGCTCCGGGCCCCGATCCCTGCTCCGGGGCTCTGATCCCTGCTCCGGGCCCTGATCCCTGCTCTGGGGCCCTGATCCCTGATCCCTGCTCCAGGCCCCGATCCCCGCTCCAGGCCCCGATCCCTGCTCCGGGGCTCTGATCCCTGCTCCGGGGCCCCGATCCCTGCTCCGGGGCTCTGATCCCTGCTCCGGGGCCCGATCCCTGCTTTGGGCCCTGATCCCTGCTCCAGGGCCCTGATCCCTGCTCCAGGGCCAGCCCAGCTCAGGTCTGTCACTCACCAGGGTCTTGTACTCGATCTGCTGGCGGATGAGCTTGTCCTCGCTCAGGGAGTACCGCGCCTCCCCCGTGATGGCATCGATGGGGCCCTTCTCCATCTGCTGCTTGATGGCACAGTAGAGCATGAACAGGGGCTCCCCAGCACATTCCTGCACCAGAGGAGGACACAGGGCTCACCAGGGTGAAGGTGCCTCTCCTCCTGCACCCCAGCCCCATTTGGATTCCCCCCAGCACAGTTTCAGCCCCACTGGCTCAGTCCTGAGCCCATGTACAGCCTGGCAGCTCCTGGAGAGCTCAGCCAAAGCCCTGAGCTCCACTGCTCCATAGCTGTGTTGTCTTTGGCAGGGTAAAGCCCTTCTGAACCTATACGGCTGCAAAAAAATGGAATTTGAGATCTCCATCTCACTGTTCACTCCCCTGGAGCAAATTCAGTGGGGCTTCCAAAGCCACAAATGAAGTTAAAACCATGGAAGCCGAGGCATGAAGACGTGAGAATTCCCCTCAGGTACCAAAGAGGTGTAACAGAACCTCCTTTAGTGGGAATTGCTCCTGGAGACCCGAGGCTGGGGAAGGCTGTGAGCATGGAGCAAACTTCCACCTCTCCATCTCTTGGAGCCTGATGGAAGAGTTTCACCCCAGGGGTGGGTGAGACAGCAGAGCAGGGTCCTGCTCCGCCTCTCCTTACCTTGAGGAACCTGTGGAGCAGGAAGGCAAACCAGTTGGTCAGCATCTTCTCGGCCACAGACTCGGTCCTGGGGGAGGCAGGAGGGCAAACATCACCCACGGAGCCCCCAAAGCTGCACCCAGGGCAGCAGCAGCGCTGTCCCTGTCCCTGCAGCCCTGCCAGCCCCTCCCAGCCTGCTGGGGCCGGTGACAGCCAGCCTGGTGACACTCAGCTCCCCGCACGTGGCGCAAATTACAGCCTGGCTCAGTGAATCACTGGGATTTACAGCAGCTCCCGGCAATCAGGGCCAGCCGAGTGACAATGGCAGGGAAATTGCAGCTTTCTCCCCAGTCCCACCCAATGTCCTCTCCCCGCATTGTGCCCGAGATTATCTCTAATTTAAATACAATGGCTCCTAATGACAGCTTTCAACGCTGCCTCTGCAGGGCCCCGAGGTTTTGCTTAAAGCTCCACAGCCCCTTTTCCTGGGATGGGATGGGATGGGATGGGATGGGATGGGATGGGATGGGATGGGATGGGATGGGATGGGATGGGATGGGATGGGATGGGATGGGATGGGATGGGATGGGATGGGGATGGGATGGGGATGGGATGGCTATGACCCTGGCCACCTGTGACCATGTCCCTGGCCAGCTGTGACCATGCCTTGGCTAGCTGTGGCTATGACCCTGGCCACCTGTGACCATGTCCCTGGCCAGCTGTGACCATACCTTAGCTAGCTGTGGCTATGACCCTGGCTGTCTGTGACCATAGCCCTGGCTATCTGTGACCATGACCCTGGCCAGCTGTGACCACAGCCCTGGCCAGCTGTGACCGTGACCGTGGCCAGCTGTGACCATGGCTTGGCCTGACTCAGCCTTCCCCTCATGGACACCAGGA
Organism: Emberiza elegans; assembly: GCA_024865655.1. Taxonomy (NCBI): domain Eukaryota; kingdom Metazoa; phylum Chordata; class Aves; order Passeriformes; family Fringillidae; genus Emberiza; species Emberiza elegans. The sequence goes on along the minus strand of JALJVW010000184.1, from coordinate 80,020,320 downwards.
TCTTGTCCAAATTCCAGGCAGCAAAGAGGGATGAATGCAATTCCCTTCCCTCTGGGGACAGATCCCTCTGCCCTCACCATGAACCAGGTCACCTCCTCCCTGACCTGGAGAGGGTCACATCTCACTCCAGCCCCATTTTCCCTGTTCTTCCCCTTAAATGAGGGGCTGCCTCTTGCTCTGACTCCCCACAGCATTTTCCCAGTGCTTGGAATTACAAGCACACACCAAAGAAGCACAGGGCTTGATTCCAAAGCCAGGCAGATCAAAAATAAACAGGAGCCAGAGATTTCAACAAACAAAAACTGACACCAGTCGGCCAACAGACCTGGGGTAACATCATCCATCATCTCCTAGGATGGCAACATCTGTCAGGAATTCGTGAAAATGTCTGCAGATCCCCGAAGAATTTAAGGCTGAATTGATTAACTGCCTAAAAATTCATCCTACAAATTGACACTCACGTCGTTCTCCTGTTTGAAATATTTCAGGCACCCAATTAAAGAGAAGAAGCACCAGCACCCTTCCAAACAGCCCTAGAAAATGGAGAGGCAGTGACACAAGCCACAGACGAGGTGAAAAACTCAGAAAATAACACATTCAGGGCTTCGGGGGGAATATTAATTTAATAAACTACTTTGTTAATAGAATATTAAATTAAGAACTAGCAAGTCTCCCAATTAGCCCTCCCTCTGAAGCTGCTGTGTCCTGTCCCTGTGGGCTCCTCATGGCCTGACACCAGCTCTGAAAAATGCACTGAGATGTGGAGGGACAGAGAAGGTGGGGAATTTTGAAGGGGAGAATGGGATGGGATTTACGGGAGGGATGGGATGGAATGGGATGGGATGGGATGGGATTTATGGGATGGGATGGGATGACCATGAGATATTTGCAGTGCCTCAGTCCTGGGGACAGCCAGCAGTGGGTTCAATGCTGGGTTCATCCTCACTGCCCTGTGCTGATGGAGGGGGGCAGCTCTCACCCTTCCCAGTGCTGGGAATGCCTGCATGGAGCATCCCTGACCTCCTCTGCCTTGCAAATGGGAAACTGCCTCACAGCCCAGGGCCTGGCCTTTCTCCTACACACAGAGGGCTCAGTTGAGCCCCCAAATCTGCTGAGCCCCCAAATCTGCTGCCAGGTTTTGAGCTGCCCCTACCAGCACCGCTCTGTGCCATCGCCAGCCTCTGGATGCTGTTAAAAATCTGCTCCAAAACCAAAAAATAAACTCCTGGAGATTGCCAGGGCAGAAGAGAATCCCTAGACTTGGAGCAAACCCTCCTCATGCTGACCACAGAAGGAGGGCACAGCACAATCCAGACCTGATTTTCCAAAGGAGCCTGACAAGAGCGCCCAGCCTTGGCTGCTCCGGCAAGAAAACAAACCTAAACAAAACGAGCTGGGAGAACCCAAAAAATAAATATGTGTTTTATTAATTCTCCCTGCTCTATGTAGGTCTCCAAACTGCTGTTGCCAGCAACCAGAGCAGCTGTTTGATTTAACGTCAACTTTCTTGCTGTCTCCCGCGAGGGGCAGTCGTGGAAGAAAGAGAGAGGGGAAAGCCAGGAAGAAAGAGGGAAAGAACTGAGTGTCAGTTATCAACTGCTGCCACCAGAGAGCTCAAAACATTTTGAAAAATAGTGTTTCACTTCATGGCTGATCGCTCCTTATTAAGTCAGAGCAAGGAGCTCCAGGCTGGGCTGGGCACAGGGCTGGGACAGGTCTCCAGGCCAAGGTTTAATAGGACCTGGAGCATCAGGACAAGGAATAAAGCTTTTAAACTGAAAGGGAGTAGATTCAGACTAGATATAAAGCAAGGATTTTTATAAGGGTGGCGAAACACTGGCCCAGATTGCCCAGATTGGTGGTAGATGCTCAATCCTGTGATTCCCCGTGCAATGGGTAAATCCTGGTACAGGACAGACAGCCCAAAGGACAGACAGCCCAAAGGACAGACAGCCCCCAGCCCTCACTCCTTGCTGGTTGTGCAGGGAGGAGGGGGCACAGCTCTTATCACCATCCCTGTGTTTTTTGGAGCGCCAGGAAAAGTCATTATTGATGGCTGAGGCAGAAGACGCCTTCCCAGTGACTCGTCAAACCACGGGGGAAATTAAGGCGGCTTCCTTTGCCAAGATGAGTTATTGCCTCCGCAAACACAGCCAGATTTAAAGCAATTTCCTGTCAAGTATATTCATTGTGGCTGCAGGGACCCCTGAAATTTTCCTGGAACTGTGAAATCCTCCCCTCTCTCCAGTGTGATGCCAGCAGAGCCCCAGCACAGCCCAGGGGCAGCACTGGCCAAGGCCAGGCTCTGCAGGAGCCCCAAGGATGAGGAGAACAGGGCCAGCCTTTCCCTTGTGCCCACTGTTATGCCCCACATTAATGCACATTTTCCTCCTATTTTCTTGCTGGCACTTCCCAGCTCTGCTGTGGGTGAGTGGCACAGTCCATGCTGAGCTCCTGGCCCAGCTGTGGCACACAAATGCTGCTCCCCAGCCAGGCAGAGCCAGAGGATGTGGGCTGAGACCCTGCCCAGCCACCTGTGAGCTCCCAGAGCAGGGCTAACCCTCTGTCCTGGAGACAGGTGAGGAAATGGATGGAGAGCAGCAATTCCCTTCCAACACCCTGTAGAGCCCTCAGATCACAGAATCCTGGAATTATCCAGGTCGGAAAAGACCTCTGAGATCATCAAACCCAACCTATGTCCAATCCCCACATTGTCAACAAGACCAGCCCCTCCAGAGGCCTCAGATCACAGAATCCTGAAATTATTTAGGTCGGAAAAGACCCCTGAGATCATTAAACCAAACCTATGTCCAATCCCCACCTTGTCAACAAGACCAGCCCCTCCAGAGACTGCACCACCTCCCTGGGCAGCCCGTCCCAGCCCTTTCCACTGAGGAACTCCTCCTGAAAGCCCCACCAGCCACCCGCAGGACCCCTCCCGTGCCCGGCCTCACCTGCGCAGGAGCAGCTTGGGGTGGTTCTTGTTCTCCAGGTTCTTCTCGATGAGGTCGGAGAGCAGCTGCTTGAGGACGTCGGTGGCGTACTCCAGCTTGCCCTGCAGCCCCGTCATGATCAGCGAGGCCACGTTGCCGCGGTCGCGCATGGAGAAGCTGCGCTGCAGCTCCAGCGTGCGGATGAAGGTCAGCAGGAACACCTTGTTGTTGATCAGCTGGGCAAAGAGCTTCAGGGCCTTCTCCACGCTCTGCTGCCCGTTCCCCTGCACCTGCAGGAGGAGATGGTGGCTGTCAGGTGTGGCGTGGGGGGACAAGGGACAGCAGGGCAGCGCTGCCAGCACCAAGGGAACCACAGGAGCAGGGAATGGTTTGGGTGGGAAGGGACATGGACACCCTGTCCAGCCTCCTGTGGGAAGGGACATTAAAAATCTACTCATCCCACCCCCTGCCATGGCCTAGGTTAAAAATCTACTCTTCCCACCCACCCTGTCCCAGGGTGCTCCAACCAGGCCTCGGACGCTTCCAGGGATCCAGGGGCAGCCACAGCTTCTCTGTGCCAGGGCCTCCCCACCCTCACAGGGTTACTGATGAACAGACCCAACTCCAGCTCTCTTATCACCCCTTCAGACCCTGGAAGGTGCTGGGAGGTCTCCACACAACTTTCTCTTCTCCAGACTGAACATTTCCAACTCTCCCAACCTATTCCAGTCTCCTAAGCAACTTCCTGGCCTCCTCTGGACTTGCTCCAGCAGTTCCATGCCCTTCTCACGTTGGGGGCATCGGGATGGTTTAACCCTGGCTGCACCCTCAGGATCTCAGCATCCCTGGATGTGGTTTCTGGTGCATTTTGAGCAAACCTCCCCCTCCACAGCTGCCCTGAGCCCTGCACTCTGTCCACACCATAAAGCAGCAGCCTGGAGCCTAACGGCCCCAGAAATGACACCCAGTTCTGCTTGTTCTGCACAAAAAGTGACACTCTTGTAAGTAAATTAAATACTAATTTAGACTATTGCTTTATTATGGGCCAAGTGTAAAAAATTAATTGAGGCTTTCAGCCAGTTGCGGATTCAAGTAATTCATTACAAGTGAAAATGATGAACTGCACGAAGCAACTCTTTACCAAACATCTTGGAGAGTTATGTATTGGTTTTACTAACGTTACATAATTAAGCAACTGTGTAATTGGCAACACATTTATCACTTCTGCAATTCTGTTTTTCGTGAGTAAAAAAAAAAAAAAAGCATTCATATTTGTTTGCTGGAGCATCAGCTTCTTTGGCAACTCCAACAGCAAACATAATGCATGGAGCTGGAGAACTCGGAGCAGGAATGGGCTGGAAGAGGCTGCTCCTGTTTTAGCAACCTCACAGCAACTGCTGGGTGCTGGTGGCCGAGAAAAGAAACCCAAATTAATGCTTTAGTGGTGGGGAAAGCCTGCCTGGAAAAGGAATCCAGGCCTAGAGCAAGCAGCACTCCTCCCTGCTACCTCCAGCCCTGGTCTGTGTGGAGGAAACAGGATCTCAGAATTTACTGGGGCAATCCCAGTCCCCGAAAAGCTGAGCTGAGCCTCTGCACATCCCACGGGGAGGATGGCAGCTCCATCCCAGAGTGGGCATCACAGCCCCATCCCAGGTGTGAGGTGATGTTTATGAACCCCATCCTCATTTTGGCCCCCTCCCAGGTGAGCAGGGCCCATCTGCCAGGTGCACTGATGGACCCCTGTGCCCTCCCAATTCCTCCGTATTCCCAGTGAAAGTTTTTTGTGTATTTTTACACATCCAGGGAGATGGAAGCGCTAGCTCGGAGGCTGGAATGCCTGGGCATTCTCCTTGCCCTCCTGTGGACACGCGAGGGAACAGCAGCAGGATGCTCCGGGCAGGATGCTCCGGGCTCTCACCCATCCCCGGCCCCACCAGGTGACTTTGGAGCACTTTAAAACACACCACAACTGCTCTGCCCTGCTCTGCCGCTGCCCCAGAGCGATATAAACCCCCATAAAATAAAAATAAACCAACACCAGGGAGGAGAAGCTGAAAGGAATCCGGCGATGTGGGAGGAGATAAAACTCCAGGCTGGGAGTTAAAATGAACCCTGCTGACCCCAGGACATCCAATAACTGGTTCACAGGATGGGCTGCATCTTTTGTCAGGGGAATTTTTTAGATTGTAATAATTGTTTTTATAGTCTTAGTCGTGTTTCCCTGTCTAGTGAAGTGTATGCAGAAGCCCATAGGGGAGTAAGAAAGAAAAGAGGAGTTGTGGCATCCCATGAAGCCGGATCACACCTGTGTGGTGTGGTGTCACAGACATCTTTTTATGGGAAATCTTTCCTGAGGATTTTTTTCCTCTTGAGAAGCTGAGAGGTCTCAGGGACAAAATGTAAGCAATGGTTATCTGCTGCTGTGGAATGCAACAGGTGCGTCTGGGATTGGTCTCATGTGGTTGTTTCTAATTAATGGCCAATCACAGCCCAGCTGGCTCAGACAGAGAGCCAAGACAGAGCTTTGTTATCATTCTTTCTTTTTCTATTCTTAGCTTAGCTAGCCTTCTGATGAAATCCTTTCTTCTATTCTTTTAGTACAGTTTTAATGTAATATATATCATAAAATAATAAATCAGCCTTCTGAAACATGGAATCAAATCCTCATCTCTCCCCTCATCCCGAGGCCCCTGTGAGCACGGTCACAGTGTGGAGCCCTCAAGGTGCTGCAGGGCTCCCTGCTGCCTTCCCCGAGGGCTCAGGGGAGCCAGGGGAGCTGGGGCAGGGCAGGGGTTACCTCCAGCTCCCTCAGCACCGGGTGGTCCTCGATGCCCGGGAACAGCACACGCATGGCGTAGGTGCGGTAATCCAGGTAGGGGATCCCCGAGCGGTCCAGGTCGCTGGTCAGCTCGTTGATGTCCGTCTGCAGCTCTGCAAAGGCTGTTCAGGGGAGAGAACAGGGCAGGGCTCAGCTCCAGGGGGCTCTGGGCAGGGCTGGCTGGGCGCTGTCCCCGTGGGCACGGCAGGGAAGGGTTCAGGTCGGAAAAGACCCTGAGACAATCAAATCCAACCTCCCCTGCCATGGCCTAGGTTAAAAAATCTACTTTTCCCACCCCACCCTGTCCCAGGGTGCTCCAACCAGGCCTCGGACGCTTCCAGGGGATCCAGGGGCAGCTACAGCTTCTCTGTGCCAAGGCTTCCCCACCCTCACAGGGTTACTGATGAACAGACCCAACTCCAGCTCTCTTATCACCCTTCAGACCCTGGAAGGTGCTGGGAGGTCTCTGTACACAACTTTCTCTTCTCCAGACTGAACATTTCCAACTCTCCCAACCTATTCCAGTCTCCTAAGCAACTTCCTGGCCTCCTCTGCACTTGCTCCAGCAGTTCCCCTTCTCACTTGGGGCATCCCGGGATGGTTTAACCCTGGCTGCACCCTCAGGATCTCAGCATCCCTGGATGTGGTTTCTGCTGCATTTTGAGCAAACCTCCCCTCCACAGCTGCCCTGAGCCCCTGCACTCTGTCCACACCATAAAGTAGTAGCCTGGAGCCTAACGGCCCCAGAAATGACACCCAGTTCTGCTTGTTCTGCACAAAAAGTGACACTCTTGTAAGTAAATTAAATACTAATTTAGACTATTGCTTATTATGGGCCAAGTGTAAAAATTAATTGAGGCTTTTTCAGCCAGAAGGCGGATTCAAGTAATTCATTACAAGTGAAAATGATGAACTGCACGAAGCAACTCTTTACCAAACATCTTGAGAGTTATGTATTGGTTTTACTAACGTTACATAATTAAGCAACTGTGTAATTATACACATTTATCTTCTGCAATTCTGTTTTTCGTGAGTAAAAAAAGTATTCATATTTGTTTGCTGGAGCATCAGCTTTTTGGCAACTCCAACAGCAAACATAATGCATGGAGCTGGAGAACTCGGAGCAGGAATGGGCTGGAGAGGCTGCTCCTGTTTTAGTAACCTCACAGCAACTGCTGGGTGCTGCGGTGGAGAAAAGAAACCCAAATTAATGCTTTAGTGGGGGAAAGCCTGCCTGAAAAGGAATTCAGGCTTAAGGTCGGAAAAGACCTCTGAGATCAAACCCAACCTATGTCCAATCCCCACCTTGTCAACAAGACCAGCCCTCCAGAGCCCTCAGATCACAGAATCCTGAAATTATTTAGGTCGGAAAAGACCCCTGAGATCATGAAACCAAACCTATGTCCAATCCCCACCTTGTCAACAAGACCAGCCCCCTCAGAGACTGCACCACCTCCCTGGGCAGCCCGTCCCAGCCCTTTCCACTGAGGAACCTCCTGAAAGCCCCACCAGCCACCTGCAGGACCCCTCCCCTGCCCGGCCTCACCTGCGCAGGGAGCAGCTTGGGGTGGTTCTTGTTCTCCAGGTTCTTCTCGGATGAGGTCGGGAGAGCAGCTGCTTGAGGACGCGTGGTGGCACTCCAGCTTGCCCTGCAGCCCCGTCATGATCCATGCAGGCCACGTTGCCGTGATCGGCGCATGGAGAAGCTGCGCCTGCAGCTCCAGCGTCTTGGATGAAGGTCAGCAGGAACACCTTTGTTGTTGATCAGCTGGGCAAAGAGCTTCAGGGCCTTCTCCACGCCTGTTGCCTGTTCCCCTGCACCTGCAGGAGGAGATGGTGGCTGTCAGGTGTGGCGGGGGACAAGGGACAGCAGGGCAGCGCTGCCAGCACCAAGGGAACCACAGGAGCAGGGAATGGTTTGGGTGGGAAGGGACATGGAGACCTTTGTCCAGCCTCCTGTGGGAAGGGACATTAAAAATCTACTCATCCTACCCCCTGCCATGGCCTAGGTTAAAATCTACTCTTCCCACCCACCCTGTCCCAGGGTGCTCCAACCAGGCCTCGGACGCTCCAGGATCCAGGGCAGCCACAGCTTCTCTGTGCCAAGGCTTCCCACCCTCACAGGGTTACTGATGAACAGACCCAACTCCAGCTCTCTTATCACCCCCTTCAGACCCTGGAAGGTGCTGGGAGGTCTCACACAACTTTCTCTTCTCCAGACTGAACATTTCAACTCTCCCAACCTATTCCAGTCTCCTAGCAACTTCCTGGCCTCCTCTGCACTTGCTCCAGCAGTTCCATGCCCTTCTCACGTTGGGGCATCGGGATGGTTTAACCCTGGCTGCACCCTCAGGATCTCAGCATCCCTGGATGTGGTTTCTGCTGCATTTTGAGCAAACCTCCCTCCACAGCTGCCCTGAGCCCTGCACTCTGTCCACACCATAAAGCAGCAGCCTGGAGCCCAACGCCCCCCAGAAATGACACCCAGTTCTGCTTGTTCTGCACAAAAGTGACACTCTTGTAAGTAAATTAAATACTAATTTAGACTATTGCTTTATTATGGGCCAAGTGTAAAAATTAATTGAGGCTTTCAGCCAGTTTGGATTCAAAGTAATTCATTACAAGTGAAAATGATGAACTGCACGAAGCAACTCTTTACCAAACATCTTGAGAGTTATGTATTGGTTTTACTAACGTTACATAATTAAGCAACTGTGTAATTGGCAACACATTTATCACTTCTGCAATTCTGTTTTTCGTGAAAAAAAAAAAAAAAAAAAAGCATTCATATTTGTTTGCTGGAGCATCTTCTTTGGCAACTCCAACAGCAAAACATAATGCATGGAGCTGGAGAACTCGGAGCAGGAATGGGCTGGAAGAGGCTGCTCCTGTTTTAGCAACCTCACAGCAACTGCTGGGTGCTGGTGGCCGAGAAAAGAAACCCAAATTAATGCTTTAGTGGTGGGGAAAGCCTGCCTGGAAAAGGAATTCAGGCTTAGAGCAAGCAGCACTCCTCCCTGCTACCTCCAGCCCTGGTCTGTGTGGAGGAAACAGGATCTCAGAATTTACTGGGGCAATCCCAGTCCCCGAAAAGCTGAGCTGAGCCTCTGCACATCCCACGGGGAGGATGGCAGCTCCATCCCAGGGTGGGCATCACAGCCCCATCCCAGGTGTGAGGTGATGTTTATGAACCCCATCCTCATTTTGGCCCACTCCCAGGTGAGCAGGGTCCATCTGCCAGGTGCACTGATGGACCCCTGTGCCCTCCCAATTCCTCCGTATTCCCAGTGAAAGTTTTTTGTGTGTTTTTACACATCCTGGTGGGAAATCCAGGGAGATGGAAGCGCTAGCTCGGAGGCTGGAATGCCTGGGCATTCTCCTTGCCCTCCTGTGGACACGCGAGGGAACAGCAGCAGGATGCTCCGGGCAGGATGCTCCGGGCTCTCACCCATCCCCTGCCCCACCAGGTGACTTTGGAGCACTTTAAAACACACCACAACTGCTCTGCCCTGCTCTGCCGCTGCCCCAGAGCGATATAAACCCCCATAAAATAAAAATAAACCAACACCAGGGAGGAGAAGCCGAAAGGAATCCGGCGATGTGGGAGGAGATAAAACTCCAGGCTGGGAGTTAAAATGAACCCTGCTGACCCCAGGGCATCCAATAACTGGTTCACAGGATGGGCTGCATCTCTTGTCAGGGGAATTTTTTAGATTGTAATAATTGTTTTTATAGTCTTAGTCGTGTTTCCCTGTCTAGTGAAGTGTATGCAGAAGCCCATAGGGGAGTACGAAAGAAAAGAGGAGTTGTGGCATCCCATGAAGCCGGATCACAGCTGTGTGGTGTGGTGTCACAGACATCTTTTTATGGGAAATCTTTCCTTAGGATTTTTCCTCCTGAGAAGCTGAGAGGCCTCAGGAACAAAATGTAAACAATGGTTATCTGCTGCTGTGGGATGCAACAGGTGCATCTGTGATTGGTCTCATGTGGTTGTTCCTAATTAATGGCCAATCACAGCCCAGCTGGCTCAGACAGAGAGTCCGAGACAGAGCTTTGTTATCATTCTTTCTTTTTCTATTCTTAGCTTAGCCAGCCTTCTGATGAAATCCTTTCTTCTATTCTTTTAGTACAGTTTTAATGTAATATATATCATAAAATAACAAATCAGCCTTCTGAAACATGGAATCAAATCCTCATCTCTTCCCTCATCCCGAGACCCCTGTGAGCACGGTCACAGTGTGGAGCCCTCAAGGTGCTGCAGGGCTCCCTGCTGCCCTCCCCGAGGGCTCAGGGGAGCCAGGGGAGCTGGGGCAGGGCAGGGGTTAGTTACCTCCAGCTCCCTCAGCACCGGGTGGTCCTCGATGCCCGGGAACAGCACACGCATGGCATAGGTGCGGTAATCCAGGTAGGGGATCCCCGAGCGGTCCAGGTCGCTGGTCAGCTCGTTGATGTCCGTCTGCAGCTCTGCAAAGGCTGTTCAGGGGAGAGAACAGGGCAGGGCTCAGCTCCAGGGGGCTCTGGGCAGGGCTGGCTGGGTGTTGTCCCCTGGGCACGGCAGGAGGGGCGGCTCAAGGAAGGGTTCAGGTCGGAAAAGACCCCTGAGACAATCAAATCCAACCTATGTCCAATGCCCACGTTGCCAACAAGACCAGCCCCAACAAGCTCAGCACCCCTGGAGGCTCCATCTCAGCAGCCATGGTGGGAGAACAGGCTCTGCTCAGAGCAGAGACTGAGAACAAAGCTGTGGTTAATTTGTATGCAGTTCACACCTGTGCACACACACCTAAAACACCTTTAAAGGCTGTGCAGAGAAACAAGGATCTGTTTTCATAACTTGCTGCCTCCCCTATTCTCCTTTCTTCTTGTTTTCCTCCTCTATCAACAGTTGGCAAGATAATCAAATCTGATGCAGATCAAATCTGAGCTGCTGCAGGGGTCAGGAAGGGATTTATTTTTCCTCTCCTAACACCGTGTTGTACAGCTGGATGTGTCTCCTCCTGTTCCCTCTCCAAAGTGTGACACGCTGGCTCAGGGAAGCCTCTGTACCCCAGCTGGGCTGTGCCAAGCTGAATCTGTGCCTTCTCCTGAACACATCTCAATTTTTGCCCTGTGCTTTCAAGGCTGCCCTTGAAATCGGCTGAATCCAATGCAACTCTCTCTCCACTATGAAATGTGCAGTCATTAATTTTATTTTGACTAAGCCCCTTCCCAGGTGGGAGGAGCAGGAAACAACAGCATCACCCCCCAAAAATCCACCTTCACCTGCGGGGTGAGGAGGCTCAGCTGCCTCCTTGCAAGGGACAGGACTCATCCATGTGGAAACTCTCAATCAGCAGCTCTGGGTACTCCAAATAACACCCCAAATTTAGGCAGGGTGCCTAAGCAGGATCAAGCTCTAATCCCATTCTCTGCACATCAGAGCCGTGTCTGCTGCTCACACGCTGCTGGCTGCCACCCTCCTGTGGTGGGGCAGGCATGGGAACTCTCAAAAATCCCACAAAAAAACCCACAAAAACCCCACAAAAATCCCACAAAAACCCACAAAAAACCCCCACAAAAAACCCACAAAAAACCCACAAAAACCCCACAAAAAACCAACCAAAAAACCCACAAAAAACCAACCAAAAACCCACAAAACCCCACAAAAAACCCACAAAAAAACCCACAAAAAAACCATAAACCCCAAGGAGCTCCCACAAACCCCAAGGAGCTCCCACCCAGCTCCCAGGGGCACTGGGAGAACTGGGACCCCACGCAGGGATCTGCAGCCCCCAGGGCCGCCCGGCCGCGGCAGCACTGACCCTCCTTGCACTCCAGGGCCACCCGGGACTCCAGGTTGTCCATCTGCATCTGCAGCCTCTTGAGGGTGAGGTCGTTCTCACGGGACTTGCGCTTGTAGGCGATGAGGACGATGATGACGATGATGAGGAGCAGGGAGCCGCCGGCCGCGATGCTGACGATGGCGGGCAGGGTCAGCAGGCTGTCAGAGACGACGCTCACCGAGCCAGGGGAGAAGGCGACGCCCCCGACGCGCACCTGCAGGGCACACAGCCCGGCTGAGAGCAGCTCGGGCTGTGCCCCTGTGCCAAAGCCCCACCACGGGGCCCTGCAAATCCCTGGGGAGCACCGAGCCACCTCTGCTCGGGAGCTGAAAACCCCAATTGCCTTCCAACACAGAGGGGGCTGCTTGTGTGAGAGCACAGGGAGGCTTCAAGTGATGATAAATGTGCCAGCCCTTCACTATCTGGGCTTTGTTCTTATTATCTGATGGCTCCATTTGACTTTCATTTTATAAGCTTTCAACTCCTTTTCGTAAACCGTGGACGTTAACAAGCCCCTGATCATTCCACTGACAAGAAACCAGAGTGACTGCAAGGGCACAGCAGAGAAGGGAGCAGAAAGCCCCACGTGAGAGCTGTGGAGCAAACAGGCTGGAGTTGACACCAGGACAGGCTTTTCTTGGATGTGCCCTGGCCGCAGATGTGAGCAGCTCTCAGCCAGGTTAGGCTGCTGGGAGTCACACTGTGATAATCTGAGTATGTTTTGGATGCTGAACTTCAAGGGAAATAAATCACAATTACAATCTCATTTGGGCTCTGCTCAGGCAGTTCAGCAGCTGGGGCTTGGTCTGCAGGAGCAGCAGAGGAAGCAGCGATGCCCAGACCCTGAGCAGAGGGAGGCACTGAGGGTTATCCTGGATGAGGGGGTTGATCCAACCACTCCAGGGTTCAGATGTTCCTGGGTCCTGCTTTGGGAAAAGGCAAAACCTTTCCACCCACTTGGCAGCTCAGGTCTGTCTCTGTGGGCTCATTAACCCCTCCAGGAGGGAGAACACTGGGAATGGTCTCAACTTCATCCACAGGAAGGATGGCACCCACTGCCAAAGGAAGATTTGTTCCTTCTAGAAGGCTCTGAGGGGCATTTTTCCTTCTAGAAGGGAGTGACTCTGAGGGAAGGACAAAGTCTCTCCATGCTAATCCACATCAATATTTTAAACTTCCAATCAGACACCCATAAAATGGAAAATCCTGCTGGGGATTGTGTATCCAAGCGAGTCAGGGAGCTGGAGAAGGAGGAGAAAGGGTGGGGAGGAGATGGGAGGGGGATGCTGGAGGAGGAGGATGAAGGGTGGGGAGGAGATGGGAGGGGGATGATGGAGGAGGAGGATGAAGGGAGGGGAGGGAAGGGATGCTGGAGGAGGATGAAGGGTGGGGAGAAGAGGGAAGGGGATGCTGGAGAAGGAGGAGAAAGGGTGGGGAGGAGATGGGAGGGGGGGGGATGATGGAGGAGGAGGATGAAGGGTGGGGAGGGGAAGGGGATGCTGGAGGAGGATGAAGGGTGGGGAGGAGATGGGAGGGGGATGCTGGAGGAGGAGGATGAAGGGTGGGGAGGAGAGGGAAGGGATGCTGGAGGAGGAGGATGAAGGGAGGAGAGGGGAAGGGGATGCTGACGGGACATGCAGCCCTCACCATCACTCTGTGCTGCCCGCTGAGGGTGGGGGGCTCGCACAGCAGCTGCGTCTCGGACACGGTGACGGCGCAGGGCGTCTCCCCGATCAGCACCGTGTAGTTGAGCTTGGCTCCTCCCGGGGCGGGCGGGCACAGGTTCCTGCCCTGGGGACACGGGGACACAACACCGACAGAGATGCAGCCCATCCCTCCAGCTCCCAGCTCATGCAAACAGCGGGGCTCTGTTCAGGGCACCCCAAACTCCGCAGCCCGGGGGTTTTGGGGCTCCCCAAGGCTGAGCCAGGCTCTCCTTACCTTCAGGATGATGGGAGAGCCCGGCTTCTGCTCCAGCACCCCGGTGGAGCTCAGCATCTCGAAGGTGGGGTCGGGGTAGTAGATGAACTTGGTGTCGTTGTAGAGCAGCAGGGACTGGACGTTGTTGAAGATGAAGCCGAACTCGTCCGGGCGCTCCACGGCGTCCAGCCCCGGGCGGTACTCGGCCGTCAGCGGGGGAGCCAGGCAGGCCAGGGCCGTGGAGTTCAGCACCTTGCACACCTGGGGAAGGGGACACAGCAGGGAACACTGGGGGACACAGCAGGGAGCACTCTGCCCTGAGCTGGGGCCATGATGTTCAGCACCTTGCACACCTGGGAAAGGGAAACAGCAGGGAACACTCTGCCCTGAGCTGGACCCTGATGCTCTGGTGGATGGGAAGCCCAGTGGGTTCATGCTTAGCCGGGAATGTTTAATCCAGGCTTGATGCTCCGTGGTCTCAGAGGTCTTTTCCAACCTTGCTGATTTCACGAGGCATTACTGCCACAATTTTGGGTAATTTGCCTCTCCTCCAGCCGGCATGAAGGCACTGGGGTGGAGATGGAGGGTGAGGCCAAAATGAGCCGTGTTTCAGTGGAGCTAAAGGCTCACACAGCAGCTCTCACTCATTTTTCTTTATTTTTTTCCCATTTCTTTCCACTTTTCTCCTCTCTAGCTCTGAAGCAGGCCCATAGGGAATACCAGTTCCCTGCTGCAAATGGGTGATTAGAGGCCATTCCCAAATGCCAGCGAGGGAAGGGAACAGAACATGTGACACTGGTGGGCAGGAGGGAACATGAAGGTCATCTCCTGCTGGGCTGAGGACACCCACAGCTCCTGCAGCCCTCAGAGCAGGGAAATCACTGATTTATGGGGCTCTTGCCTTGTAAAGCAGCAAGAGCCCAACCATTTGGCCTCTCTCCATAACTGAAAGATTTAATTTCACTCAATTTTGTGTCTTCAGAATTATTTTTGTAGCACTGTAACTGCAAGTGCTAGCAACAAAATTAGATGTCTTTTTAAAAAGAGCTCAGATGAAAAAGGTCTTGAGGGGGAGAAAAGGAATAGGAAAAGACCTCTCAGTGATTTGCCCTTTCCAAGAGAATACGGACTCAGCCACAAAGATCACTGCATAGAAACAATATATTTCAGCTTTACTTGGCCAGAATAATTTCTGAAGTCCTGGAGGTTCAATCCTTACACAAGAACCTCGCTCAGTCCCCATTTAGCTGGGGGTTCATCTCAGCTTCTCACTCATGGACTGAAAACATACAGACAGGGGAAGGAGACAATCTCACATTTTTGTGTGTCAAATTCCCTCTTCCCAGTGCCCCCGGTTTGGGGGAGTGCAGGAAATGCCCCTAGAACAGCTTTGGCTGTGTCAGACCTGCCCAGGCAGGCAGCCCTGGCAGCAGTGCCCATGCAGGGTGATGCTCCCAGCTGCAGCAGTGCCCATGCAGGGTGCAGGAGGCAGCCCTGGCAGCAGTGCCCATGCAGGGTACAGGGTGATGTTCCCAGCTGCAGCAGTGCCCATGCAGGGTGCAGAAGGCAGCCCTGGCAGCAGTGCCCATGCAGGGTGCAGGGTGATGCTCCCAGCTGCAGCAGTGCCCATGCAGGGTGCAGGAGGCAGCCCTGGCAGCAGTGCCCATGCAGGGTGCAGGGGGCAGCCCTGGCAGCAGTGCCCATGCAGGGTGATGCTCCCAGCTGCAGCAGTGCCCATGCAGGGTGCAGGGTGATGCTCCCTGCCCAGCAGTGCCCATGCAGGGTGCAGGAGGCAGCCCTGGCAGCAGTGCCCATGCAGGGTGATGCTCCCAGCTGCAGCAGTGCCCATGCAGGGTGCAGGGGGCAGCCATGGCAGCAGTGCCCCATGCACGGTGATGCTTCCAGCCCCTACTCACGTTGACGAACTCCTTGCCGTTGTGCTTGACGCGGATCCGCGGCTCCTGGATCACGTCCAGGTTGGAGCCGGTGACAGTCAGGGGAGTGTGGCCGCTGTGGGAAGGCAGGAGAGGCTGATCAGGGCTGGGCTGGGCCCAGGGACAGGATGCCAGTAGGGTTAGGCTGAGGAGGGTGAGTACAGCCCCGTGGTGTGACAGCAGCAGCCACCCTGTCCCTCACACTCCCTTTTGGTCAACATCAGCTCTTTCCTGTCTTGGTGGCTGCTGGCTTTGTGGTGTACAGGACCACAAGAATGAGCCCTTAAGGAGCAGTTGTGCCCTTCTGCAGCAGATGGGGTGGTCTGGGCTTTGGTTGAGCCCCCAAATTCCTGGTGCAGGGTCTGCTGTGGCTGCCTGGCTGAACACAACCTCCCTGGTAACCCCAGGCCTGAGCTGTGCTAAATGCAAACCCCAGAAATGCCCAGCCCTGACCCCTTCAGGATGCTGGGTGGGATGTGCATTCCCAAACAGCCTCTTTTGTGGCCTGGGTGTGTGCTGAGCAGCCCCAGGGCAGGGGAGAGCCGAGCAGGTGCTGTTTTACCTGGCGATGCTCCACTCGGGCTCGATGTGCTGCACCTTGGGGTCATCGATGTACTCAAACAGCAAAGTCCTCTCCAGCTGAGCCCTGTCCACGCTGACAGAGACCTGAACAGCCCCCAGGCCGTGGGCTGAGGGTGCTGACACACAAACAATCTCGTTCATGGATCGCCTGCACAGGAGGGAAACGGGCAGGGTTAATGGGGTGGTGGTTGTGAAAAGTCCTGGGGCTGCTATCTGGTACCTCATTCCTTTCTTGAAATAATATCCCACTCACATAGTTCCTATTTTAACTACAAAAGTTACCTTTTTTACTACAAAACTACATTTATCCTACTATTAAAATGTTAATACGGCACTACTAATCAATACAACAAAATACATAAAGTAAGTATCTGCATAGAGCCAGATAACATGCACTTTTCACAGTGGTTTAGGGGCAGGAAACAGCCTTGGTCCTGCCCTGGGGCAGCCCATACAGGGCTGAGCCTACAGCCAGCCCCAGACTGGTACCTGGGGAGCTGCAGAGGTGGGCAGGAGGGTTTGGCATGGAAGGAAAGCTGGGGAGCTGTGCCCATGGTGGGAGCAGCGCAGCCCCCCTGAAATCCCTCTCTGTGCCAAGCTGCAGCCCCCACATCCCCCCGAACCCGCTGCCGTCTGCCGGGCGTGTGAAAACAGATGGCTGCCTTTTCAATGGGACGCACGAGCTCAGTGAAAAGCCAAATTCCTCCCCTCCCCAGCCCAGCGCACACACGGGGCTCTTGTGAGCGGCACAATGAGCAGCCCCTGCCTGGGCAGGGCCGTGGCCGTGGCAGAGCTGCCTCGGCTTTGTCTCCCCCCAGAGCGGGGTGACCTGGGCCCGGCGCTGCCTGGCCGGACACAACAGACCATCTGCTGCCACCAGGGCCCCAGAGAAGGTGGAGGCAGCGACACAGCGAGGCACTGCCAGAGCACAAAGGCGCCGGTGGGAGGAGGGATGGAGAAGGGGAATGGGATCTGAGCATCCCGAACAGAGCTGGGAGGAACCGCCCGGCTCCATGGACACTGATCCAGCACATTCCCGGCAGGGCAGTGCTCCTCTGGCTGTCCTTGGTGCCCAAACCTACCCCAGCTCACCGGAAAGTCAGTGTTTTCTGCGGCTCCTTCAGTTTTGGGCTCCCCCAGGGCAGAGGGCAGGCAGGTCTGCAGCACCTCACTGCCATTCTGCTACTTAAATCAAAACCTGAATGGGTGACCTTCACCACCCTCACCATCCTCAGGGGCTGTGGAGGTGCCTGGGTGGCTGAGGCTCAGGCACAGCCGTGTCCCTGCTCTGTTTCCAGCAGAGCTCTGAGCCAGGGGGACAAGCTGTGCTCCCTTCTGGGGGTCCTTACACACCCCCTGCCCTCTCTAATGGGCACTCAGGAGGGCACGGAACAGCAGACACCACAATGTTCCCAGCTCACACCTCGGCCCTTCCACCCTCCACATCCGAGGGGACAGAAACAACCCCCTGAAACGCCTCCAACCGCCCCCTGAAACACCTCAAACAATCCTCTGAAACAACCCCCTGAAACACCTCCAACAACCCCCTGAAACACCTCAAACATCCCCCCACTGAAACACCTCCAACAACCCCCTGAAACAACCCACTGAAACACCTCAAACAACCCACTGAAACAACCCACTGAAACACCTCCAACAACCCCTGAAACCCTCAAACAATCCCCTGAAACAACCCACTGAAACGCCTCCAACAACCCCCTGAAACACCTCCAACAACCCCTGAAACCCCTCAAACAATCCCCCTGAAACCCCTCAAACATCCCACTGAAACACCTCGAACCAACTGCACTGGCCATTGCTGCTGATGCAATAACACATCCAGCCCTTCCTGCCCCCTGCTCCTTTCCTATCCCCACTTGGTTTTATCACATCCACCTTGGTTTAATTCAGCCACAAAGGCTTCCTCGTGGGAGGAGTGGGGTTCTCCAGGCTCTGAGCTGGGTCTCAGAGTGATTCTATGCAGACTGATGGGTTCCTGCCCTGCTCCTGCTCCTTTTCCTATCCTCACTTGTTTTTATCACATCCACCTTGGTTTAATTCAGCCACAAAGGCTTCCTCCTGTGAGGAGTGGGGTTCTCCAGAGTGGTTCTGTGCAGCCTGATGGGTTCCTGCCCTGCTGCTGCCCACCCCGTGCCCGCCCAGCTCTGGCACGGGCTGGGAGTGATGCAGGGCTGCTGGCAGAGCGGCTCCCAGCTCCCTGTGATCAGCTAATTAGCTTTCTGTGCTATTATTGTGTCGTCATGGTGAATCTGCCCACTCCTCCGATCAGAGAGGGGAGAATGGGGGAAGCTGTAATTAGAGGGAATCTCATTAGGAGCTGCTTCATCTCACCAGGCTCCCCTACGCCCTGGAGTACAATTGGAGTTCATTGCCTCACAACAGTCCCAGGCATGGCCCCAGTGAGGATGGGGCACTCGGCCACTGCTCCCTGGCTGCATTTCTGTCCTGCTGCCATCAGAGCACCCAGGGAATCCAAAACCCCTCCAGGTTTTGCAGGCCAGTAGCTGCAGGTTGCCCGAACAGCATCAGGTGTTTATTTAAGGGATGATATTCCAGGGCTGGCCCCACACCTCTGCTGCTCCCTGCCTCCACCTGAGGCAGCAATTTGGCATCTTTGTTTGGGATGTGGGAGGAAATATTGATGGATTGGTTACACTGCTTAACACCTGGAGGGCTGAGCTGCGCTGGAAGGTTCTGGAACGCCCTGGGCACCATCCTGGGATGGATCCAGAGCAAGCCCTGCTGATAACCCAATGTGCTCTCACATCTGAGAACCTCTCAGGCTTTTGGATGAGAAATTCACCTCCAGGGATCTCTGCTTTTCCAGAAACTTCCTCAGCTCCTCCTGGGCAGCCTGGGTGAGGATCTGAGGGGCAGAACCCCTTTGGATGCCAGGCTGCCACCCAGGCTGTGCCCACCCCAGCAGGGTGGGCAGGGCTGTGTACTGATACACACAGATGTAAACCACACGTCTCTTTTTTAACTAAGCCCCAGGAAAACCCATTAAACCCTGCAAATGTCAACTCTGTGTTTACACTGCTGGGGAAATAGCAAATTTGCCATGGAAATCCCAGCAGAGATTGATGGCTGTGCAAGTTCCTCAGCAGGAGGTGTGAGCAGACCCTCGCCTTGCTCTGCCCTGAGGATCCCAGACCATTTTTAGGAGTTTGAGGCACCTGCAGCAGTGGCTACAATAAAAGCAATGCAGGTCTGTGAAAAGAGAAAGGAGGTATTTCATATAAATGTTCCATTTTCTTCAGAGCAGCCAGGCTGGGGGCAGCTACTGGTGACCAATACAACCATATTTCCATCCCAGTGGTGTTTCACTGTGATTTTCAGAGCAGTTACCACTGGAACAGCATTAAAATGAAATAATGAACAGCACTGACACCAATGAATCCCTCCCTTGCCATGCAAGCCTCCATCACAATAAAAGAGAAGATGGTTTCATGCAATAAAGGAGGGAGCCTCAGGGGCTTCCCAGATGGATTTTTGCACGTTCAGCTCCAGCAGATCCGTGCTGGGATGGGAGCAGGGGGTGCTGCAGGAGCCTGTGCTGTCTCTTACTGGAGGAATTCGCAGGTCTGGTTCCCCAGGAGCACGGAGACGCGGCTGCCAGCGCCCAGGTGGTGGCCAGAGATGGTCACCATGGTCCCTCCCGACTCCGGGCCACGGCTGGGGCTCAGGAAACTCACAGCTGGAGTCTGCAGGGAGGAAAGGACAGCTCAGGGCCCCTGCTGCAGCCAGGCAGCTGCTGTGGGGGCTGTGACAGGGCAGGACATCCCTGAGTGTGTCCAAGGCCAGGCTGGATGGGGCTTGGAGCAGCCTGGCATATGGAAGGTGTCCTGCCCATGGCAGGGGTGGCACAGGGTCTTTGAGGATCCCTCCCAACCCACACCAATCTGTGATTCCATAAGCAGTGCTCTGGGGGTGCAAAGCTGGATCCAAACCCTGTGGGAGCCCTGGTTCATCCAGAGCGAGCTCTCCATCCTGCAAGCTGTGCTTGTTGAGAGAGCCACCAAAAACTGAGCAACACCAGGGGGAAACCCCCAGAAAAAAACCCAGCAATTCCAGGACTGTCCTTTGGAGCCCTTCTGTGTGCCAGGCTCAGCTGCTGGGCACACACCATGAACATGTAGTGCTGCACTGACTTGGCTGTGAACTCAGGCACCGAAGGCTGAGCAAACCCAGGGGGAAAGCCCCAGAAAAATCCCAGCAATTCCTGTGGAGCTGGAGCCCCTCTGTGTGCCAGGCTCAGCCAGGCTCAGCTGTCCCCCAGGGCACTCACCACAATGCTGTCTGCCCAGCAGGGAACTCACCAAAAACAGGGGAAAAAAAATCCCGCAATTCCAGGACTGTCCTTTGAGCCCCTTGGCCATGAACATGTAGTGGCACCAAAACTGAGCAAATCCAGGGGGAAAGCCCAGAAAAATCCCAGCAATTCCTGTGGAGCTGGAGCCCCTCTGTGTGCCAGGCCCAGCTCCGTGCTGTCCCCAGCAGGGCACTCACCACGAACACGTACTGCTGCGCTGACTTGGCCGTGAACTCGGGCTTGCACTCTCCGATGCACAGGAGCACTGGGCCGGAGCTGATCCCTGGAAGCGCCTGCCCCATTTCACAGACGATCCTGGAAGCACAAATGCCTCAGTGGAGCTTTGGCAGGAGGTGCCAGCAGTGCCCTGCTCAGCTCCACGCTGCCATTATTTCTCCTTTCTCCCCCCCAACCTCTTTAACTTTGATATCTGCCTCTTTGGAAGGAGTTAATTACTGAGTCTATTTTTACCCTGTGTAGTAATTTAAAGGAAAAAAAAAATCAAAATTAGACATAATTATTACAAGCTGTAAACTCCAGAGCAAAGCAGAGCACTAATGGCAATATATTAGCCAGTAGCAAAGTGAGTGCGAAGTCCTCAGAGTAACAGATGAGTTCATTAAGGGAACAGCTCACACTGCAGACTCCCAGTTAATCACAACTGGAGAAACCTGCTGGGGGATGATAGAGACAGCCCTGGAGAGCAGCTTCTGCTGGGGGACAGGGCTGGCTGCCACAAACACTGGTGGTGGTCACAGAGCTTGTCCCTGTGCTCCTGGTGTGGTCCAGCTCAGCCCCGTGGGCACATCCTGAGGCTGGGAAAGCTGCAGGGCCAGGGAGAGCTGCTGGGGTTCACCACAGATGATGGATGAACAACCCCAAAAATGCCAGGATGAACAACCCCCAAAAATCTCAGGGCAAAGCTGCAGGGCCAGGGGGAGCTGCCGGGGTTCACCACAACTGATGGATGAACAACCCCACAAATCCCAGGATGAACAACCCCAAAATGCCAGGGCAAAGCTGCAGGGCCAGGGAGAGCTGCTGGGGCTGACCATGGCTGCTCACTGAGGATGAATAACCCCCAACTCCCAGGGCACTGGGGATGTGTGACACCAGCTGGGGCTGGGATCAAGCGGATGCCAGGCATGCCAGCAGGTCTGGGGAGGTTTTCAGAGGGGCATCAGCTGCCAGGGCTCTCCAGATGGACCTGCAGGCTGTGCTGGGAGGATAAATTCGAGAGCATCCCTGCAGGCCCTGGGAAGCTGAGGGTGGGAGGAACCTGCCCCAGAGTGGAAATCGGAGAGGGGGATTGGAGATGGGTAATTGGCCTCAGGGAGGAAAAGCTGAAGGCAGGAGTGAGCTGCCTGAGGCAGGAGGTGCAGCTCCACCTGTGAGGGGACCTGACCCTGGGAGTGGGACCAGAGAAGAGCCAGAGCAGCCTCCGCCTGCTGAGGCTGAAGGAGAAGGGAGCTCCCACTCCTCTGCCCATCACACACAAAGACATAAAAGGCCCCAATTTGGGGAGGCAGCGTTGGAGCTGCCTTCAGCAGCATTAAATTCACTGCAAATAAAAAATAAAATAAAATAAAATAAACCACGAAGACTGAAGGAAAAAAAGAAGCTGCTGTGCACAGGTGATGCCAGGAGGCCTGATGAAATACACACATGCTGGTAAAGAGCTGGAACGTGCACGTCCTCGTTGCTGCACATCAAAAGGGGCTGCCTGGAGAGACGCTGCCTTTGGGGAGCAGGGATTGAAGCCTCTCAGCTCCCAGCTCCTCGCTCTGCCTTTCAAGCAGACATCGCCCCTGCACCTCTCTGCCTGCTATTCCTTCACCTCTCCCTCCTCCTCCTCCTCCTGCAGACGGGCAGCGGGGAGAGGAGCCCGCTCTGAGCTTGGGGCCATGCAAACAAAGCCTGGGGGGTGATTCCTGGCACCCCAAGGGCAGGAGAGGAGAGGGGAGGTTCTCTCTGCCCAAGGAAACCCCAAACACCCAAGGGCAGCAGCTGCAGCCCAGGCCGGGTGCGGGACAGGGCACAAGTGACCGGGCACACCTGGTCCCGGGCCCTGCTCACAGCCAAATCCCCAGCAGGTACCTCGTTACAAAATGATGCATTCGGCAGAGCTGCAGGGTGCTGATTGCCGGGCTAAGTGGCCCTTTCACCAACATTAACCTAATTGCTGGCTGATAGATTGCGGGGCTGGAGCATATGGCAGAGTCATTACAGTCCTGGAATTCAGTCTGCCCACAGAACCCTTAAGAGGGTCCTTTTATCTGTATTCATCTTTAAAAGGCAGCTCTCATGCTAACGCTTGCTGTTATCTGCCCAGGGTAAATGTTTTAATGATGTTAACAAACTTTGAAAGCTCAAGAGCCGTAATTAGAGTCATGATTATAAAATCAGGGTTTCATACCATCAAAGGGGGATAATTTCATAATCTTCCACCCTTTATTTGAAAAATAAAATATAACAACGCGCTGCTCAGCAGAACAGCCCCAACTGCTCGCAGTGATGGGGTATTGGTGCCATTCCTGCAGCAGCCCCAAGCACCCTTCACCCCGTGATCCCAAATTCCCTGGCACTCTGCACTGCCCCTCGCTGCTCCAGAGGGGTCAGAAATGCCCCTTCTGCCTTACAGATGGGCAAAGAAACGCCAGGAATGGGCAAAACCCAACCAACACCACCATGTGCTGCTGGTGACGGGTCCTGGGCCTGCTGGGCTCTGAGTGGGAGCCACCAAATGCATTTCCCAGCAGAGAGGAATGGATTTTCCCAGCAGAGGATGAAGCTGGGGCAGATCTGTGCTGCTGGGAGCACCCGTGGGACCTTGGCCAGCTCCTACTGCACAGAACACCATCCTGGTCCCAGCAGGAGATGACACAACCCGAGGGGAGACATCACCGACTCGTCCTGTCCCACCCAGCACGATGTCCCCAAACACCCCCTGAGCCCCTCGGCTCCCCCGGCCCAGCCCCGAGGGGCGACAGAGGAGCGGCTGCCACGCCGCCGAGGGGTTCATTTGCCCGTCCCCCGTTCCAGGCCTGTTTTCTAATTTGGGGCTGACACTTTTCTCAGTGAAACAAATGGATTGACTGCAGGGGAGCCCACTCGGAGCGCGGGGCTGTCAGCGCCTCGCCCGCCTAACAAATGGCTGCTGCAGCCTGGGCGCCAGCGGAATTCCAAGTGGGATGGATGGGGAGGCAGCGGCAGCAGCAAGGTGCTCATCAGCAAAGGTGCTTAGCCAAGCAGGAACCGCCGTGTGCAAGGAAACAGAACATTTAATGCAAGCTTAAAGCGCTGCTTAACCCCTGCAGAGAGAGTGCAGAGCGTGGGGATGTGAGGGAATGTGCTGGAATCCCTTTCCATGCCCACCTCCACAGCCCTTCCCAGTGATGTTTTGGCCTCCTGAGCGTTGGCTGGAGGTCAGGGAGTGTGGGAATCTACAGAATCAGAGGGTTTTGGGAAAGCTGCATGATGCAGGCCTCAGAGACAGCAGAACTGTGAGCAGAGCTAAGCAGCAGCCGTGAGATTGGTCAGCAGAAAAAGTGTTTGAACTGTAGAAAAGGAAAAGCAAATAGAACAATGGTCTGTGTATTAATGCTTGTCTGAATAGCTCTCTAAGCTACAGAAAGTTTATCTAGCAAGATATTAAGAAAGTTAAAGCTTAATAATGGAGCTCTGTGCGTTGTGTTTTAAGGCTTACAAGCAGGTATTGTATTTGAAATAAGCAAGCATTGTTTAACCAAAGGTACCTGTGCTTATGGTGGTTGGATAGAACTGCTGTCAATATAGAATATATACTATACCGATATAAATCCTGTCAATGTGCTTTTGCTTTGTGTGATTGGTCAAGAAGCTTATAAAGTGAGTTGTAACATTAAGTTCTGTGTCTGCTGCCTGGGATGTGAGCTGCTGGCGTCTGCCCATTGCCATCACCATGGAATGAGGCTGATGCTGGAAAATCAAACAGCTTGAGGCGCGTTGCACAGCAGCCCCGTCCCGTTCGTGTCTGTAAACAGCCCCCAGCCAGCACCACCAGTGTCAAGGGAGGAGCTCTGGGGGTGCCCAGCCGGGGACAGGTGTGGGGACAGGTGTGGGGACAGGGGAGGGGACACTCACTGCTCGGCCACGACGTAGTGCTCGGGCAGGGGCGTGCACTGCACCCCGGCCACCTGCACGCCCTGCGCGATCTCCGAGAAGTCCAGGCCCAGGTTCACCCCACGGATGGTCACCCTGGTCCCTCCTTCCGGGGGCCCCGACACCGTCAGGATCTGCAGGGAGACAGCACAAGGTGAGGGGACGTGGGGTGGTGATTGAGGCTCCCCGGGACGAGGTGAGAATCTTGACTCCATGTTT
The DNA here is from genome assembly GCA_024865655.1 of Emberiza elegans. NCBI lineage: Eukaryota > Metazoa > Chordata > Aves > Passeriformes > Fringillidae > Emberiza > Emberiza elegans. The sequence continues at coordinate 79,995,619 of JALJVW010000184.1, read as the reverse complement.
CAGAAGGCTGATTTATTATGATATATATCATATCATATAATATTGTATCGTATCATATCATATCATATCATATAATATTGTATCGTATCATATCATATCATATCATATCATATCATATCATATCATATCATATCATATCATATCGTATCATATCGTATCATATCGTATCATATCGTATCATATCGTATCATATCGTATCATATCGTACCATACCGTACCATAATGATACGTTAAAACTATACTAAAAGAAATAGAGGGAAAGGATTTCATCAGAAGGTTAGAAAGGAATGAATAATGAAATCTTGTGACCGACCAGAGAGTCTGACACAGCTGGGCTGGGATTGGTCATTAAGTACAAACAATCCACATGGAACCAATCAAAGATGCGCCTGTTGGTGAGCAACCTCCAGAGCACATTCCATAGCCATCAGATAATTATTGTTTACATCGCTTTTCTGAGGCTTCTCAGCTTCTCAGGAGAAAAATCCTAGTGAAAGGATTTTCACAAAATATGTCAGTGACAGTGACATCCCCACCACGCCCCTTCTTCAGCTCCATCCCTGGTTTGGAACCCCTCCTGCTGCCAGACCAGCCAGGGCCACCCTCACGGCTCTCCTGGGTGTCCTGGAGGAGCCCAAGGATGCTCAAGTCCATCCATGCCCTGCTCCAAGAGAGGACTCCGAGGTCCCTGAGCTGGCCAAGAGGAGTGGGCAGTGCCATTCCCAGAAATCCCTGCAGAAGGACACACCTGGCTCCTGTCTCCATCCAGAACAGGGTAAGTCACCTTCCAGAAGCAGCCTTGGTGCTTGCAGAACTTTGCCTTCTGCCTTGGCTGTTCCCTGAATGTTAATGTCACATTTTATTAGTGACTTGGCACCTCAAATGAGTTAAAAATGTTAAAGGGTGAGGTGTGTGCTTTCAAGCTGCCTGTTTATAGCCTGCCTCAGCCATAATCATCCCTGCTTCCCTGGACTTGCATTAAGGACAATCTCCTCTTCAATTAGGAGTATAAATTTCAATAATGCATAGTCACAAAATTTGGACCCAGGACTCTCAGACAGTTATCCTGAATCTGCCACTGCTCTGTTGTTGCTCTTGGGTGAGTTTCTAATCTTCCCTGTGCTGCAGTTATTAATAAATAAACACAATCCATAATAATGCAATTTAATTAATTTAATGGATAAATCTTGTTTATGCTTCTTTGTTCCACCCTTGTCTTTGGCAAAAAACTTGAGCTCTTCAGAACCTTTTCCTCGCTGTTTCCAGATGGATGGGTGGTTTTTTCCACCTCCTCAGGAGTGAGGAAAGCCAAACACCAGCGCCACCCATCCCAGTGACCGGCCCCACAGCAGCCCTTATGGAACACCCCTGTCCCCATCACTTCTGCGCTTCCCAGTTCCCCAAACCATCTCCAGAAAGACACCCAGGAGCTTCAAGAATGAATGCCACCACCCCCACTAAACCCCTGGCCACATCCACGTGGTTTTTGAGCACTGCCAGGGTGACTCCAGCACCTCCCTGGGCATTCTGCTCGATTTTTGGCCACACATTTTTGGCTGAAGTTATTCCAGCTCCACGCACCCACCAAGCCACCCCCTCCTTCCTCCACATCCTTTAATTCCCACCTCCCTCTCCCCTCCACCGCCGGCTGGAGGTTTTTAATTTATTCACCACGCACTGCCTGTTGTGCTGCTGTTCCCTGTAACTCACACCATGGCCTGTCTTGTACCATTTAGCTCTGGGAAGCTCGGCGTGCTCGTAAACCCACTACAAAACCAAGCTGGATTGTGTTACACCGAGTCCTGGAGGCCTGGTGGTGTTTACATCACTGCTGGGGAATCACCTGAACTTGGCTGACAGTTACAACTGTCCTCTGCAGCTCTGGATGATGTTCAAATGCATTTACTGGGGCACTCACTCCGCTGTCTCGTTGTCTCATCGCTGCTCAAAAGAAAGAAGTCACTGCTTGCCATTTCCTGAGCTGAGCAGAAGCAGCAGGGCTGAGAGGCCTCCCTGAACAAAGCCCAGCTGATGCTGTATTTTAAAAATGTCCTGACCTGGAAAATCCCCAATATGGAGCTCCACTCGACCTAGATTTTAGTGGCCACTAATTGAACAGTTTTGAAGTAACTGTGCCATAAAGCAGCCCCAGGGTTAGAACAGATGCATTCAATTAATTACAGCTGGAGAGATTCAGTCAAAATCGCAGAAAGAAGATAAGTCTTAAAGGTCCCGGTGCACCCAGAGCTGGGCACCCTCCGAGCAGCATCCTGGGCTTCTGCTTGGGGTGAGCATGAGGCACCTCCAGCACAGCCAGCCCCTGGTCTGCCTTAATCCCAGCTGGGAGCTGCAGGGCTGCCAGCCCAGATTTCTGATCTGAGACAGACAGGATTAGCAAGAAATATTCCCCAATTTCAAGAAAATCACTTCACCAGACTGGCTTTTCACTTAGGGCGCTGTGGAGGATGAAAAGGAGCTGCAAAGGACAGCTGAGAAAGAGCAAGGCCACTACCAGGAATTGGACCTTTGCTGTTTAGGAATCTGCACCTCTGCTGGAAGTTTTTTTCAGGTTGTTTGCTAAACTGAAGCAGCTTGAAAGTCACTGAGATCTGAGCGGGGTGTGGGAGACAGAATTATCCTGAGCAGGCCACCTCTCCCCACTGCAGAGACAAATCCCAGCCCAGCCCCTGTCACAATGCTGGACAGGATCAGGTGTGCAGCCCTGTGTTAGCGATAAAATGGGCTGGGTGCAGGGATGAGGGGGGTGGCAGCAGCTCGGTCACCCTCGCACCCTGCCCTTGGTCAGGGAAGGGCTGCACGTGCTCCAGAGCACTTCTCTGATTGCTGCTTTTAGCTGGAACCAAGGTAGGGACCCCCAAGGCTGGAACCCAAGGGATCCCCAAGGCTGGGAACCCAAGGGATCCCAAGGCTGGAACCAAGGATCCCAAGGCTGGGACCCAAGGTAGGGATCCCCAAGGCTGGGACCCAAGGGATCCCCAAGGCTGGAAGTCAAGGGATCCCCAGGCTGGGACCCAAGGGATCCCCAAGGCTGGAACCAAAGGGATCCCCAAGGTTGGAACCCAAGGGACCCCCAGGTTGGAATCCAAGGGATCCCCAAGGTTGGAACCCAAGATATCCCCAAGACTGGAACCCAAGGGACCCCCAGGTTGGGATCCAAGGGACCCCCAGGTTGGAACCCAAGGGACCCCCAGGTTGGGACCCAAGGGACCCCCAGATTGGGATCCAAGGGATCCCCAAGGTTGGGATCCAAGGGATCCCCAGGTTGGAACCCAAGGGACCCCCAGGTTGGCATCCAAGGGATCCCCAAGATTGGAACCCAAGGGACCCCCAGGTTGGAACCCAAGGGACCCCAAGATTGGAACCCAAGGGACCCCTAGGTTGGAACCCAAGGGATCCCCCAGGTTGGGATCCAAGGATCCCAGGGCCCCAGGAGCCCCAGCCCAGTGCCAGAACCCTTCCCCTCACAGCCTGCAGGAGACACAGCTCCAGCAATGAGGGATGAATGTTCTCAGTGTCATGTCTTGCTGCTCGAATCTTTCAGCGTTTCTGACACGAAGCAACATTTTGCCTGCAGAAGAAGTCAGAGAGGAGCCAGGGAGAGCTGGAGCTGCTGGGGCTTTCCCCGCGGAGCTGCAGGGAAGCCAAGGAAGAAGTCAGTGAGGATCCAGGGAGAGCTGGGGCTGGAGCTGCCGGGGCTTTCCCTGCGGAGCTCCAGGGAAGGCACAGCCCTGCACAGCAAGCCCTTGGCATCTGCTGGGGTGCAGAGAGACCCCAGTCAACGGCACAGCCCCTGCCCCCTCCCCAGACCCATCCACCTCCGTCCTCTTTGTGCTTTTCTGCTGCTGCTCCGAGCCCTGGATCCCGGCTGATGAGCCCAGCGGGGAGGCAGCACATGAGCATTGTCATCCCGGCATGATCCCTCCTTGTCTCTGCCTCAGCTGATGGCACATTCAGAGCCTAATTGTTATCTCAGCAGAGCAACTCCATTATTCAGCCTGACACTGCCCCCCCTTCAGCTGTTTGTTGCGCTGATGTTATATTAATGAGGCCTGCAAATAAATGAATAGCAGATCAGAGTGCCGCTTGTTCGCCAGAAAACTGATTTTTATTTATTTATTGCTAAGGCCACGGGCCGGGTGGAAGTTTTAAGCTGCGGCAGGGACATTGCTGGGGAGGGCTGGACCTCTCACTCAGTGAGAGGACTGCAAATACCCCAGTGCTCATTTACTTTTAGAACTATTAAGACACAATCTCCTTATTTATGCATCCCCCGAAGGCACTGGCGCCTGGGAGCCAGGCCCTTGACCTCAGCCTTGTCACAAAGAGTGAACCTGGCCAGATGAAGCAAAAGGAGTGGAAACCAGCCCATGTTAAAGGCTCTTTTACTCTGGGTAATCCAGGCTGCAAGTGTGAGCTCCAGTCTGAGAGCAAACCCTGCTCCCCAGTCCTGTCACTGCTGGTGTCCAGGGGATGGGGGACGTGGCACCAGTGCCAGCTCTGGACCTGCCAGGGCCAGGTCAGGGTGTCCTCCCAGCTGTACAGCACCAAGCATGGCAAAATGGTACCCAAAATCCTGAGAAAACTCAGATATTGGGAAAGGACCCAGCAGCAGCAAACACTGGGAAGGACTCCTGGTCTCCTCCACAGTCTCACTCTGAGGGCTCAGACACAGACCTGGGGATGGAGTCAAGAAATCTGTAACAGCAGAGCTCTGCTCTTTTCTGCTTGGACAGAGCCCAAAAGTATTGCTTTCAAGTTGGACAGTGATAAAACACTTGGTGGCAGTGCCCTGCCTGCAGCCAGCTGCCAGAGCCAGCCTGGCACTGCTCACATGCGAGTCACTCGGTGGCTGGAGCACAGCGCTTTCCCCTTCTCTGCCCAGCTCAAGGAGGGGCAGATAAATAATTCCAAGATTTCTTTGACTTGTCGACTTTCTTCATGGTTTGTGGGGAAGCAAATCTCAGCAGAGGCTGTCTTGCTTCTTGTAGCACAACCTTGTGCAGCAGAACAGCACTTGGGCAAAGAGAAATTTGGGTTCTGCCCAGTGCCAGGGCAAGAGGAAGATCCAGGGGAGCCACTAAGGATCATTTTATCTCTTGGTAGCACAGCTGGGACTTGGAAAACAAAGAGACCAACCGAGCAGGGAAAGGACAGGCTTCCAATCCCTTTTAGTGCTTTCCCATCCCTGCACAACCAGCCCCAGCACCTCTCACCAGCTCCACTCTGCCCTGTACAAAACACTGCACGAGAGAAATCCTGCACGAGGGAAACACCTGCCCAGCAAAGGTGCAGCACTGCTGGCAGAAGGCCTAAGGCAGAAATACCAAAATACCAAAACCAAATCTGAAAATGTCCCTGAGGATGGATGGATCCTCCTCAGCAACATCATTCTCCTGCCAGCCCCACCAGCCCCAATACAGCAGCAGCCTCTGTGCTTCCTCCTCTCCTGCATAAAAGGAGGTTGATGCCTCCCCCCCGACGGGATCTGAGCCAGTTTAGTTAAACCAGTGCAAAAACTAATTTAATTTAAGAGGAGACTTCCACACTCACTTGGGTTTTGATCCATTTGGAAGATTTTGGGCGCTGAGCAGCACTGCCAGCAGCACTGGTGTAACAGACAACTCTGATCGTGCTGTGTTACACCATTTGCAGGGTGGATACACACCCAGGGCAAGGGAGGCGTTTTTGGGGGATTTAATTAACTGAGCAACCCAAACCTTCCTTGGTTCCCACCTGACAGGAGTGTCACTCCTCATAGCAGCGTTAACAGAGCGAGTGCAGTTTCACTGCTGCAAATGCTCCTGGGACACATTTTGCATCCCTCAGTGGGCTGAACAGAAATATCAGAACCACCAACTCCAGACTAATTAGCTCCCTGGTTTAATTAGCATTCCCGCCTCAGTCCACGGCGGTCACTGCAGCGTGGGTGGGGCAGAGGCTGCACACCAAAACCATCCCAGAACGTTCTGGAGTGTTTTACCCACATTTCTCAGGGCTGGGCGGATTTTGGGACAGCACAGGGGGAGTGTGGCGATCACACATCCTCTGAACACAGAGAGACAGAGCTTTTTCCCAGGATTTTCCTGGGGAAGGCTGTGAGAAAGCTCAGAGGGAGAATTAAAACAATCCTTACCTTCATTTGCTGCGTCTGTTGTCACGCACACGTGGAATGTGTTATGGAGATTGTTTACCACAGGGTGATTTGTAAGCTGGACTCAGGTGATGGTGTTTGGATTCACTGACCATTTGGATCCACCTGTGTGTCAGACTGGCTGGCAAGGGTGATGGGTTTTTCTTGGTAGTAGTACAGTGTAGTGTAGTAGTATAATAGTGTATAGAATAGTAGTATAATATAGTGTATAGTACAGTAGTCTCAAGCTACATCGGGGAAGGTACAGGTTGGATATCAGGAAGAAATTTTTCACCAAAAGAATAATAAAACACTGGAATGCTCTTCCCAGGGAGGTGGTAGAATCACCATCTCTGGATGTGTTTAAAAAAAGACTGGACATGGCACTTGGTGCTATATTCTAGTTGAGGTGTTAGGGCATAGGTTGGACTCAATGATCTTAGAGGGCTCTTCCAGCCTCATCATTTTGTGATTCTGTGATTGATTCTGTGATTCTGTGTAGTATAATATAGTGTATAGTATAGTAGTATAATACAGAGTAGTGTAGTAGTATAATATAGTGTATAGTATAGTATAGTATAGTATAGTATAGTATAGTATAGTATAGTATAGTATAGTATAGTATAGTATAGTATAGTATAGTAGTATAATATGGTGTCTAGTATAGTAACATAATATAGTGTATAGTACAATAGTATAAGATAGAGTAGTGCAGTAGTATAATACAGTGTAGTGCAGTAGTATTATATAATATATAGTATAGAAGTGTAATACGGTGTAGTGCAGTAGTATAATATGTATCTATATATAGTATAGTATGATATTTATATAGTATATATCTATCATATGATATATAGATATCTATATCTATATATATAGATATAGATATCTATCTATATATAGATAGCTGTATCTATATATATCTATCTAGATATATACTATACAGAAATATAGTATATATATACGATATATCTATAGTATATACATACTATGTATCTGTATAGTATATATCTAGTGTATATACTATAGTGTACATAGGATGTACTATATACCTATATAGTATATAGTGTATATACTATAGTGTATACTGTATATAGTGTATATATATACCACACATAGTATCTAATGCTAGAATAAAGCATTAATCAGCCTTCTGCCATCATGGAGCCAATGCAATCATCCCCATCCGGGGGCGCGCTGCCGCGGCAGGGAGCAGGGGCTGGGGCCGGGCTCACCTCGGTGATGCGCGGGTTGGAGCACTTGACGTTGTGTCCGGCCCAGTGGAGCCAGGGCAGGGCGCCGGGGCTGCTGCAGTGGGGCCGCAGGGTGCAGCGCCCCTCGCCGCTGCACCAGCCGCACGCGAACCGCGGCTCGGCCTTGAGGCACAGCCCGCAGCTCTCGCGCTGCGCCGCGCACTTGTACAGGTGCACTGTGGGACAGGGACGGCGGTCAGCCAGGGAGGGGATCCTGGGGGGGCACCTGGGGCTGGGGGGTTCACTCAGGGTGTAGCTGGGGCTGGGGGGTTCGCTCGGGGGGCAGCTGGGGCTGGGGGTTCACTCAGGGTATAGCTGGGGCTGGGGGTTCACTTGGGGGGCAGCTGGGGCTGGGGGTTCACTCAGGGGACAGCTGGTACTGGGGAATTCACTTGGGACACAGCTGGTACTGGGGTGCACCTGGGACTGGGGGATTCCCTCAGGATACAGCTGGGATTGGGGGATTTACTTGGGCTATAGATGGGATTTGAAGGGATTCATTTGGGGTGCACTTAGGATTGGGGGATTCCCTTGGGATACAGCTGGGATTGGGGGGGGGTCACTCAGGGTATAGCTGGAATTGGAAGATTCACTTGGGGTACAGCTGGAATTGGGGGATTCTCTCAGGATACAGCTGGGATATACCCTTGGGGTACAGGTGGGTTCCATGGGACACAGTTAGGATGGACAGATTCAATCAGGGTGCAGCTGGGACTGGGGATTCCCTCTGGATTCAGCTGGGATTGGGGTATTCCCTCAGGACACAGCTGGGATACACCCTTGGGACATAGCTGGGATTGAGGGATTTCCAAGGGACACAACTGGGATGGCCCGAAGCCAATTCAAGCAGATTTTACCTTTCACGTTCTCGGGGTTGTCAATGACGAAGTTCCCGTTCCAAACCACGGCAAAGTCCACTGCCAGGTTGCTGATGTCCATCCCATCATAGAGGTACTGCAGGGTAACAGCCAGAGTGAAATGCTTGGGGAGGAGGGTTTTTTGAGAGAAACCATCTTTATTCTCTGCCTCAAAACATCTGCTGGTGCCTCAGACACCACATTTTTACACTTCATCTCCAGGGTTCTGCTTTGAGTCCCTTCTCCTCATCAGGAGGAGATAATTAAATCAGATCTGGTCCTTGTGAGAGGTAACAGATTAATTATTCCTCTTGCAGTGGCTGCTGTCATCACTCAGTCTCTGGCTTGCCAACACAGCCCCTCCAGTTAACCAGACTGGGGCTGCTGCCCTCAGGCTGCTTCTTGCCCAGTTTGTGACTGGGAGCTCCAGAACCCCACTGCAGAGCTTTGCAGGTGGAACAGGAAAGAGCTGAGCAAAAAGAGATGGTGCAGAGCCCCAGCCACTGCCTCAGCCTGCCCCAGGATAGCACTGGTTTGAATTATTCCCCTTTTATTGACATCCTGGGGGCCGTGGCTGAGTGAGGCTGGATGCTGCAGCTGAATTCCCAGGGAATGCTGAAATTCCCATTATCACACCCAGCACTGGCCAGGCCCCACTCTGGAGCTCTCTTTAGGTCAACCAAGAGCTGCTAAAAAGACTTCAGAAGGTGAGTGAGCATTGCCACGCTCCCTGGGAGGAGGGAGTGGTGATTAAAGCAGGGCAGAGTGCTCTGCCTGTCCCTGGGCAGCAGCTGTGCAGTTTTAACTCACGTTTGACTGTACTGGGTTTCACTAAGCTGGGGTGGAACAAGAAGCTGTGAATCCAGAATGGCCCTCACATCCTCCCCCTACCACTCCCTGTCAGCCCAACAGCAATAAAAGTGCCTCTCTAATGCTTATAAATCACTCTGGATAGGAAAAGTACTATGTACTATTAATGCATTTATTATCCACCAAGCTGCAAGGCCCAAAGACAGCCAGCGATGTATAAATATCCAGTAAAACTTTTAAAAATTCAAAACTTCATTAACAATTTAAGACCATCTGCACTGAATATTCAAGTGGACGCTGTTGTGCTGCCTAAAACAAACTGACTGTGCCCTTTTTGCCCAGGGCCCTTTCTGAGCACATGGTGAGCAGAGGAAGGGCCACCACGCTTGTCCCTGCTCATGAAGGGACACAGCAGATCCCAAATTTGGGCTGTGCATCAGGGGTGGGGGTGCCTGCATGTGCCATTTGTGTTTTGGCATCCCAGGGTGCCCAGCAGGGTGAATTTGGGGTGCCCTGGTGAGGCTGAGCCCTGTCTTGTGGAGGGGGTAACCCTGCCCTGCTCCTGGGCAGCATCACTGGGTGATTCCCCTCTCCAGGGCAGCATCACCCGGTGATTCCCCTCTCCACCCGGTGATTCCCCTCTCCAGGGCAGCATCACTCGATGATTCCCCTCTCCAGCCCTCCTCCAGGGCAGCATCACTCGTTGATTCCCCTCTCCAGGGCAGCATCACTCGATGATTCCCCTCTCCACCCGGTGATTCCCCTCTCCAGCCCCGTTCCTGGGCAGCATCACCCGGTGATTCCCCTCTCCAGGGCAGCATCACCCGGTGATTCCCCTCTCCACCCGGTGATTCCCCTCTCCAGCCCCGCTCTCTCTCTCTCCCCCCGCACTTTCCCTCTCCCCCTCCTTCCCCCCTCTCCAGCACCGCTCTATTCATCCAGCCACCGTGACCTGGGATGTGACAGCTCCCCGATAAGGGGTCTGTGATTCTCCTTATCTCCCCGTGTGTGAATTAGCCTGCCTCAACACCTCCTGCGCTCCCTCCTCCCCTTCCCCGGGCTGACCCTGCACAGGCAGCCGGGGCACTCCGCACCCAGCATCTCCTCCCCGCGGGCATTCTCCCACCTGGGATTCAGGATCAGAGATTTCCCCCCTCCCGGGCGCTGCCAGCCCTGCCCGCGCCGCTCTCACGCACCGAGCTGTTCTGGCACTGCACGCTGGAGCTGTTGAAGCGCAGGGCGGGCACCCTGTGCACGATGCCCTGGATGCTGAGCACGCACTCGTAGCCCCTCTGGCCCGACTGGGGCTGCGGCAGGTTCCGGGCCTTGAGCGTGATGGGCTTCACCTCTCCCACCGGGATCAGGATCTCCTCCGTGGGGAACAGCTGCGGGCAGTCCTGGGAGGCAACGGGAGAACGTGCGAGGTCATGGGTGGGGTCTGCTGGTGATGCTTTAGCATTGTAGCTTTTATACTTTCATATTCTTAATATATTTTATATCTTTTATATATAAAATATTTTATATATTTTTATATTCTATATCTATTTATATATTTATATTTGATATTTTACATTTTTATATTATTCATATTATATTATTCATATTTCATATATTTACATTTACTATTTAATATATTATATGTTTATTTTATATATAATATATAAAATTATTATAAAATATATATTTATATCTATATATTTATAGATTTATATAAATATATATTTATAGATTTATATATTTTTCTTATATATTTTTAATATAATTGTAATCCTGCAATCCTGCAAATCCTGCAAAATTTGGAGTGCATAACTCCAAACTCCATACTTATATATTTTATATTTTTTTTATATATATATAATTGTAATCCTGCAATCCTGCAAAATTTGGAGTGTATAACTCCAGACTCCATACTTATATTTTTTATATTTTTCTTATATTTTTTTAATATAATTGTAATCCTGCAATCCTGTAAATTTGCAAAATTGTATAACTCCAAACTCCATACACAGTGTGAGTTTGGAGTTATATATTATACATATATAGGTATGTATATATATTTATATATAATGCTGCTCTCCCATTTTGCTCAGACACAACAATTCCTCTCCAGGCCTGGCAGTCAAGGACACCTCAGTGTTTCAGGCTCTGAGAGATGTGAACAAAACCATGACACCTTCCCATCCAAAGCATCTGTGACTCTGTGAAACACCCCTGCACAGATATCCAGCTCACCCAAGCACAAACGGAATGTCTAAATGAAGCCCTGAGATGGACCATAAAAAATGACTTATCAGCTCCTGGTAACTGTGTGACATCCCTCCCGTGAGATCTCAACATCCCAAACATTATCTCTGCACAACACACTGGGAAATACAATTTTTCTCCAATTTCTACAGCAGGAGCTGCAGCACCTCTGACCATCAGCTGTATTTACATTCTGCTCAGCTCTAATTTGCTTTGATCTAATGGAACAAGGTACCTAAGTACCTGTAAGCACCTGACACTGAATGATTAATCCCCAGCTAAAGCAGGAGTTTAGAAGCAAACACTGTCGGTCTCCATTCCCTCTGCCAAATCCCAGAGCGGCGTCCCAAGCCCCTCCAGCCTGGGGATGAGAGGAAATCGTGCTGATGGCAATGCCAGGAGCCCTCCTGGCCAGGATCCTGTGCCCAGGGGGAAAATGCCCCTCCCCAAGGCAGGCAGCTCCCAGCCAGGGCCAGGGGAAGTGTTTCACCACGGCTCCAGCCAGCTGTAAATGAGAAACAGATGCTCTGCTCTGGAGCAGCCACTCACTTAAACTGCAGCCTCATAAACCTTTTTAGTGGCACTTTTCCATATATATATTTTATTTTATTTCTAACAGGGACTTTCACGGATTAACAGCCAAGAGTGATTTCAAACTCCATCAGCTGCGCTGGGGAGGGAAGGGAGGCCCTTTCCTGCACGGGAGAGGGCTCACAGGCTGGAAGGGAATGGCATTCCCTGCTTCCCACTGACCCTGGCCATGGGTCCAGCCCCAGCTCACCACCAGCAGACTCCCTGGATTCATGGCATTTTCCATCCAGCTCTGCACATTCCTTGCTCTCCTGAAGCACCACTCACCTGTGCCACCTGCCTGCATTGAGGGTTTGATTTCACCTCAAAGTCCCATCGAGCTCCAGCCCATGGAACACCCGAGGGCTGGAAGGAAAAGCAACCCAGAGCTGCAGAATCCTTTACCCCATTACAAACTGAAAACAAAAAAATCTCCACTTGCATCACCAGTGGGAGAACTTCAGTGCACAGTCCTGAAAATAATGAATATGTTATGGACCATTATCCCTCCTGGCCAGCTCAGTCCGTGAGGAGACTGCTAAGGAAAGGCTCCTTCCCTCCTTCCCAGGCACAGGAGGGGACTCCATCCCACATCTGCTCCCTGCTGCTGAAAATGCTGGCAGCAAAAACCGCTCTGCCATCATTAGAGACGAGCGGGGCAAAATAGATTTATTTATTTTTTCCATTCCTTTGGTTGCAGTGGAAGGAAAATGTCACATTGGGGTTGTGGGGAAAGCGAGGCAGGCGCAGGCTGAGCAGGAGCGAGGCAGCCCCTCCGTGCTGGCTGACAGCTGCAGTGATCACACTAACAAGGGATCCACACTGGGGCATGCAGGGATCTGGAGGAGGATGCCAGACTCCAGCACAGCCAGGATGCTCGTGGGCAGCCCCCCTGCTGCAGGCAGTGCCTGCTGAATTTCTCAGCTGAGCTCGAGGAGCTGCAGGGGCTGGGGAGGGCTCAGGTCAGCCCAGACCCTGCACGTCCTGTGCAGCCCCTGTGAGCATTTCCAGCCTCAGGGAAAGCTCAGCTTTCAGGGCTTTTCTTTTTCCAATTTGTTTTCTAAATTGCTGTCTCAGTGATGTGCACCCACAGCCCCGCAGAGCCACATCCCTGCGCCCCAAATCCCTGGAAATTCGTGTCTCTGCACCCCAAATCCCTGAAAACTCATGTCTCTGCACCCAAATCCTTGCACAGCCACATCCCTGCACCCTAAATCTTGCAAACGCATGTCCCTGTACCCACATCCCTGCACAGCCACATCCCTGCACCCCAAATTCCTGAAAACCCAATTCCCTTCACCCAAATCCCTGCACAGCCACATCCCTGCACCCCAAATCTTTGCAAACCCACGTCCCTGCACCCAAAATCCTTGCAAATCCACGTCCCTGTACCCCAAATCCCCTCACAGCCACATCCCTACACCCCAAATCCTGCACAGCCGTGTCCTGCATCCCCAAATCCCTAAAAAGCCACCACCTCTCCCAGCTGCTCCCTGGTGGAACAGCCGCTGGTCAGGTAAATTATTTTGTTGGGGGTTTATTTATCATCAGCTGGGCAGTGCCTCCGTCCATGCTGATTCCCTTGACAGGAATTTCCCAGGCCCTGGCAAGGGTTGGCAGCACCAGTCAAGGTCCCTCCTCGTGTCCCTGTGTCAGCCTGGGTGCCCCATCCTGGTTCCCTGCCCAGGAAGAGCCAGAACCACCCAGAAAACACCGAATCAAGGCGGTGGAACACACAGCTTGTTCCATAATCAGTTTACTTTGTTTTCTAATTCATGAGAGGTAAATCCTGCAGCGAGTTAGAAAGGCCATTATTGCCTCCTCTCTCTAAACAAACAGGCAGAATCCTCTCATTATCCTCCTTGACTTCCCTGAGCCAGAATAAACACGGATCAGATCTGCTGGAGGAAGACAAGGCTCGGGCGCCTGAGTGGCACAGACTCTCGGGGAATATTCTGCCTGTGAAGTATCAGCACACACAATTTACAAAGACATTTTATGCTTCTCCAACACTTTTTAGCCTCAAAGACTCCAAGGTCTATAAATACCTTAAAGACCCACGTTCTGCAGCTGTCTCTGGAGCAGAACAGAGCACCCATGGTTATTATTTGTGTTTAACCGAGCAGTTTTAGTAGGTCAAACCTCCTTGCTCTTATTTGGAAAAAAAAAAAATTGCCTAGAAATGGCAGGCAATTCTTCTGACTACAGGATTTAGCCCAAATGGCAGAAAATAGACTGTTTCTGTACTTTTCATCTTCAAAAAACCCCCGCAAACTCTCCACAAATGTTAACTTGCCGCACGTTATTTTAAAGTTATAAACATAACCCAATCTGGCACGTGAATGTAAACCCCTGGTTCGCAGTTGTGTTCCCAATGATATAAATTACAGTCCCTGTCACTCATGGAAACACATTATCCTTCATTTATGCCACTGCAAGGGAGAGCAGCCCCCGTTCCTTGGAAACCAGACATGAAAGGAAGGCAGCTGGAGCCCAGCCTGGCGAATTCCTCACCCACGCCATGGGCCCTGGGCTCTAACCTGGGTCTTCTCCATCCCTTTGGGGAGGCAGGGGGATGTTTAGAACCTTTCCCTCCTGTGAGCAGCCCTCTGTGTGCCAGGAGCAGCTCCCTGGCCCAGGGTACAGGCAGGAACAGCTCCCTCTGCTCCCGCATCCCTTCCCCTGCTGCCCGCCTCCCTCTCAACACCAAACAGCCACAGCACGGATGATGAAAGCGCTGCCACGGCTCAGAGCTGAGGGAATTTTGCTGAAACCGGGCTTTTTGCTCCTATTTCAGGCAAAGGCATCTCCCCAAAGTCAGGTGTGACCCTGCAAAGTCATTGGCTGCCTTTGGTGGCCTGAGCTGCGGCTCTGAGTCACCTCCAGCACATCCCGGCTTTGCTGGCACGGGGATTGGCAGGACAGCTCTGCAGGGCTGATTCGGTTTTGTTTTGCTTCCTTCAAGGCACATCAAGCAGCACTCAGCACCCAAGGGCACAGCCAGGGGCAAGGGCGCTGCCATAAAGTCAGTGGGAATTCAAAGGAGCCCCAAGGGCACTGAAATCCCCGAGTCCGGAGCTCTCTGTCCCCAGATCAGCGTCCCCCTGTGGAAATGGCATTATCAGCACACACCGGACATCAAAGAGGGACGGGCTCTCACATCCTGGGGAGCTAAGAGGATTTATTTGGTTCTAGCTCTCCTCTGGGATGGGGTGTGAGGATGTTTATGAATCCACATTCCTCCTTGTCTAGAGAGAGACATCATAAAACCTCTCACACACACACAAGCCAAACCACACCAGGCACATGGAAATGGCATCATTGGCTTGATTGGGGTTTTGTAAAGTGGGACAATCAGTGCTCCACACCCAGGAGGATCTCTTGGAGAAATCCTGATTTAGTGGGAGCAAGGTCTGAGCAGGCACCTTCTGCTGACAGTGAAGACTCTGACCAGGAAAATGAAGGGAAAATAATTGCTTCTCTAATAATTAACTCCTAAAGAATTGGCTACCTGGGAAGGGAGACCTCAGAGGAGTTGGGTTCCCCCATGTCAGAAATTCCCAGGAGAGGGAGAATATCAGGAACAGCCAGCCCTGTCTTGCAGGATCCCTGTGCTGTAAAGGCTGTGAAATACCTGCACTCACTGACCAGTGACCCCAAACCACAGCTCCACTGCTCCTAAAGCACCCACCCACCTTGGGGGCTCCCTTTGCACCCCCACATCTCTGCCCTGGGATATGAACACACAATTCCTGTTGGCAGGGCAGGTGGAGGGATGGGAAAAGCTCCCTGGGCTGCATTTCCAGGGCAGGCAGGGCAGGTGGAGGGGTGAGAAAGGATCCCTGGGCTGTATTTCAATGGCAGGCAGGGCAGAGGGGCAGCTCTCAGGGCTCGGGGCAGGCAGGACAGAGGCTTGCAAGGAGCAAGAGCAGAGCTCATGGAGAGGGAATTTCTCTCCCCCATCTCCTCCTGCAGTGGCTGAGGCTTGGAGCCCTCGTTCCTCCTCCAGACAGACAACTCCTGGGAGCATCAAAGGGAGCTCGTTACACATCCAATCCCACCGGGATGCCAGTTCTGATGGGCCAGGAGTAAAAGGGAATATTCAAGATATTTTCCCTTGAATTAAAGATAAAGATGCGAGCGATGTGCAGGCCCGTGTGAACACGTGTGTAAACCTTACGTAAGGAGAGGCACAGGGGACTGAAAGTAGGGCACAGGCACGGAGATCCCCACTCCAAACACCACTGGCTCTGCTGGGGAGGCAGCCAGGGGAAGCACAAACAATTTCCTAATACATCAGGCCGTGACACAATGAGAACATTGTGATCTGAATTGGTTTAGGAGAGGAAACTCTCCATGAGGCATTTGCTTATTTGTGTCCTGGTGGAGAGCCCATAGATTATCACCAGGCTGTGTGTGAAGGGGAAATTCATTGCTCTTAAATGAGCAAACACATTTGTTTGGGGTGGTTTTGCCTGTGCTCAGAGGTCTGGAGGAGAAATTATGGAGAGCACTTGTATCATTATCATCAACCCTTATCAAAGCTAATCTCCAGGAAGGTGTGAGGTGTCCCAAAACATCCCTGGTGAGAAACAACCTCTGCAAGATGAAGATGACAGAGGGAGTTCTTTGGAGACAGCAGGAACTTCCAGGGATTCCAACTGCTCCTCTCTCCCTCTGTGTGACCTCAGGCAAGCCCTGGGCGCTCCCAGGAGGAAAATGGAGACGATGGGACTGTCCTGCTTTAGCAGGGACTTGTCAGACACTCTGAGATCCCAGGGCTGGGGACCCAGAGAAGGGAGAGCTCCACCTGTGCAGCCTGGGAGGACAGGGATGCTTGGGGTGTGGAGGAGAACAGGGATGGAGCATGGAGGAGAACAGGGATGCCTGGAGTGTGGAGGAGAACAGGGATGCTTGGGGTGTGGAGGGGAACAGGGATGGAGTGTGGAGGAGAACAGGGATGGAGTGTGGAGGAGAACAGGGATGGAGTGTGGAGAACAGGGATGCTTGGAGTGTGGAGGAGAACAGGGATGGAGTGTGGAGGAGAAGAGGGATGGAGTGTGGAGGAGAACAGGGATGGAGTGTGGAGGAGAACAGGGATGGAGCGTGGAGGAGAACAGGGATGGAGTGTGGAGAACAGGGATGCTTGGGTGTGGAGGAGAACAGGGATGGAGTGTGGAGGAGAAGAGGGATGGAGTGTGGAGGAGAACAGGGATGCCAGGGGTGTGGAGGAGAACCCACCCACCACTCAAGAGGAGGAGAGGCAAAGGGTTTTGCCTTCTCTCGATATGGTGAAAGGAAGTTTCTTGACTTGGAAGGATGGAGAAAGCCCTTGGTTTGTTCCTGGGGCGGCAGCTCCTCCCTGGGCACTCATTCCCATGCCAGGCACGCTGCCCATCCTTGGGTTTGCAGCTTCCCACCAGGTCCTTGCACAGCTCAGAAATGACTCTGCCCTTCACCCCTGGATGTCCTGGCAGCATTGCAGCCAGGGAGAAACAAAAATGAAGTTTACTCCTGGTTTAGCATCAGCCTGCCTCACCTTCAGTCACTCCTTTTGACAGCTCAGTGTTTACAGCACTGACCGATCCCTCCTGTTTGCTCTGTCTCCATCACTCACTGACAAGGATTTGTCTGGATGCTGGCACCCTTCCTCTCCTCTCTTTTTCTCCTGTTTGTAGATGTCCTCATTGCTGCCTTTCCCACTTTCCAGCACCCTCAGGATTTCCAGAGCATCCTTTAAACCGTTTTTCCCCTGCAGCTTCAGGAGCTGCACTCATTTCAGGCGCTGCAAAGCTGTTTGTAGGAGCAGGGAGGGCAACGAGCAGGACCCTGCAGCACCGGGACCCCGTGAGGATGCAGCAGGCAGGGGATCAGGCAGGACAAGGAGTGCAGAAACCCCGGAGCAAGGGCTCCTTGCCGCGGTAAATCAGGAATTTGTGCTAACAAACCCCTTTCCTCCACGGATCCCTCTGCCCTGGGACACTCAGGAGAGCTGGCAGAGCCACTCACAGCCTGTGCCTTTCCAAGTGTTAAAAGCATTTTTGGATGGGAGCCCCACACCTTTTATGAGCTGCTAAGAGAGAAGGCTCCGGGTCTATGGTGCTGGAACCCAAGCCAGCTCCCTTTTCCAAAATCTGGGGCTGTGCTCGTTGGTAATTCCCTCCTCCATCAGCCACAGTCAGGCCCTGCCATAAATCCCAACAGGAGGGACCAGAGCTGCTGCTCAGAGCTGCTGGAAGTGCTGGAGTCTCTGGGACCCCTGGGGGACAGCACTACTGCAATTACTGTAATTAATGAACCTGGGCATTCCCACACAGCAGGGGAGGCTCAGCTCTGCTGCTCAGGTCAGGAGCAGCACCTCAGTGACACCAGCCCTGCCCTGCCTTAAAGCTGCTCCTGCACTTTTGGGCACCACACAGACCCACAAACCTCACATCAACACGGTTCTGGTGCTTGTGGCGTGGAAAAGCAGAGGATAGAGGGAGGAATCCCAGCGGGGTACTGTCACAGACATCTTTTATGGAAAATCCTTTCCTTAGTGTTTCTCCTCCTGAGAAGCTGAGAGGCCTCAGGAACAAAATGTGAACAATGGTTATCTGCTGCTGTGGGATGCAACAGGTGCATCTGGGATTGGTCTCATGTGGTTGTTTCTAATTAATGGCCAATCACAGTCAGATGGCTCGGTTCTCTGTCCGAGCCACAAACCTTTGTTATCATTCCTTTCTATTCTGTTCTTAGCTAGCCTTCTGATGAAGTCCTTTCTTGTATTCTTTTAGCATAGTTTTAATGTAATATATACCATAAAATAATAAAGCAAGCTTTCTGAAACATGGAGGCAGCTCCTCGTGTCTCCCCTGACCCTCAGACCCTGTGAACACGGTCACTTGGTACCTCAGAGACGTTGATCCTCCCCTCCTGGAAGGAGCAGGTGGTGGGGTCGTGGGTGCACAGGTTCCTGTACTTGCACCAGTGGCAGCGGAAGGCACTGTTCACACAGGACAGGCACCTGGGGGGAGAGCAGGGCTCAGCACAGGCCCCAGCACCCTGGCAGGGCTGCAGCCTCCTCCAGGCCTTGCCAGAAATCCAGCCTTCCTGGGAAAATAGCTCCTTTGGTGAAGAATTCCTTTGATAGAGCAAAAACTGAGTTTGGGAAAACACACAGCTCCAAAGACAGACCTGGGGCAGCCTCACAATTTATCCCAGAGTAAAATGCAAGCTGGGATTTACTGCACATCCTTGGGTTGGTGTAAAACAGAGCAGGGCACTGCACAGGCCCCAGGCTTGGGCTTTAGCTCCTAGGAAAGAGGGCAAGCCTGGCAAAAATGGGATCAGTTGTTCTGCAAGTCAGGAATGCTTCAAGGCAACAGCAACGCTCCTGCCTGGCCTTGGAGTGCAGGGGGTGCTGCAAGTGCTTTTGATTCACGTTGGGGGGGAAAAAAAAAACTGCTTATGAAATGTTTTTGAGAGAACACAGACCCTTTTCAGCCCCAGGGGACCCAGCTGCCAGCAGAGCGGCCGGGTGGGTTTTGTTCCCCTCTCACAGAGAGGCAGGAGCTGTGACAGCTGCTAACCCTGGCAGTTGCCACCTCCTCATCTCCGAGGCCACCCCTGGTGCCGCGTGGCAGCTCTTGGTGGCACAGGGCTCAGCTGTGCCCGTGGACTCGGGCCATGCCGTGCCCGTGGCTCGGGGCACTGGAGCTGCCTGCAGAGGGAGGTGCCCGGGATTGCTGGAGCGAGGCCAGGCCAGGCAGACAAATGTCACCAGGGAGGCGGCAGCGTGGCCAGAGGCAGCTCTGGAGAGGAGCAGAGCAGCTCTGCAGGCCGGGCTCTCCCGGCTGGGCACAGGGAGCAGGGCACTGTGTGAGCTGCTGCCACCACAACAGCCCTGATGGCTCAGCTGTGCTCTCCTGAGCGTCCTGCTGTCCTCCATAGCCAGGGGAGCTATTCTGATCATCACAGCAAATCTGGGGACTGCTGAGAGCTTCTTTAATTACTCATTTGTGTGACCCATTTCTGTCCCTCTTTGGGTCTGTAGCACCTCACCTGGCCTGGACTCCAGCATTCCCAGCAGGGGCTCCCACAGCCAGCATCCCACCTCCCCCTGCCCACCTTCCCCTCCTGCATCCCACCTCCCCAGCCCCTCTGTTCTCCTTCCCTTCCCTTCCCTTCCCTTCCCTTCCCTTCCCTTCCCTTCCCTTCCCTTCCCTTCCCTTCCCTTCCCTTCCCTTCCCTTCCCTTCCCTTCCCTTCCCTTCCCTTCCCTTCCCTTCCCTTCCCTTCCCTTCCCTTCCCTTCCCTTCCTTCCCTTCCCTTCCCCTTCCCTTCCCTTCCCTTCCCTTCCTTCCCTTCCTTCCCTTCCCTTTCCTTCCCTTCCTTCCCTTCCCTTCCTTCCCTTCCCTTCCCTTCCCCCCCTTCCCCCCAATCCCCAATCCCCAATCCCCCATCCCCATCCCCATTCCCATCCCCATTCCCCCACCCCTCCCGTCCCCATCCCTGCTCTCAGTTGCGGGATCGCGCAGCTTGGGGGCACCAGCAGGTTGAGGTTGTTCCCGGCTCTGCCTCCCCGGCGGCTCCCGGAGCCCCCCGAGCCCGGCCGGGGCTGTCCCTGTGCCCCGGGCCCCGTGCCGCCCCCAGCGCCCCCTCCCCAAATCCTCGGGGCTGGTTCTTGGCGCTGCCCGGGGTGGGCAGGGGGCACTCACAGCTGGTGGGCGCTGCAGTTGTAGAACTTGAACTCGGTGCTGACGAACGTCCTGCCCGTCTCCCGGGACTTCAGCTGGAGCACGACCCCGAACCAGTCTGGGGACAGAGCAGGGCCTGTCACGGCTGTCACCGCTGCTGGCACAGCCGGGGCACGGGGTCTGCTGCCCACTGCCCTCTGCTGAGCCCCCTGCGGCTGCTGGGGCAGCTCGGGTGTCCCCTCCCAGCACCAGGACCCCACTCCACCCTGCCATGGAGACCCCCGGGTTCCCGTGTCCACCAGGACTCACCCACACCCTGCCATGGAGACCCCCATGTCCACCAGGACCCCACCCTGCCCTGGAGACCCCCGTGTCCAGGACCCCACCCCACCCTGCCATGGAGCCCCCCATGTCCAGCAGGACCCCACCCCACCCTCCAATGCCCCAAGCCCCAGCCCCCCCCAGCCCTGGTGGCAAAGTGCCCCACAGACAAGGGGTAAAGGATGCCCTGGAATGGTTTTGGAGCCTGGCCCTGCTCCCTGGTTCACTCTGCAGTGTAAAACGTGAGGCTGCTCTGAGGCACAGCCCAGGAACAGAATTGCGGAGTCACGGAAGGGTTTGGGTTGGAAGGGACCCTCAAAGAGCCAGGGCCACCCCTGCCATGGGCTGGGACACCTTCCAGCATCCCCCAAACCCCATCCAAGCCCATCCCTGAGCACTGGGCAGCACAGCTTCATCTCCCAGAGCTGTCTCCTGGAGCAGGAGGCGCTGCTGGAAACAAGTGAGCAGCATGGAGCCCTTTGGGAGCCGGAGCTCTGGGCTCACTGAGAGCAGATTTTCCTCCTGGGGCTGCTGGGGAAGCCTGTCCTGGCCCTGCTCCCACGGGGCCCTGCAGGGTTCCCAAGGCTCAGGCTCCAGAAAATGCCTCAGAACCACACAGACATCACCAGGGAGGCACCCTGGACGCCTGGAAGGATGCCAAGGGGAAAATGAGCTTCAAGCCAGTGGTGCTTCAGTTTCAGGAAGAGAAAATATGACAGTGGTGACATTAATGAGGAGCCAGCCCAAAGACCAGCACTGAAACAGAGGAGCTGCAGCCACCTCCTCGTGGGTGCTGAGCCAGGCCCAGGGGACATTCCTGCTTCCCACATTCAGCCAGCCTGGCAGGGCTGAGAGCTCTGTGAGCCACCCTGGAGGGGACAGACGGCTCCTGTCCTGCCCTGGGAGCTGTCTGGCAGCACAGGGAGGCAGTGAGGACAGGGCAAGCACTCCCCGCTGCCTGCTGCCAGCCCGTCCTGCCCTCTGTGGGATGCATTTCCTGGGGATGAAGCTCCCTGGGCTCAATAGGCTTTGACAGCAGCACGGATTTCTGTGGCAGCAGCCCCAAAGGCTCAGCTCTGCTCAGCTGATGCTCCCAAAGCTGCCCTGCGCTGTCTGCCACCGTGCCACTGCCCAGGAGCTGTGGGAATCTACAGAATTAGAGGGGTTTTGGGAAAGCTGCAAGATGCAGGCCTCAGAGACAGCAGAACTGTGAGCAGAGCTAAGCAGCAGCCATGAGACAGGTCAGCAGAAAAAGTGTTTGAACTGTAGAAAAGGAAAAGCAAATAGAACAATGGTCTGTGTATTAACGCTTGTCTGAATAGCTCTCTAAGCTACCGAAAGTTTATCTAGCAAGATATTAAGAAAGTTAAAGCTTAATAATGGAGCTCTGTGCATTGTGTTTTAAGGCTTACAAGCAGGTATTGTATTTGAAATAAGCAAGCAGTGTTTAACCAAAGGTACCTGTGCTTATGGTGATTGGATAGAACTACTGTCAATATAGAATATATACTATACCGATATAAATCCTGTCAATGTGCTTTTGCTTGGTGTGATTGGTCAAGAAGCTTATAAAGTGAGTTGTAGCATTAAGTTCTCTGTCTACTGCCTAGAATGTGAGCTGCTGGCATCTTCCCATTGTCACATGGAATGAGGCTGATGCTGGAAAATCAAACAGCT
The DNA here is from genome assembly GCA_024865655.1 of Emberiza elegans. Lineage (NCBI taxonomy): Eukaryota > Metazoa > Chordata > Aves > Passeriformes > Fringillidae > Emberiza > Emberiza elegans. The sequence continues at coordinate 79,973,059 of JALJVW010000184.1, read as the reverse complement.
CGAGGTGCGTTGCGCAGCAGCCCCGTCCCGTTCGTGTCTGTGAACAGCCCCCATCCAGCATGAAGGAGCCACCACTTACCCTGATCCACGGGGATGGCAGGGACATCTCTGGCTGCTGGTGACACGCAGAGCACCTGGCTGCCCGACACCTGGCCCTCCACCTCGCTGAGGTTCCCGAAGAGGCAGCTGACCCCGGCACTGAGGTCTGGAGCGTCGCTCACCCGCAGCCTGAGCTGCAGCACGGACACCAGGGAGCAAAGCAGAGCTGTCAGCAGGCAGAGCAGCACAGACCTCCCTCAAATCCCCAGCCCTGCCTGCTTTCCCGTCCAAAACAACCGCCCTGAACCACACACCTGCCCACAGCTGGTGGCCAGCTGCCCTGTGATGGGGAAGTGAGGAGGAAAGGGAAGGCAAGGATGTTCTTGGTGGGTACAAACCGTGCTAAGCCTTGGGGTGCTGCAGGTCAGCAGGGCTGGCAATGGCAGATTTTTGTCCCCTGGTTTCTCTACAGAAGCTTTGCCACCCCCAGCGCCTGTGGCGGGACCCTGAGAGCAGCAGTGACCGTCCCCAGAGCCCTGGGCTCAAACCACCTCCCTCCCCACTGCACAAATGGGGGAGACCACCCTGCCCTGGCCTGGGAGGAGAGTGCCAGTGTCCCCAGCACGGCTGGGGAGTGTCCCCATGGCAAACCAGTGCCTGGAGGGCTGAGCCCCCTCTCCCCTCACCATTTTTACACGGGGGGCTGGGGCAGCAGCGCCAGCTGCCACAGGGGAGCGGGGCAGCAACAGCTGGGAAGCTTCAGAGAGCCAGGCCTGAGCCCGGCTCACAGAGGAGCTTTTTGGGAAACAAAGCCTTTCCTTTCACCAGCCACAGAGAGCAGGGAAATGTGAGCTGAGGCACCAGGGACAGGGAATTTGTTTCTGCCCCCCTCTCCACCCCCTGCCCAGCTCGGGTGACCCCCTGGCTGCCCCATCCCTCTGTGAGTGTGACCTCGTGAGCCAACACTTGTGCCAGGGGGAAGGGGGAAGGCTGGGCTGTGGGGTGCCCCCGCGGGGGTGGCTGTCCCGCAGGGCCCCCGTCCCCGTCCCTGCTCACCGGGAGGCTGTGCTCTGACACCGAGATGCTGCTGGGCTGCACGGCCACGCTCAGGCACTGCCCGATGCTCCCGGCGAAGCGGAACGGCTCCTCTGCCCGCTCACAGCGGTCCCTCGGGGAGCACCTGCCACACAGGGCACCCAGAGCGCTGGAAACACCTCCGGGGCACTGAAAACATCCCACAGGGCACCCAGAGCCGCAGAGGAAACACCTCGGGGCACTGAAAACATCCCCAGAGCACCAAAACCAGCCCCCAGAGCATTCCAGGGCACTGAAAAAAACACCTCCGGGGCACTGAAAACATCCCCCAGAGCACCAAAACCAGCCCCCAGAGCATTCAAAACACCCCCAGGGCACTGAAAACATCCCCCAGAGCACCAAAACCAGCCCCCAGAGCATTCAAAACACCCCCCAGGGCACTGAGAACATCCCCCAGGGCAATGAAAATATCCCCTAGAGCACAGAGCATAGCCCCCAGAGCACCAAAACATCCCCCAGAGCACTGAAAACATCCCCCAGAGCACCGAAAACACCCTCCAGAGCACAGAAAACATCCCCCAGAGCACTGAAAACATCCCCCAGAGCACTGAAAACATCCCTAAGATCACCAAAAACACCCCCCGGAGCACCAAAACCACCCAGGGTATTGAAAACATCCCCTAGAGCACTGAAAACATCCCCCAGAGCACAGAAAATATCCCCCAGGGCACAGAAACACCCCCGGAGCTGAAAACACAGCCCAGGGCACCAAAACCACCCCTCAGTGCTCTGAAAACACCCACACAGAACACCCCAAACACCCCCAGTGCACACCCACCCAGAGCACAGAACACACCCCAAATCCCAGGCAGATGTTCCACAGCAGGACCTGGTGATGCCCGCACAGGGAGCAGGTGTTGGGCACCAGGTTAGGACCAAAGGGTGCTGGAAAATACTCTGTGATCAGCACAACCACAAAGCCTGAGTATCCCATGAGTAATTCCTGCCCTGGGACACGATCCAGAGCTGCCAGCCCCATGTGCTGGGGTGTGGGGTGAGCCATGGACTCATCTGCACACCAGCTAAAGCAGAAAGCTGTAACAGGCAGGGACTGGGTGATGCCTCTGTCCTAATTAAAGCCACACAGGCCACGAATCATCTCCTGCTGGAGCTGGGGGTGAGCCCCAGCCAGGAATGGGAGCTCCAGCTGCTGCCAGCGGGGCTTGGCTGCTGCCATCCTGCAGCTCCCAGCTCCTGCCCGTTCCCAGCAGCAGGAACCGGGCATGCCAAGGTGCCTGGAGTGCTCTGAGCAGGAACCGGGCATGCCAAGGTGCCTGGAGTGCTCTGAGCAGGAACCGAGCATGCCAAGGTGCCTGGAGTGCTCTGAGCAGGAACCGGGCATGCCAAGGTGCCTGCAGGGCTCTGAGCAGGAACCGGGCATGCCAAGGTGCCTGCAGGGCTCTGAGCAGGAACCGGGCATGCCAAGGTGCCTGCAGGGCTCTGAGTGTTCCGCGAGCCCCAGCACAGCTCCTCATCCCTGCTTTGCTGCAGGTGTCCTTGGAGCAGGGAGAAATCCAGCGGGGCACCCACCGGGCACCGAGGGAGGGCTGCCAGTGTTCCAGAGCACGCTGTGGTGCTGGCAGCCCTCCGGGGTTCCCTGCTTTTTGTCATTTGGGGAAAATCCTTCCCTTCCAGCCCCCCCTCCATGGGTGCAGGTGGTAAATTTGCCTTTAAGGTCCCTTTGAACCCGAGCGTTGTGGGACTCTGTGGAACAGTGGGAGTTTGCTTCAGATGAAGGGAAGGGAAGTTTCCACTTTCCCTTTCCAAACCACCCCCCTGATCCCCAACAAACGCTGGGGCTGCTCTCCTCACCCTCTCCCTTTTGTACCTTTTCCTTTGGAGCATAAAGGAGCTAAATATGAATGGTGCCAGAGGAAGAAATATCGAGGTTTAAGTGAATCTCTAAGATAGCCCTAAAGTGAGCTCTTGACTGGAGCCTTTATCTCATTGACTGGCTGGAATGGCTCTTTTTTATCATCCTATTTATGGCAACAGCCCCAACAGAGATAAATAGGCCTGGAGACAATAACACACTCGCAGAGAGCAGCACGGGGAAGTCTTGCAGGCTTCACATCCCACTGGGCTGGAGAGATCCTGGAACAACCTCCTGGAGGCCTCTGACGGCTCCCAAAGAGCAAAGGACCCCTCTGTTCCCGCAGAGGATGAGCAAATCGCCTCCTGCTCCACCCCTCAGCCTTTCCGCCATCCCCAAACGCAGCGGGAGCATCACCCCTGGCCCAGCACCTTCCAGGGAGCAGCTGGAAGCAGGAACATGTGAGAATGAAAGGGGAGAGGTGACAAATTAAATACGAACACTCCAGCGCTTGGGGCCTCCCAGCAAAGATGACAGAGGCTTCGAGGAACAGCAAGATAAACACAATTATTTACAGCTTAAAAAAATAGAGCTAAAAAATGATCACTGCTCCAAAGTGCAGATGCTTGAAGGGAGGGTTGAGAAATCCCATCAGGGGGAGAGCCCTTGTTGGGAACAGGCTGATGCTGAAATGTCATGGCCAAAAGGGCAGAGGAAATGACACTTTTCTCTCCTCTTGTCATCGAGGGTTTTGTCTCTGCAAAATGAAGATAACAACCTTTACCTGCCTCCCAGGTGGCTTGTGAAGATTCAGCTCATTAGCATGAGGGGAGTGCTCGCTGATCCTTGCAGAGGAGCTGCTGCAGGGGCAGCACCAGAGCCCCCAGCCCTGCTGCAGCTGCAGCAGCCCCTGCCCAGGGGGCACGCAGGGAGGGAAATAATTCCCTTCTGACAGAGGGGCTGGGGCAGCGAAGCCTTTGGGGCACGGCTGCACCAGGGCTGCCTCTGCTGCAGGGGCTCGCTTGGAAAGGAAAAAACCTAAAAACGCCCAAAGGATGCTCAGAGTGCCCTGGGCTGCTGCTGTGGGGTGCTCAGAGCCCTGCTGGATACCCCCAGTCCCCCCTGAGAGGATCCTGTGGGATGCTCAGAGCCCTGCTGGTACCCCCAGCCCTTCCCTGAGAGGATCCTGGGGGATGCTCAGAGCCCTGCTGGTACCCCCAGCCCCTCCCTAGAGGATCCTGTGGGATGCTCAGAGCCCTGCTGGTACCCCCAGCCCCTCCCTGAGAGGATCCTGTGGGATGCTCAGAGCCCTGCTGGTACCCCCAGCCCCTCCCTGAGAGGATCCTGTGGGATGCTCAGGGGCTGAGCTGCCTCTCCCACCCCTCCCCAGCACCCAAACCCACACTGGGGAGCTGCTGTGCCCCCAGCCCCTCCCTGAGAGGATCCTGGGGGATGCTCAGAGCCCTGCTGGTACCCCCAGCCCCTCCCTAGAGGACCCTGGGGGATGCTCAGGGCCTGAGCAGCCTCCCACCCCTCCCCAGCCCCCAGCCCCACACCGGGGAGCTGCTGGTACCCCAGCCCCGGATCCAGGCCGGATTTGTGCAGGAGCCTGCAGCTCCCCCCAGCACCTGCTCCCCAGGCAAGGGGCCAAGAGCCGCTGTGCGGGTCCCTGGGCCCTGCCTCCCCCCTGGCCCGGCGCTCAGGGCTGCCCAGCAGCTGGCACGGCGCCGGGGGGATCTCTGTCCCCTCCTCCCCCGGCTCCTCTGCCCCGTGCGCTCCCTTCCGCCTTAGGAAGTGCCGGTTTTTATGGCAGGCCAGAGAAAGGAAGGGCACAGACACCTCCTGAATGCAGAGAGGCTTTCCTGGAGCTCTCCTGGAGCAAGGCACCCTCAGCCCTTTGTGCCAGCTCCCAGCCCCTCTGCTGGGTCCCCCTGGAGCAGCTGGAGCTGGGACCCCCTGACCTCCCCTGCAGGATTGAAAATTCCATTCTGGGCCTTTTAAAGGGGCTCTGTGCTCTGCTCTGCTGCTGAAACCTCGCTGGGAGCAAAGCCCCACTCACAGGATCACGTCTGCTGTTGCCTTTAGAAATTCCACATTATTGGGATTTGCAGCCTGGGCAAAGAGCAGGAGGGTGCAAAACAGCAGGGGGGTGTGCAAACCAGCAGGCCTCCATTCCCACCAGTCCAAATTCTGGTTTTCCATCATTTTCCCATCTGGTTTTCCATCCACATCACCCTGCCCCTGCCCCTGAAGCAGGAGCTGATTTCCCTTCACCTCTCCCGGGAGCCCGGGGATCTCCAACGGCATCCGAGCTGCCATGCAGGGAATGCCCAAAGGAGAGAAAAATGGACTTGGGGAACTCCAGCCTGACTGGTTTTGTGTGGGAGGCTCTGGGAAGCTCTGAGAGCTGCTCCTGTCACCAGGGAACAGCCAAGGCTGGACTTACATGTGGTGCAGGGAGCACCAGCCGCAGTGGGGGTCCCCCGAGCTCAGGCACTCCTGGCAGGTCGTGTACTGCTCGCAGGACTCCACGGGCACCCTGGACACCTGCAAGGGACACGCACACACTCAGGGCTGCTCTGCCCACCCAGCCAGAGCAGCCCCTGGGCCTGCTGAGCCCCTCAGAGCCGCGGGCACAACAGCAAAGCAAAGCCTGAAATGAAATGAATTTGTTCCGACATCCAAGAATAGGAATTATTGGAGACTGAGACATGAGATCACCCATCCCCTGGGCGAGCCCTGGGCACAGACAGCCCCAGCTGGGCTCCCGCAGTGCTGCCAGCTCCTCAGACCCCTCTGGGCTGGAGCTGAGCCCCCTCCTCCCTGATTTACAATTTCAGCCTCACCCTTCCCCAGGGAGCTGCTGCAGGGGATGAATCCCTGGGATTGTGGCAGCTCCTTGGGTCTGGGTTGGGGTTTCACTGCTTTGCTGGGTCTGGGCTGGGGTTTCACTGCTGTGCTGGGTTGGGGTTGGGGTTTCACTGCTTTGCTGGGTCTGGGTTGGGGTTTCACTGCTTTGCTGGGTCTGGGTTGGGGTTTCACTGCTGTGTTGGGTCTGGGTTGGGGTTTCACTGCTTTGTTGGGTCTGGGTTGGTGTTTCACTGCTTTGCTGGGTCTTGGTTGGGGTTTTACTGCTGTGCTGGGTCTCAGTTGGGGTTTCACTGCTGTGCTGGGTCTGGGGTGGGGTTTCACTGCTCTGCTGGGTCTGGGTGGGTGTTTCATTGCTCTGCTGTGCTGGGTCGGGGTTGGGGTTTCACTGCTGTGTTGGGTCTGGGTTGGGGTTTCACTGCTGTGCTGGGTCTGGATGGGTGTTTCACTGCTGTGCTGGGTCTGGGTTGGGGTTTCACTGCTTGGGCCACTCTGAGCCCTTCCAGCAGCAGCCACTTGGGCCCCCAGGCCTGACCCACTGGGGGTCCCTGTCCCTTCCAGGCAGGGATGCCACAGAGGGGAGCACAGGTGGGAACAGCCCCAGAGGCTGCTCTAAACCCCTCTCCCACTCACAGTGCATGAGGAATGATGGTGATGGTGAGGTGCAGCACGGTCCTGACCTATTTACCAGCCCTGAAACCCCCAGAGGCTTCAAAACGACACCAGGCTTTAACCACAGGTCACTGCTTGGCTCCAGCAAAGACATTTGTAACCTTTTTAACCACTTTAACCTTTCCGACACATCCTTTGCCACCTCCAGCATTTTGAACCACTTTAACCTTTCCAACTCATTCCTTGCCACCTCCAGCAGCAGGGTGGGTTTGCATCTCCAGCTCCTGTAGTTTTCCCTGTACAAAATATGGAAGAAATCCCTTCCTGTGAGGTTGGGGGGCACTGGAATAGGTTACTCAAGAAGAAATTCCTTCCTATAGGGTTGGGGGCACTGGAACAGGTTACTCAAGGAGAAATTCCTTCCTATAAGGTTGGGGGGCACTGGAACAGGTTACTCAAGAAGAAATTCCTTCCTATTCCTTCCTTCAAGGAGAAATCCCTTCCTGTAAAGTTGGGGGGCACTGGAACAGGTTACTCAAAGAGAAATCCCTTCCAGTAAGGTTGGGGGGCACTGGAACAGGTTACTCAAGGAGAAATCCTTTCCTATAAGGTTGGGATGCACTGGAACAGGTTACTCAAAAGAAAACTTCCTATTCCTTTCCCTTCCTATAAGGTGGGGGGATGAACAGGTTACTGGAAATCCCTTCCAAGTTCACTGGAATAGAAGAAGAAATTCTTTCCTATAAGGTTGGGGGGCACTGGAACAGGTCACTCAAAGAGAAATCCCTTCCAGTAAGGTTGGGGGGCACTGGAACAGGTTACTCAAGGGCCTGTGGACTCCCTACCCCTGGAGGTGTTCAAATCCAGGCTGGACAGACCTTGGCACGGCCTGGGATAGCAGGAGGTGCCCAGATGATTCCTGAGCTCCCTTCCAGCCCAGGCCATTCCGCGATTCTGCGGTTCTACTCCCATTTCCCCCACCAGGCGCTGCAGATAATCCCCTCCCAGCCTCACACAGCTCCTGGGCCCCAGGAGTGATGCCTGCAACTGGCTGGGAATTCAAACAACTGCTGGATGGCTCTGGCTCTGTCCGTCACAACAGCACCCGGCTCCCAGCAGCCGCGCTGAAAGGAGCAGTGTCTGCCCACACAACGGCCACTGTCACGCCAAGTGCTGTTGACACAGTGAGAACCCAGTTCCTCTCTGAGCTGGACACCAATAGGGCTGCTATTCTTCTTGTTTCCTCAGCCCCACTCAACAGCTTTTCCCGGAACAGAGATTGCTGAGGTTGGAGTTTTCTGGCCGAGGTGGAGCCCGTGGGGAGGGTGGAGGGCTCGGGTTGGGACCCTGGGGATGAGGGGTGGCAGGGGCAGAGCTGGGAGTGCCTGCAGCCCCTGCTGCGTGGGAAGAGCTTCAGGGATGGAGGGGAGAAATCCCGAGGTGGAAATGAGGGGCTGGGGTTTGAGTCCTGGCTGCAGAGGGGTCTGGGGTGCCCTTGCAGGGTCTGCACTCGGGTGGCCACAGGGGATGTGCTTTTGCTGCTCTCCCTTGTAAGGAGCAAAAAGCCCTTTACAGTGGGGTGGGAGCAAGCCCAGGGGCCTGGTGACAGGACAGCCCCCCAGGATGGCCCATCCAGGATTTAAATATTCCTGCCCACCCCAGTGACCACCCAGCATCTCCCAGTGCAGACCAGTGCTGCAGCCATTGTGCTGCCCCTGGCTGGAGAGCCAGCAGCAAACCTGGGTTTTTCAACCCAAAACCTCCCTGTGGGAGACACCACCTGGCACAGGATGCGCCCAGGGAGGTCCCTGGGCTGCGCCTAAAACCAGCCCAGCACTCTGGGCCAGGACCTGCCCCTAAAACCAGCCCAGCACTCTGGGCCAGGACCTGCCCCTAAAACCAGCCCAGCACTCTGGGCCAGGACCTGCCCCTAAAACCAGCCCAGCACGCTGAGCCAGGACCTGACCCTAAAATCAGCCCAGCACGCTGAGCCCTGGCCCAGCCTGTGGGCCAGGACAGCCCCCAAATCCCCCAGCACTGCAGATCCCCTGCTCACACCCACAAAGGGAGGCTTGGCAGGATCTGTCCCTGTGATTTAAATGCAGCTCAGGGCTTGTTTCATGTTTGTGAGGAGCTGGATGCTCTCGCTGCGCTCTATAAATAACGGAGGGCTGGAATTATGTGAATAAGAGTTCATTAGAGATGATTTGATGTTGAGCGCTTCGTTTCTTTTTCTGCTCGGAAGCTGCACATGATAATTCTCTAAAAACCACGCAGAGGCTTTGAACAATGTCTCTGGAGGAGCATCTGTGTGAAGGACAGCAGGCAAGGATCCAGAGCTGCTGGGGGATCTCCTCACTGCTGAGGGCACAGCCCCGCTCCCCCCAGCCCAACTGTGGCCTCTCCTCCTGCTCCCCCTGCCAAAATGGACCTGCTGCCCCACCATTAAATGATAAAGCCTCATTACTGCTGTCCCTGACTGCCTGACCCATAACACCAGCAAAATAAAATACATTACAAAAAAAAAAAAAAAAAAAATCAATACAGGCTCTCCAAATCACACAAATTCCAACTCTGCCAGCCCCCTGAGCAAGTAAGTGCAAGAAACCAGTTCTAAATAAATAAATAAAATAAATAAATTAATTAAATAAAATAAATAAATAAATTAAATAAACAGCCAAAGCCAAGTTTCCACAGCTTTTGCGTGCTACCAGCCCAGTCCTGTGACCTCCCCTGGCTGGAGACAGCCCCTGGAGCATCTCAGAGCCACAGCAGGCTGCCCACAGACCCCTCGGGGGGCTGGAGTTCAAACAGAAAATCTATTTTTAATGACTTTGGGGAGTGGAGTAGAGATGCCAACTAGTTCAGTGTAATTAAAGCCATCTATCACTCACTGAACAGGAGCCCAAAGTTGATGAACTTTCCAATGAGATTTGATTCTTTCCTTTATTCATGAGAAAACTCCGCTTTGTGCGGGGCAGGAGACGTGAAAAAGTGTGGGAAGGAGCAAGCAGCTGAGCCATTAATGTGTCAGGGTGACAGGGAAAATAAAGTCAGACTTTCCCAGACTTTCCCTATAAATAACGGAGGGCTGGAATTATGTGAATAAGAGTTCATTAGAGATGATTTGATGTTGAGCGCTTCGTTTTTTTTTCTGCTCGGAAGCTGCACATGATAATTCTCTAAAAAACCCGCAGAGGCTTTGAACAATGTCTCTGGAGGAGCATCTGTGTGAAGGACAGCAGGCAAGGATCCAGAGCTGCTGGGGATCTCCTCACTGCTGAGGGCACAGCCCCGCCCCCCCAGCCCAACTGTGGCCTCTCCTCCTGCCCCCTGCCAAAATGGACCTGCTGCCCCACCATTAAATGATAAAGCCTCATTACTGCTGTCCCTGACTGCCTGACCCATAACACCAGCAAAATAAAATACATTAAAAAAAAAAAAAAAAAATCAATACAGGCTCTCCAAATCACACAAATTCCAACTCTGCCAGCCCCTGAGCAAGTAAGTGCAAGAAACCAGTTCTAAATAAATAAATAAAATAAATAAATTAATTAAATAAAATAAATAAATAAATTAAATAAACAGCCAAAGCCAAGTTTCCACAGCTTTTGCGTGCTACCAGCCCAGTCCTGTGACCTCCCCTGGCTGGAGACAGCCCCTGGAGCATCTCAGAGCCACAGCAGGCTGCCCACAGACCCCTCGGGGGGCTGGAGTTCAAACAGAAAATCTATTTTTAATGACTTTGGGGAGTGGAGTAGAGATGCCAACTAGTTCAGTGTAATTAAAGCCATCTATCACTCACTGAACAGGAGCCCAAAGTTGATGAACTTTCCAATGAGATTTGATTCTTTCCTTTATTCATGAGAAAACTCCGCTTTGTGCCGGGGCAGGAGACGTGAAAAAGTGTGGGAAGGAGCAAGGAGGACGCCTCAGCTGAGCCATTAATGTGTCAGGGTGACAGGGAAAATAAAGTCAGACTTTCCCAGAGGCTGTAAAAGGTCTGGCAGAGCCTCCCCACCGCTCCTCCTCCCGTGCCTCCAAGCAGAGCTGCAGGTGGAATATCCTGCTGGAAAACTCCCAGTGTGGAGGGCTGGGAATGCTGTGGCTCTGCTGAGCAGGACACGCGGGTGAAATCTGCCTTGGGCTGTGGAAACTCCTGCCTGGAAACTGCAGATCCTACCTGGAAACTCCTGCTCCTGCCTGACGGAGACCTCAGGGAGCATGGAAGGACCAGGAGTGAGCGGGATGTGGGAAATGCACCCATCGGGGCAGAGCCAGGACACAGAGGAGAGGGGAAAAGGGGGAGTTTTAACCAAAAATAACAGAGGAGCATCCCCAGGGTGCTGTGGAGGTGGGGATGGCTCCAGCATCCATCCCCGCGCCACAGGAGCAGCGCTCTGGCAGGCGCAGGGCTCCTGCAGGAGCAGCTCTGCTGTCCCACACCCCGCTCTGAGGGGCTCTCAGAGCCCCCCCCGGGCTGTCAGACCCAAATCAAGGCCGGGAAGTTCTGGCAGAGAAGCAGCGAGTGGGAGAGGACGGGGAGACAACGTTGCCATGGCTACGGGGGGATTATTTAATTACAGCACTGCGGATGCACCGAGAGAGCCCCTTCAACCCTGATCCAGGCAACCTTTGCTTGGGCTTGGCTCTGCTGCTCCAAGAACCTCGTTAACATCTGAGGGGGACGAGCTGTGCTGGAGCACGGGGACTGGATCACTCTGGAGTGAGGGATGAGGCCACACACATTGCCATCTCCTTGGCTCCCCCAGCCCCTCCGTGCAGCGTGCCAGGCTCCCGAGGGAGGCCATGAAAGCAAGGACAGCCTCCTCTGGGAAGCAAGGCAGGCTGAAAAAACAGCAAATATCCCGAAGTGAGGCTTGCTGGAGCAGGAAAATTGTCCTCAAGCCAGAGTTTCCTGCATCCATCCGGCCCAGCATCCCGGCAGGGCTCGGAGCAGCCTCGTGTTCTGGCACACAGGATCCTGCAGACAAACACTTCCCTGTGGTTTACCACGGCTCCAGTTAATCATCACATCAATATGGAACATCTGAGCGGGGTTTGTTGGAATAACAAAGTGCCAGGCAGAGATCCCAGCCCGCTCTCAGCTCCCGGGAGCAGCACAGCCCTGTCCAGGAGGGAAAATGGGATTTCACCTGGGTCTGCTGGCTCTGGCAGCTCCTGCTCTGCCCCAGCAGGTGACAGTGACACTCCGGGGCTGCAGGGTGGGCACGGGGGCTGGTGCCCCTGCCTGGCACAGGCCCCGGGTGTCCCATCCCTCACCCTCGCTGGGCTCCCAGCTGCGGGTGGAGGCTCAGCCCAGCATTTGGGATGCCCCTCTGGCATCCAGCCCTGTCACAGGCATATTTTATGGAAAATCCTTTCCTTGGGGTTTTTCCTCCTGAGAAGCTGAGAGGCCTCAGGAACAAAATGTGAACAATGGTGATCTGCTGCTGTGGAATGCAACAGGTGAATCTGGGATTGGTCTCATGTGGTTGTTTCTAATCAATGGCCAATCACAGTGAACTGGCTCGGACAGAGAGCCAAGCCACAAACCTTTGTTATCATTCTTTCTTATTCTATTCTTAGCCAGCCTTCTGATGAGAACCTTTCTTCTACTCTTTTAGTATAGTTTTAATGTAATATATATCATAAAATAATAAATCAAGCCTTCTGAAACATGGAGTCAGATCCTCGAGTCTTCCCTCATCCAAGACCCCTGTGAACACGGTCACAGAGCCCTCAGCAGATCCTTCTCTTTTGGGACCCTAAACCACTTCATTTCTTGCAGAACTGGCCCACAGAAACACTCCCTGACAGAACAAGGGGGTGATGAGGGTGCCAACAATGAGGAATGGGATGCTAAAGGTCTCCCCGACAAGGACAGGGCTCTGCTGTGATGGATCCACGTCCCTGGATCCCTGGAAAGCCACCACACCTCAGGAGAGTGGCAATTTCATTCCCGACTGCACAGAAAGGGTCCCACGAGCTCCTGGAAGCCAGGATGGTGATCCAGGCAGGAGCTGCCCTGCTCCTCACAGCCTCCCTGCTGCTGTGGGAGTCCCCTCTGGATTCCAGGATGGTGTTCCTGGAGCAGCCAGGGGCCCATCCCCGTGCTCCTGCCAGGGGACGTCACTGCTGCCATCACCCTGACGTGTTGGCACCGTCCTCTGATGCCACCCTGCCATGGCCACCAGCTGATGAGCAGTGCCCTTTGATTAGCCCAGGCCTCGGGGGAACTAATTAATCAGGATAAAAGCGGGGCAGCCTTCCAAAATCTCCGGGCTCAGGTGGGGATCAGTCCAACACAGGAAACTTTCATCTCGCATCAGTTCACGGCCTCTGCTTTGCCTGGCTGCCATGGAACTCCTGGCGTGCTCCCTGCAGTCATTTAAAAGTTTTAACAGAAGCTCAGAAAGTTAATTAAGGTGAATAATTATAAAGTGTGTGCGCTTCTTCCCCTCTCTGTTTGGTGAGAAAACAGCAAAAACAGAATTCGGAATAATTCTGGAGCAGTAACCAAAGTAACGAGGTGTTCAACGAGCACTCACAACTGGGCTGTGCTTGGAGAAATTACTGTTTTAGTCAGAGCCCTTTGCCAGAGAGTGGTTAACAGCACAATGCTCCCCTTCCCCGGGACTCTGATTAGGCTTGGATGCCTGCAGATAGGGGCTGCTCAGCCCTGCAGGTGATGCTCCCTGGGCTGGGACAGGAACAGAGCCCCTGGCAGTGGGCACTGGGAGGAGATTCCATTCTGTGAGGGTGGGCAGGCCCTGGCACAGGTGCCCAGAGCAGCTGTGGCTGCCCCTGGATCCCTGGCAGTGCCCAAGGCCAGGCTGGACAGGGCTGGGAGCACCTGGGGCAGTGGAAGGTGTCCCTGTCCAAATCCACCGAGTGGATTTGAGGTCCCTTCTAACCCAAACCATTCCACGATTCTGTGACACCCTGAAGGTGGGGATGCCTTAGAGGGGAACACACCTGGTGAGGAGCCAGAGCACCCAGCTGGAAGCACCCTGAGCATTCACCAGCCCCATCCCTGCTCCCAGCAGCTTCCTGGGCTGCCTTGGACTCGCTGGAGCCTCCAGAGCTGGAGCCTGCAGCTGTGTCCCGGCAGGGATGGCCGTGCTGGGAGCTCAGGCACCCCGCTCTGCTGTGGAACCCTGCATCGCCAGGGTGTGGATGCAGGCTCAGAGCCTGCTGCCTGCCTGTGAGTGCCTGCAGTCTGTTTCTCCTGGCTCCCCAGGAAAAGCACACGCCAGACAGCAGAGCCCCTTCCCCCAGGCTGCCAGCCTGCAGCTCACGGATTCACTTCACTTGCTAAACAGGATTGTGGCAGGCTAAGATAAAACAGAAGAGTTTAAAATGACAAACAGACTCCTAAATGGGACTAGAGTCTTAATGAAAACAGTAATGAATGAATGAGGCAAGCAAATATTCCCCATTAATATTAGACAGATAGATTAGATCCCTGGGCGCTGCATTTAAAACCGACATGAAATTACTTCAATTACTCTGCATTGATAAATAACAAGGCCGTATTTACTGTTAAAACACATTTCCTCCACCCTCCCCCCACGCTTGCTTTGACTTCTTCTGCTTCTCAGGAGGGAGAGGAGATCAGTGAGAGGATGGAGATGCACCGGGCTGGGAGCTTCCCTCCTGCCCATGGCTGTGATGGTGTTCACAGGGATTCTTGGATGAGGGAAGAGATGGGGATCTGACTCCATGTTTCAGAAGGCTTGATTTATTATTTTATAATATATATTACATTAAAACTATACTAAAAGAATAGAAGAAAAGGTTTCATCACAAGGCTGGCTAAGAATAGAATGGAAAGGAATGATAACAAAGGCTTCTGTTTCGGACAGAGAGTCTGAGACAGTTCACTGTGATTGGCCATTAATTAGGAACAACCACATGAGACCAATCCCAGATGCACCTGTTGCATCCCACAGCAGCAGATAACCGTTGTTCACATTTTATTCCCGAGGCCTCTCAGCTTCTCTGGAGTAAAAATCCCAAGGAAAGGATTTTCCATAAAAGATGTGTGTGACACACGGGAGAGCTGGGCTGCTCAGCACCCAGGCAGGGTGTTCCAGGGCAGCTGCCCCAGGAGCAGCCCCCTCAGGCTCAATCAGCACCATCAGCTCTGCCATTCCAGCCCTGGCAGTGCTGCGCAGGAGGCAGAGCAATCACTGACAGCCACTTCAAACCCGCTGCTCGCAGCATCCTCCCCTCTCAGAAATTCACTCTGCTTCCCCTCGCTGGTGGGTACAGCTGCTCAGCATCCTCCTTTCCACGCTGGGAAAGTGAGATTAACCTGATCAGAGGCCTCTTCTGATGAAGAGATCATAGATGGATAATTCCTGGGTGTTTGCTGGCATTTACATGCTAATGATGAAAGGCACTCTGGTAAAGGTAATGTCAACACGAGTCCCTTGTCCTGCATCTCAGCCTCCAGCCCAGCCATCTGTTCTCAGGGTTCAGAAAAGCCCTGGAGAACAGGTTGCTGCTAGAAGAGCTGCAAAATCTCCTTCCCAGCTCTGCTGCCTCAGCCTGTGGAGCTCCATGCCTGGCTGGAATGTCCTGGATGCCAAGGGATGCTCAGAGCTGTGGGATAAGCAGAGCACTAAAGCACGCCTGGGCTGGCAAACCACTGATGTCTTGCTGCTAGAGGATCTTAAATATCTGCAAAAAACTCCCTCACTCAGCCTCATCACACGTCAGTAAACAAGAAAGACATAAAATATCTCATTTCAGGGGTACAGGAGCAGTGAAGCATCCTGAGCCCAGGTCCCTGTTGCAGATCCAACATCCCAAATTCCCTGAAGGAGAGGAGGGGAATAACTCCTGCTTCCCCCCAGCTGGGATGCAATCCCCTGGGGAAAGCTCCAGGGTGCTGCAGCTGGAGGATCACTGAGGGTGGGAATGGGGGCAGCAGGGCTGAGGGGGCTCTGTGTACCAGGCAGGGACAAATTCACTCCCCAGAAGGCAACAAAAGCCAGGCCTGGTGCTTTCCCAGCCAAAACCAGGGGTAAAACAGCCAAGTGGAGAGGGAGGAATGCTCAGAGCTCTTCCCACAGCTCAAGGGACGGATGACCTTTCCAATGCTCTACCTGTATAAATCTTACTTAATGAAATAATAAAAAAAAAAAAATACGATGAAGGTTAAACCGTTCCCTGCAGCAGATTTACACGGAAAACAAGGCCTGCTCAGGCAGCCCTGGGTTTGCACAACAGCCCTTTAACATTCCTTTCCTAAGGACTGGGGTGACTCCCGAGCAGCCCCAACCGCAGGATGAGTGATCCCAGCCAGGCGCAGCGTGCCAAGGCGCAGGCCAAGGCAGCAGCTCCAGCCCGGGCTGTGCTAGCACACAGTTAGGCTTTGGCTGGGTCACGAGTCACAACACGGCGGTTTCCCCCCACCAGAGCCTCCCCACAACCGCCCCGGCCCTCGGGACATGACTTCATTTGCGGTGCCACCGCAAGCGAGCTCCTTGCACAGCCCGGAGCAAACGCGGCTGCCTGCGGCTTGGAAACGCCCCTGGGAAAGTGGGAGCACCGACCCAGGGCCTCCCGTGGTGGGAAACGAGAGCTGGGATGGGTTTTGCAGCCAGAGAAGGTCAGGTAAAGGGTTTAGCTTTGATCTCTGCCTGCTCTTCCTTGGGCTGCTCTTCTGCTGCACGGGAGATGTGCAATCAAAGAGCAGCTCTGGGGCTGTGGCACTGCTCTGGTGGGAGGCAGCACTGGTACAAGCTCAGGGCCTCCAACAAACCCCAGAATTGCTGCATTGATGCTCCCAGGGCTGATACAAGCTCAGAGGCTCCAACAAACCCCAGAATTGCTGCATTAATGTTCCCAGGGCTGATACAAGCTCAGAGGCTCCAACAAACCCCAGAATTGCTGCATTAATGTTCCCAGGGCTGATACAAGCTCAGGGCCTCCAACAAACCCCAGAATTGCTGCATTAATGCTCCCAGGGCTGATACAAGCTCAGAGGCTCCAACAAACCCCAGAATTGCTGCATTAATGCTCCCAGGGCTGATACAAGCTCAGAGGCTCCAACAAACCCCAGAATTGCTGCATTAATGCTCCCAGGGCTGATACAAGCTCAGAGGCTCCAACAAACCCCAGAATTGCTGCATTGATGCTCCCAGGGCTGATACAAGCTCAGAGCCTTCACACAGACCCCAGAATTGCTGCATTAATGCTCCGAGGGCTGATACAAGCTCAGAACCTTCACACAAACCCCAGAATTGCTGCATTAATGCTCCCAGGGCTGATACAAGCTCAGAGCCCCCCCCAAGAACCCCAGAATTGCTGCATTAATGCTCCCAGCACTGATACAAGCTCAGAGCCCCCAACAAACCCCAGAATTGCTGCATTAATGCTCCCAGGGCTGATACAAGCTCAGAACCTTCACACAGACCCCAGAATTGCTGCATTAATGCTCCCAGGGCTGATACAAGCTCAGAACCTTCACACAAACCCCAGAATTGCTGCATTAATGATCTCAGGGCTGCCACACTGAGGCAGTTGTCCCTGGCAGCCACCTCAGCTCCTGCTGCAAGCAGCTGCTTTGACATCAGCCTCTCAGTGCCCGGATCCAGCACTCAGAACAGTGGCATTTCGGGCAAATAATGCCATGAAACTATTTCTGCTCCATCGGAGCCTGAGGAGCTTCTGCATGTATTTCCATAAATATCCCTGGCGTCAGTGCAGCAGCAGACCCAACAGACTGCCAGGGGGATCCTGCAGCCTGTGCTGAGCCTACCTACAGAGCAGCTCCAGGAAAAGCTCTGGGCTTGCAAGGGATTGGGGAGGACAAAATTAACCAGCTTCTGTGGGAGGCTGGGAACAAGGGGAATCATTGCCCCAGGATGGGGCATTGAGCGGGCTTGCAGGGATTAATGACAACGTGGGAATGCCAAAAACCAGGAGAAGAGCTGGTGGATCCATGACCTGCTCTGTCTTCTGCCTCTGGCAGGGAGCAGGGCACAGGGACCCCTGAGGGTGGCTCTTTCTGCCATGTGAAACCATGAAACCTCCACTTCTGGACCAAATACCTGGCATGATGTTTGTCAGCTGCAAACCTCCTGTCTTCTGCCTCTGGCAGGGAGCAGGGACATAAACCCACGAGGGTGGCTCTTTCTGCTATGTGAAAGACATGAAACCTCCACTTCTGGGCCAAGCTTGGTCCCTGGCACAGTGTCTGTCAGCTGCAAACCTCCTGTCTTCTGCCCCTGGCAGGAGCAGGGTCAGGGACCCCTATGGGTGGCTCTTTCTGCTATGTGAAAGACATGAAACCTCCTCTTCTGGACCAAACTTAGCTGCAAACCCCTGTCTTCTGCCTTCTGGCAGGAACAGGAACAGGGACCCCTGAGGGTGGCTCTTTCTGCCATGTGAAACCATGAAACCATCACTTCTGAAGCCAAACTTGGTCCCTGGCACGGTGTCTGTCAGCTGCAAACCTCCTGTCTTCTGCCTGTGGCAGGGAGCAGGGCACAGGGACCCACGAGGGTGGCTCTTTCTGCTATGTGAAACCATGAAACCTCCACCTCTGGGCCAGGCTTGGTCCCTGGCACGGCGTCTGTCAGCTGCAAACCTCCCGGCAGGGTGAATGCCCTGGCAGGGGCTGTGCCCTGCCTCAGCTGCCTCCCTCCCTGCTGGGAGCCAGCGCTGCAGCAGCTGCTCCAAGGGCACTGCTCTGCAGGGCGGCTGGCAAGGGACGGGGTTAATGGTCCCACTCCACGTGTGACCTCTCTTCCCCCTCTCCAGGGCTGCTAATTACCCAGCTGAAGGAAGAGGGGCAGCCCTGGGGCTCTGCCAGCCCCCTGTGCTCAGGCTGTGCACATGGCATCGATCTCTGCACCCCGGGAGAGATCCCAGGGAAGGCAGCTCCTCCCAGCCCACCCAGCTAATCAGGGCCAAAACACGATAAAAACCCGAGCAGCAGCAGCGGCAGGTCCCCTCCTCAAAATGAGAGCAGCTTGTGGGGGATGAATAAAGAACGCTGCTAATGAAAAGGTGCCCGCCCTGGCTCGGTCCCTGACAATTGGCAGATGAACCTCAGTGGTTTGTGTGCTCCCCCTCTTTATTCTCTGCTCATAAAACTGGCAGGAGCAGGGGTAGCACGGAGCTGCTGGCGGCAGCTGTGTTCAGGATGAAAAATGAGCAGCACATGCACAGAGGCAGCTGGAGCACAGCGAGGGACCCCGGGGTCCCTGGGGTTATTTCCCTCTCTCCAGAGGGGCCCTGAGCTTAACCCTTGCTTCCCTGAGTTGGAGCAAAGCAGCCAAAGCCACAGGGCCGGGTCACCCTGTCTGTCCCCAGCGCAGGGTGCGTGTCCTGGTGTGCCTGGAGTGCCAGGGGAGCTGCAGCCCTGCTGGAACAGTCACCGTGTGCTCACACAGCACAGCAGAGCCCCACTGCTGCCAGCAGCAAGGGAGCATCACCCGAGCTCATGGGCAAGGCAGGGCGCTGGGCAGGGCACTGCAGTGGGGCACAGCGCGGCTGGCAGTGCCCTGTCCATCCCCACAGGGATGAAGCTTCCTGCCTGGCACTTTCAGAGGGCACACAGGCAAGGTGTGCCCCAAATCTCTGGCAGCACTCTGTGCCCAGCCCAGTATCCCAAAGCCACCCATGCCCTGCCGCCCCGGAGCTGCCTTTGCCTTGTGCCTGGCAGGGAGCAGGAACGTTCTGCTGTCCCTACAGAGCCCCCCTGGCATGGAGGGGGACATGGAGGCCACGTTTTGTTTGCCCTCCTTGCTGAGGAGATGGCCCAGGCCATGTCCTGCCACCCACCGTGTCCGAGTGGCCGTGGGCACAGCGTGGGCACAGCCCCGCATCTGCCTGCTCCCAGCAGCCTCCCAGGCCGTGCTGTGCCTCAATGCCGCTTTTGTTCCCGGCTCTGGCACGTCCCAGGGTGTCAGTGACACTGAAAAGCTTTGACTGGCCCTTTCTGTTTGTTTTCTTGGCACACGCAGGCACTGCTCCAAGGGCCCGGCCTCGCTGTGCCCCGCACCTCGCGTGTGCCTGGCAGGGTTACTGAGCTGCAGCTCTGCCCACAGAAGGGACTGGGCACCAAATGATGCCATCCAGCCCCTCTGGCTCCTTCAGTGCCCATCTCCCTCTGCTTTTCCAGCCCAGCCTCCCACATCCCAGAGTGGGTGACTGTCACACACATCTTTTATGGAAAATCCTTTCCTTGGGATTTTTCCTCCTGAGAAGCTGAGAGGGCTCAGGAACAAAATGTGAACAATGGTTATCTGCTGCTGTGGGATGCAACAGGTGCATCTGGGATTGGTCTCATGTTGGATGTTTGTAAATTAATGGCCAATCACAGTCCAGCTGGCTCGGACAGAGAGCCTGAGCCACAAACCTTTGTTATCATTCTTTCCTATTCTATTCTTAGCCAGCCTTCTGATGAAACCTTTTCTTGTATTCTTTTAGTATAGTTTTAATGTAATATATATAATAAAATAATAAATGAAGCCTTCTGAAACATGGAGTCAGATCCTTGTCTCTTTCCTCACCCTGGGACCCTGTGACCATGGTCACAGGTGAGCAGTGCTGGGCACTGCCCAGGCTCCCTGAGGCTGCCACAGCTCCAGGAGCATTTGGACAACACCCCCAGGGATGCCCAGGGTGGGGTTCTGGGGTGTCTGTGCAGGATTTGGAGTGGATGATCCCTATGGGTGCCTTCCATACCCTGGAATTCCATGAATCCTGGCTGGCAGAGCTGCAGGGTTCATCCCTCAGAGCCCACATCCCGCGGGATGCCGCCTTGCCAAGGGAGCCCTGTGGCAATGCCGGGGACATTCAGCACAGACCCTGCTCAAATCTCCTCCACAGCCACAAAGGCCTGCTGCACACAGGGCAGGGACACAAACAACCCTCAATTCTCCATTTCTGAACCATTCAGGGCTCTTCAAACTGTTCAAACACTGCACAAACCTGGGAGGAACATCACAGGCATGGCAGGTTTGTGTAATTTTACAGAGCCTTGAAAATCCAAAGCATTTGAGTGCCCTAAGTAGCTTTAAAGGTCACAGAGTGGTATCACTGCTGCTTCCACAGCCTGGCCAGGGCCCTGCTTGGTGTTTGCTCCAGGAGCACTCCGCAGCCTCCATGGCTTTTTAGCAGGATTGCTCTCCAACTCCATCACGCTGTCCTTGCCAGTCAATTTTCTGCTACTCCATCACTTTCCCATTTGTATATCATTACACACGCCTGTCAAAAATAATTTAGGAACCTGACGGGCAGTGTGAGGAACGAGCTGTCCTAAGCATATCCCAAACTCCTGGGTTCTGCAGGAAAATGAGCTCTAAGGCCTTTTCCCCACAGAAGGGGCCCGGCGTGGCTGGGTGTAGGACATGGGTCTGTTCCCACCCATGGACATGTCAGTGAGAGCAAGGAAACATCTCAGAGACAACACAGCCGAGCTGCAGGGCCACAGCAAACCCAGGGAGCACTGAGAGCTGTCAGCACACAAGGTCTGATCACTCTGAGGTAATCCTCCCTCCCCTCCATATACACCAAATCAGTTTGGGCCGAATTTTAACACTTTGTTGGCATTGGAGACTGGAAAGTTCACGGGATTCTCCCAATTTACTGCTCTGTAATGCCTTGCAGGCATTTTGCTTTTCCCTTACGGAAGACAGAGCTGGGCAGGCCCTGCCCACAGTAACCTTGGGCACCTCAGCCTGTGATAAGGTGCCAGACTTGTCTCACGGCTAAAGAGGAGCCCTGGAGGGATGGTTTGGCCTCCAAGAGCAGATTTACACCAACAGGGGCATCCTTCTTCTCCCTCTGGATTCCCAGGCTGTGGAACTCCGCTGCAGGCAGGGCTGGGGGAGCCTCACTTTGTACAGGCAGGAAAAGGATCAGAGAATCCTGGAACAGCCTGAGCTGAAGGGACCCACAAGGGTCGATTCCAAGCCCTGTCCCTATAGAGACACCCCAAAATCCCACCTTGGGCATCCCATTATTCAAACACTCCTGGAGCTCAGGCAGCCTCAGGGCTGTGCCCTTTCCCTGGGGAGCCTGGGCAGTGCCAGCACCCTCTGGGAAAGAACCTTTCCCTAAAATCCAACCTAAACCTGCCTGGAC
The DNA here is from genome assembly GCA_024865655.1 of Emberiza elegans. Lineage (NCBI taxonomy): Eukaryota > Metazoa > Chordata > Aves > Passeriformes > Fringillidae > Emberiza > Emberiza elegans. The sequence continues at coordinate 79,951,521 of JALJVW010000184.1, read as the reverse complement.
AGCTCCAGATCAAACCCCTGGGTCCTCCCCGAGCACGAGGGGCACCCACGAGGTGGGAGCAGGCAGCTCCTCCTTGGCCACCAGTAAATGGGGGGTTTATGATGGGTTCACTGGGGAGGCTTTTCCTCCTGCACAGGAGGTGTCAACAAAGCCTTCAAAGCCCACACTGAGCACCACAGACGGATCCAGCTGGGACACTGCAGCTCCCATTCCTTGGAGGCTTTCCTTCCTCCCAGAGATCCCCTGGTGCTGCAGGGTGAGCCAGGCTGGTTCTGCCCATCCACACCGAGCCACAAAGCTGCTGCTGCTGCAATGCTTTAACTCATTTTCATACATTTATGCTGAGACTAAATTTGTCCCTGCATATTTTCCTCCCAAGCCCAGTAATCAGTAGTGGAAATAATTTGCTGTTGTCTGCTCTGATGTTGCCATCTCTTGCACACATCCAAGTGACAAAGACATCAGGCCCTCAAAGTCCGATTGAAGAATAATTGGAAATCCAAAGTGGCACTAAATGTTATTTTCTAAATAAAATGCATTAAATTACAGAACATGAGGCTGTCAAGCATTAAAAAAGATTAGTTAGAGGCGGAAAAGAAATATTGTTCAACCCTTCAGAGACTTCATTACATGCAGAGGATACCCCTGTGTTCTTTGGGACAGGCAGGGGGAAAGGGAATGCAAAGCTATGGAAATATTTCCAGCAGCTTGTGCTGTCCCAGATGGGCCTGGATGCCTCTGCACTGCTGGATTTGCATCTCAGTTGTTGGATAAATATATGGAAAGATAGATATATGGATATGTGGATAAATATAGGTGAGAAAGGCAAGAAAAAAGCAGATAAATCAAGAAAAAGCAGAGAGCAGAGCAATCCCTGCCTCAGTGCCTGCAGGGAAGAGAGGGCCCAGCACAAGGACAGGAGGGATCATGGATCTCTGCAAGGATGGGGATGGCAGCCAGCCCTGGGTGTCCAAATCACCCCAAACCCACAGAAAAGGGACAAATCCGGGCACAGATCCAGCAGCTGAGCCCCAGGGCTGTGTGTCTGCCTTGGCTGGGTGTTAATAAACCCAAATATTGCAGCAGCTGCACTCAGGACCTCAGCAAAGCCCAGCCTGGCCGTGGAGCACAGAGACAATCGTATTTCACCCGGTAGGAGCTGCTAAATTCACACTTAGAGCAATAAAGGCACAGCCAAACAAACATGACCCCAGTGGGAGCCGTGGCTGGGGCAGGCACATCCCAGCTACACAAACAGCAGAGCTGAGGGGCATTTATCCCAAATCCCTCCTCTCACCAGCTTTCCCCAGCAGCTCTGGCATTAATACCCAGAGCCCAGCAGGCTGCAGGGGAGGCAGAATTATTTACATGGCTGCTCTCCCTTCCTGCACAAGGATTAAAGGCCAGGTGAGGCTTTTCGTGGCAGTTTTTATTTTGGTTTTTGCTTTTTTTTTTAAAATAAGAGCAGATAATCATCACCTGACATTATGGAGGTGCTGATGCACCAAGTGCTGCTGCCCCTGTGCTGGGGGAGAGGGCAGAGCAGCCACACACAACTGGAGATGGATTTATTCCAGCTGAGGGCTGGGGAGCCAAATCCCTCTCTCCCAGGGTTTCATTAGCTGGGAATGGCTTTCTAACGAGATTTACACAGCCCAGCCTGGAGCCTGCCCTGCACCCAAAGACAATAACCATGGGGGCTCAGGGGAGCCTCCTGTGCCTCTGTCCCCACCCTCCAGTGCTCTGACACTGCTGCCATCGGGGTCACCTCACAAACCCACACAAACCCACACAAAAACCCCACACAAACTCCTACACAAACCACATAAACCCCACACAAAAACCCACAAACCCCACACAGACCCCACACAAACCCCACACAGACCCCACACAAACCCCCACACAAAAACCCACAAACCCATACAAACCCCACACAAACACCACACAAAAATCCACAAACCCCACACAAAACCACACACAAAACCACATAAACCCCACACAAAAACCCACACAAACCCACACAAAACCCCACGCAAACCCCACGCAAACCCCACATTCTGGTGCTACAGCTTCAGAATCCTGCTGGTGGCTTAAAATACCCCTAAAATAACCAAAGTTCAGCGTTTGGACACTGCCCTCAGACATGGGGTGGGGTTTTGAGCAGGGCCAGGGCTCAGTGATCCTTGTGGGTGCCTCCCAGCTCGGGGAATTCTGTGATCCCCTTATTATTCCCTTTGAGGGCTCAGGTCCCTTTTGGGTGGGATCTGACTGTTCTGGATGGCTGCATCCCCCAAACAAAGCCTAAACCAAATCCCACCCCCCTGGTGCTGCCTCTCAGGGAGATTTCTCCTACAAATCCAACATTTCCTCCAGCATCCTGCTTGGACGAGGTGCCAGGGACGAGCTGGAGCCCAGGCCACCAGGCTGGACCACGCAGAGGCCTAAAATGGAAAAACCCAGCTTGTTTTTGACTGCCTGGAGCCTGCCCCCTCCTCATGCAGGCACGGGAATGCTGTTTCTGGCGCGGCTTCTCCAAATAAAAGTGTGGTCAGCTTTTTTGGATGGATTTTTGAGCAAATTGTTTTTGTGGGCAGCGCTGTCGGCTCCAAGGCCCAGCCGCACAGGGAGGGGTTATTGTTAAACCCCTGGCCTTCCCCTGCTTCCTTCCCGAAGAAAATGAAAATAAAAATACTGAGATGCAGTTCTTGGCGAGGTGTTAATAGCACCCAAGGCACTGGCAGTTGTGAGTCACTTAAATGGATGGGGAAATGCCCAAAACAAAGGCAGGAGGCAAAGGAGAAGTCCCTGATCCCAGTGCTGAGTGCTGTCCTCACTCCAAGAGATTGGGGGGAATTGCTCCCCTCAGCTCCAGAGACTGCCCAACCAGGCAGGCAGCAACTCCTGACCAAATCCTGCCCTCAGTCTCCAGGGATTTTGGCCAGTTTGGTTTTGATGTGGCTCTGGAGGCCGTGGCAGGGTCCTTAAGGGTGTCACTAACAAAGCAAAAGGCAGGACCCGGCCTCTGAGAGCCTGATGTGATAAATAGGTATGACTCATGCTGATAAAATTGAAAGAGTAATCAATATTGGTACCGTAATTAATATTTAGGAATAGATAAAATGGTTAAAAGTTGTAATGTTTAAAGAAGAAAGAGAGAGTAGCTTTGATGCTCAGATGTAGTAATATGTTAGTTTTAGCTTACATTGTACTGGCTTGGTGCGCATGTGTAACCCAAAGGTGAATTAAAAGACATTGAAGAAGAGGAGAGGCCTTCATCAATGAAGACCCCCAAAGACTTGTGCGACCACCAAACTGAGTAGAAGCGCATGCGCAGTAAAGGTGTGAATGAGGGCAGAGATAAGTAAATGACAAACCAAAACTAAGAGAATATGGTATTAACACATAGTATATAAGGGGGGAATCTTCCCTTGGCAAGCTCGTACGCGAGGTGGCAAGGGTCCAAGAGCCCTGCACTCCGTACCCCGTGGTTATTTTTTACTTATGCGTTATTATTAGAACCAAATTATCCCTTATTTGCATATTTTCTAAACTATTCAATTAAAATTGCTGCTATCTCAAATATTGTTTAGTTTTTTTATGAAGAGATAATTAAGCAAACATAACACTGAGAATCAGGGAATCCTGGAATGGTTTGGCTTGGAAAGGACTTTAAAGCTCATCTCATTCCACCTCCACCAGCCCCATCTTTTCCAGCCACCTCAGCAGCTGAGAGCCCCTCAGTGCCCGGGGCTCCTTTTTGTGCCCCCTCCTCCCCAAACCTCCCTATTCCTGCACTGCTGGGATGGGATTCCTAAAGGCTCTTTTAATTCAGTTATTTGAAAGCATCTCTGGAGCCTTGCCGAGCCAGGGTGGGCTCTGCAGGTCCTGCAGCCCCCCGTGCTGCCCTGCCCAGCAGTTTGAAAGGGAACTCCAACACTGGTGCACTGGGATCAGCTTTTCATGGGCATTTACCCATTCCAAAAGCTTGCTCCAAGGAGTGCACAGCGATAGATGCAGTTGGGAAGGTGATGCCTGGATTTATGGGTCTTTATAAACAACCTGGCACTGCAAACCACACCCAGGGCCTTCTCTTCCCTCCTTCTCCTTGTTGGAGCATCAGCCTGGAAGTGAGGAATGGCTGTGGGCCTGGGGGTCCGGGGGCTTTCCCAGATTCCCTGTGTGATTTAGGACAGGTCACACAGCGTCTCTACGCTTCAATCCTGATCTAAAAACTGATATTGCTGCTCCATCTCCCAAATCTGGGAGTGGAGAGCAAAACATTCACAGCCTGGTGGGGGCTGCTGCAGAGAAACCGATGGAAAAGAGAGAGGGAAAATAAAGAGGGAAAACAACAATCCCCCTGTGTGAGCAGCACGTTCCAGGCTTGATTACAATAAAAATAATTTCTTTAACACCCACACAGAAAGCTCCAGGCCGGGATTGCTGCTCCCCCTCTCTGTCTGGCCCCCAGCACTCTTGGCAGGGCCCTGGGCAGGGCTGGGGCAGGGGGAGCAGGCAGTGTTTAGTCTGCCAGGCGCATTCCTGCTCGCTGCTCAAATAAATACAGGATTATTGATGGAGCTCCCTCCCCTCGCCAGCATCAGGCAGAAATGCCACAGTTGTCAAGTGGCTCCCTGGAACAGCACGGGGATGGGGATGGAGGGACACCCAAGGCCAAGGGGTTCTTGTTTAGAAAGGCAGGATCTGCCCCAGGGCTCAGGATTTCCATTGGGGATGCTGAACGTGCTCTCCAGGAACATCCCTGAGAAATCCGTGTACCTCCTTCCAGAGCCACTCTCCAGAAAATATCAACATTTTTTTGCCACAGCAAAGTTATAACGGGAAATATTTTTCCAGAGGAGGAGGGAGAGCAAGAGCAAACCTCACAAAAAGTTGTTTTTTTTCCTGCTTTACAACCAGCCTTAACTTTTATATTTAGTCCCAGCTTGCAAGGCCATTCCAGCCACTTTCCCTGGGGCACATCCATAACTTTCAACCTATCTGGAGCCTGCAGGAGCTTGAGTCAAGTTCCACCTCATCTGGGGGCATTTTTCAGAACCTTCAGGGGAAAAGGAGAAAAAGGCAAAGGCTTTAAGAGTCAGGGTGGATTTGAACTCTCTTAAATCCTTCTGCTCCTTTGAGGCTCAGATGGAGTCCAAGCAGGAGCTGGAAGCCTGGAGAGGGCAATGCTGGGGGCTCTCAGCTGCTCCACACAGCCACCTGCAAAGTGCCACATTGTCCCAGGCTTTGAGGAGACCAGGCAAAGCCTGATCCAAGGGAAACACTGCAGGACAGAGCTTGAACTTGGCAGAGTCAGACCCAGGGATGGTTTGGGCTGGAAAGGATCTTAAACCCCCCCCAGTGCCACCCCTGCCCTGGGGTCACCTTCCAGTGCCACCATGCCACCTGCCACTGTCCCAAACCCTGTCCAGCCTGGCTGGGACACTGCCAGGGGTGAGGGAAGCACTTCCAGGAGTGATGCAGTCCTCCCAGGGGCTGGATCCAGCAGGAGCAGCTCCTGCACACTGAGTGCACAAACCCCACCACAATAAAGCGATCCTCCACACCGCAGCCCTTTTTCCATTTCACCCTTCGCTGGATCATTTTATGCATCTATTCCCACTGCTAATTCGAACTAATTAAAGTATAAAATAGAATAATTTGTGCAATTTCAGAGCTGCCCTCAGCATATTGTGAGTTATGTTTCCTTTCTGTTGGTGCCTGATGTGAGCAGTTCCTGGCCTCGCTGGCTCAGTGTCCCCAAACTCCTCTGCTGGGGACACAAACTATTCCAGGAGCACGGGGATGGGGGACGAGGGGAACTTTAAAGGGGAAAAAGAATCCAAATTTGCTTTTAAATCTCATCACTGAGCACTGAGTGTGATATTTCAGATCTCTCCTTCAGGGCCTTTTCCCCCCTGGGAACACAGCTCTCTCCTTTTACTTGCTGGTAAGGAGGACCTGGGTCTGTCTGTCTGTCTGTCTGTCCATCCAGGCAGGAAATCCTGCAGCATTCCAAACCCAGCATCACCCACAGAGCTGGATGAGGCTCTGGACAGCCTGGGAGGTGTCCCTGGCCGCTTCCAGTGGATGAGCTTTAAGGTCCTTTCCAACCCAAAAAATTCTGGGAGTCCATGAGCTCAGCTTCCCTCAGGATGGAGCAGGGGTTGTGGCACCAAATTCTGGAGGGACATCAGAGCTCCTGGGGATGTCCCAGGGCCCTTTGCAGACCCCAGAGCCCTGGGGAGCTGAGGCTCTCTGTCTGTGAATGTGCACGTAAGGGAAATTCTAGAAATACCTCGGGACTGTGGTGGCTGGAATGGAAATGAAACAATGGGTCTGTGGAAGGGGAGGAATTGGAAAGGGAAGCAAATGCCGAAGCAAACACGTGGGAACCCTGTGGCTGTGACTGGCAGGGGAAGAAACAGCCCTAATACAAAGAGAAACCAAAGCAAAACAAACAAACTGCAGGCAAAGGCAGGCAGCACTTGAAAGGAGCAACCACACGAGCGATGTCTGGGACATAACTCATGCAGGAACAACAAACCCACTGACCCCCCGCTCACACCGCCGCCTCCTCCAGCCCTTCTTCCAGCAAAGTTCGTTCTCCAAGGGCTCCTCACCTCACAGGCTTCTGCCCCGAGCTGCCCGCGTTAATTTTGGGTCTGCACAGACATCCCCGGGGCCTGGGGGAGGCTCTGGGGCCAGCAGCAGGTGAGCCCCAGCAGGGCTGACAAATGTGCAGGCAGCAGGAGCCCAGCAGGCTGCCCCACCTGCCTGGGCTCGGCTTTTCGGGCAGTCCGTGGTAATTAACACATCCTCCCTGGCAGCCAGGTATTGCTAATGAGAGCAGACAAGTTTTTAGCGGAATTTCTCAATTATTCCCAATTGAGCTCTGTTGAGAGTCGGGGATTTTGGGAGGGTGGAGGAGGAGCTGTGCACACACAGCCCTTCCTCCAGGGGCTCCCGTGCCCATCCCAGCTCCCTCTCTGTCCCATGGGCACAGCATGAGCAGGTGGAGGGGCCCAGGGGAGAGGGGATTTTGGACACCTCTGGTGGGATCCAGCCGAGCCCTTCTCCCTGTGCCAGTGCTCCAAGTTTGCTGAGATTATGTCCAGCTAACTGCCTGTTCAACTAGCAGATAATGTAGTTAAAAATTTAATCAGTTCATTTTTTTTTTCCCTCTTGATGACTGCAGACCCTTTTATCCACGCCTCGTGCATTTTTTATCGTGTTTTCTCAGTTCTCTTCAGGACACCATCGGTATTTACAGCCCTGCTCAGGCTCCAGCACTGATGGGCTCCCCTGTTTTTCTCAGCCCTCACTCCAATCCAACCTCTCCTAAATCATCTGGGCAGCTCCTGTCTGCCTCCCCCTCCCTCAGCATCCAGAAAATTCAGCCCAAAGCAAAGCAGTTTGCACAGGACTGAAGCCTCTGGGGGTTACAGGGCAGAGGAATGCACAACAAATTATCCCCGGAGAGCTGCAGCTCCTGGCACAGGGGCACTTGCAAAGCAAATATTTCACTGCTCCCAGAGCAGGCTAAAAGACAATTTCTTTACCTAAAGCCACAGTGATGGATGTGGAGGGGGAAGGGGGAGTTCAGTCGGTGGAAAAGCAACAGGTCTGGGAATAAAGGAGGAGGAGCTGGGGCTGCCCCATCCCTGCAGGGTTCAGAGCCAGTTTGGACGGGGCTTGGAGCAACCTGGGGTGGGATGAGATGAGATCTGCGGTCCCTCCCAACCCAAACCGTTCTGTGGTTCTCTGATTCCATCAACGAGCACAAACCTGCGCCCACCAGAGCCACAGAGGGCACATCCAGCCCTGCCTGGAGCAGCAGGGGCTCCCTCAGGGCTCTGCTGTGTTTGTTGGTGTTCATGGGGTGGTTCTCTGTGCCTGGGCAGTGCTGAGGCTCCCGGCCGGAGCAGGAGCCTGCTCTGTTCCTCCCCTGTGCCTGAATCCACCAGGGCTGGGCTGGGAGCAGCTCCCGAGCCCACGGGGGATGCAGGGATTGCGGAGGATGGTTCTGCAAGGCGAATTCTGCACCCACAGCACCCCGGGCAGTGCCTGCTGAGGAAGGTGCTGCTCTTCCCCCCAGCACCTCACCTCACCTGGGGTTCCACCTGAGGAGCACCAACAACAGAGGCACCATGAGCTGGGAAACAAGGAAGGGAAAATTCGTGCTGGCACAGTTGTTTTTGGGCAGGGAGGAGGCAGCGAGGGCAGAGGGAGAGCCTGCTCAGCACCAGCTCCTCTGCCCTGCAGCTCCCACCTGCCAGGAGCCCCTGACGCACAGGCTGGGGTGGAAAGGGCCCTCCTGGGGTGTTTTCCTCACCCCCAACACAGGATCTTCCTCCCAGCCACCGTTTCCACCCTGCTGATTTATATTCCACGTCTGCAGCCCTTGATTAGGTGCTGATGGATGTGGAGGGGGAAGGGGAGTTCAGTCGGTGGAAAAGCAACAGGTCTGGGAATAAAGGAGGAGGGCTGGGCTGCCCCATCCCTGCAGGGTTCAGAGCCAGTTTGGACGGGGCTTGGAGCAACCTGGGGTGGGATGAGATGAGATCTGCGGTCCCTCCCAACCCAAACTGTTCTGTGGTTCTCTGATTCCATCAACGAGCACAAACCTGCGCCCACCAGAGCCACAGAGGGCACATCCAGCCCTGCCTGGAGCAGCAGGGGGCTCCCTCAGGGCTCTGCTGTGTTTGTTGGTGTGTTGTGGGGTGGTTCTCTGTGCCTGGGCAGTGCTGAGGCTCCCGGCCGGAGCAGGAGCCTGCTCTGTTCCTCCCCTGTGCCTGAATCCACCAGGGCTGGGCTGGGAGCAGCTCCCGAGCCCACGGGGATGCAGGGATTGCGGAGGATGGTTCTGCAAAATTCTGCACCCACAGCACCCGGGGCAGTGCCTGCTGAGGAAGGTGCTGCTCTTCCCCCCAGCACCTCACCTCACCTGGGGTTCCACCTGAGGAGCGCCAACAACAGAGGCACCATGAGCTGGGAAACAAGGAAGGGAAAATTCGTGCTGGCACAGTTGTTTTTGGGCAGGGAGGAGGCAGCGAGGGCAGAGGGAGAGCCTGCTCAGCACCAGCTCCTCTGCCCCTGCAGCTCCCACCTGCCAGGAGCCCCTGATGCACAGGCTGGGGTGGAAAGGGCCCTCCTGGGGTGTTTTCCTCACCCCCAACACAGGATCTTCCTCCCAGCCACCGTTTCCACCCTGCTGATTTATATTCCACGTCTGCAGCCCTTGATTAGGTGCTGAAATCTTTTGGAGCCAGCAATCCCTGCCCTGGGTTTGATTGAGCTCCTCTCACTCCTGCCTTAGAAATAACCAAATTCCTTCTTCTGTCGGGAGCTGCGAAAATCCTTGGCCCCGTTTTTGCTGATGCTTACACAATGCCCAGAGCCCTGCCAGGGTGGGCTGGGCTGCCTGGGGGAGCAGAGGGGGCTCCTGCAGCCTCGGGGCCATCAGAGCACCCTCATCCCCCAGGATTGATGGAGCTGGAGCTCTCAGACGCTGAGGAAACCCAACTGCCTCGCTGACAGCCAGACAATTGATGCTGCTGGGCTGAAGCGCAGAGCCACTTGTGCTCAGCACCAGCAGCACTTGTGGGAGCCTCAGCCCTGCCCTCTGGAAGGGAGAGAGCAGAGGAAGGTTTCCTGCACGTGCAGGGGTTGTTGGTGTGGGCTCTGTGACAGACTCTGTGACAAAATGGGGATTTTTAAATCGGGGGCATTGGTGGCCCCACATTTGTCAAACATTGCCATTAACCCCTCACCTGCTGTTTGATCAGCTCTGGGTGAACCCCATGTTGCACCAGTGAGGCAGCAACGTGACAAATTCCATGTCAATATTTTTTTGTGGTTTTTTTGTGGTTTTGGTTTTTTTGTTTGTTTTGTTTTTGGTTTTGGTTTTTTTTTGTTTGTTTGTTTTTTTTTTTTTTTTCCTGATAGAAACTGTTAATTGAATTTGTCTGTGAAATGTGAGGCAGCTCATGCTGGGCAGTGGCTGAGAAGAGCCATGGTCCCCTCATTGTGGCCATGCTGGTCCCCCCACCACAGAACCCATGGTGAATTTGGGGACAGGACCCAAAAATTGGGATTTTGGGGAGAGTAACTCTGCCAGCACCTGCCAGACCCAGTGTTATTCCCACCCTGGAACCCCACAAAGCTCCTGCAATGCCACCCATCTCCATCTTATCATCTCCATCATCTCCATCTCATCATCTCCATCTCATCATCTCCATCATCATCATCTCCATCATCTCCATCATCTGCATCTCCATCCAGCTCTCCCCAGCCTTGCCCAGCCTGTGTGCAGAAATGGGCTTTGTTTGCTCCACCAACACTGAGAAATGAATTCCTGCTTTAAATAGTGTCAGAGCCACTTCTCCTTTCCCCTGTGAGTGTTTGAAAGCAGGTGCTGTGAGAAGGGAACCTGAAAGAGCTCCTAATAACCACCCTTAAACCGAGTGGTTCAAGAGCCCCGAGCGCCTGGAAGCAAAGTTTCTTTATTCCTCTCTCCCCCGGATTGGGCTGTGCAACTGTTGCTTCTGTGCTTTGTGGGAGTGAAATCAAATGTCAAATATTCTGCTTTGGAAGGAGTTGGCAGCGAGACATGAAAGGCTCAGGGAGAGCTCAGAAAAAGAGGGAGGAAAAAACTGGAGCAAAGCACAGACAGGGCTGGGACAGGAGCCAGGGGATGGGGAAGGGCTGTGCCTGCAGCCACAGCTCCAGATCTGAGCAGGGAGAGGCTCTTTTCCCTGCAGTTCTGCACAGAGCTGCTCCTGGCTGCTGCCTGCACAGAAGGGAGCTGGGCTCCGTGCCGAGGAGCTCCCTCCATCCTTTGTGGGAAGCATCCCCAGAGCCCCACAACCCCACAGCCCCACAACCCCACAGCCCTCAGCCCAATCCCCACAGCCCCAGCCCCACAGCCCCAGCCCAACCCCACAGCCCCACAACCCCACAGCCCCATCCCCACAGCTCCATCCTCACAACCCCATCCCCACAGCCCCAGGCCCTCAGCCCCATCCCCACAGCCCATCCCCCAGAGCCTGTCCCAGGGCTGCTCCATCCCCACAGCTCCACCCCTCACAACCCCATCCCCACATGTAAAGGCCTGAGCAAAACCCCAGCACCCATCCCAGAGCCAAACCCCAGGGCTGTCCCCATGCTAAGGGGCCACAAGCCCCAACACCTTCCCCAGGTGAATTCACAAACCCTCAGCACCTTCCCCATGTAAATTCCACAAACCCCAGCACCTTCCCCATGTAAGTTCCACAAACCCCCAGCACCTTCCCCATGTAAGTTCCACAAACCCCAGCACCTTCCCCAGGTGAATTGCACAAACCCCAGCACCTTCCCCATGTGAATTGCACAAACCCCAGCACCTTCCCCAGGTGAATTCACAAACCCCAGCACCTTCCCCAGGTGAATTGCACAAAGCCCAGCACCTTCCCCAGGTGAATTGCACAGCCCCAGCCATTCCTCCAGGGCTGTGTGTGGACACAGCCCTGGCCTGGTTCTGTCTCAGATATCAAACCCCAGCTCTGGGCAATCCTCCCCCCATGTTTACATCAGCACAGCCCTGCCAGGAGCAGCTGCTCCCTGTGGCATTCTGCTGTGGCAAGTTTCGGTCTGTTCTCCATTTCCAGCCCTCAGAGGCCATTTTTTGCTGTGTATTTTCAGCCTTCTGAGGGCACCTCCCACCATTTACAGCCTCAGCCCTCTGGAGCTGCTGGGCCTCCCTCCTCCTCTCGGTGCTGACCCTTTTTCAATCATCAGCCTCCTTTATAGAGAACCAGGGAACAATATCTCCTTGGCTGCCCTTTGCTGACCTATCACACTGCAGGATGGGGGCACTGGGGTCACCACAGGAGCCGACAGGATCCATATGCATGGGCTGCTGGATTTTGGGACCCAGAGCACGCATTGCTGCAAGGGCAACAGGCAAATCCTGTGGCAAAGCCTGCAAGGAATGAGAGGCAACAGCCCCCAGCTCCTGGAGCCTCCCCAAGGCAGAGCCGTGGCTGGAAATGCAATTAATGTTCCAGGAATATTCTATTATTTGCTAATTCTCTTCACATCTTTTTGTTTCACAATTAAGCAAATTAGCGCTTTGATGAATATTAAGACACTCTTGCCTCATAAAAGATGAGTTAGAGGCATTCCCCCTGGACTTTGCTCCTAATGAAAACACTTCCTCAACTGTTTGAGATCCACATTGGGTCCTTTCCTCCCTGCTGGGAGCACAGGCAGCACGTGGCTCCTGCCACAAAGTGACCAAACATTAACATTTGAATAAAATAATTCAATTGCAAAGTTTGCACAGATCGCATTATTGCCATCTAATCCCAGCCTGAGCTGGATGGGATCTGAAACTGGGGCTGCTCATGCAAGTGTCTGTCCCTGAGTGTTTCCAACAAGCACAAAATGCCTTCCTCAGCCTCAGGGGTTCACTCCCTCGAGGCTTTCAGCAGGGAGAAGGCTTTGCCCTCTTCTCAAACATTTCTGCCCTGCTTTCAATTAACTTTATAACCAAGGAACCCCTGCAGCCCAGGACTGAGGCAGGAACAGCTCAGAGCCCCAAACCAGCTCAGTTCCCATCCCTTCCAGCCAGGAACAAGCAGGTTCAGCTCTCCCCCAAGCACTGATGCCAAACTCTGCTCCAGGGCAGAAAAACCTGAGCTGCTCCTGGCCCTCTGAGCCCTTTTCCCCATCCAGCACCTTGGGGCTGATCTCCAGAGCACAGTGCTGAGGAAGAGTCACAGACATCTTTGATGGAAAATCCTTTCCTTGGGACTTTTCCTCCTGAGAATCTGAGAGGCCTCAGGAACAAAATGTGAACAATGGTTATCTGCTGCTGTGGGATGCAACAGGTGCATCTGGGATTAGCCCATGTTGGATGTTTGTAATTAATGGCCAATCACAGCCCAGCTGGCTCGGACAGAGAGCCCAAGCCACAAACCTTTGTTATCATTCCTTCCTATTCTATTCTTAGCTAGCCTTCTGATGAAATCCTTTCTTGTATTCTTTTAGTATAGTTTTAATGTAATATATATCATAAAATAATAAATCAAGCCTTCTGAAACATGGAGTCAGATCCTCGTCTCTTCCCTGTGAACACAGTCACAAGGAACAAGCAGGTTCAGCTCTCCCCCAAGCACTGATGCCATTTTCTGCTCAGGAGCAGAAAAACCCGAGCTCCTCCTGGCCCTCTGAGCCTTATCCCCATGCCGCCCCTCGGGGCTGATCTCCAAGGGAGCAGGAACGCCCCGGGCAGGGCAGCAGGCACTCACCTGGCGCTCTGACATGATGTACAGGTACTTGTGGTCCATGGAGAAGGCCATGTCCCGCAGCACCGGGCTGCCGTCCTTGAACACCGGCACCACCTCGTACTGGATCCCGCCCTGGGGCGGCCCGTCCGCACGGATCTGCAGCACAAAACACACACACACAGGTCAGGGGGCACCTCACAGCTGCCAAATTCTGCCCATGTTTTGGGGTGAGGGACAAGGTAGGGAAAGGAATGAATCCAAAAATCTCAGCTTTGAACTGCAGACAGAGCAGAGTGGGAGCAGGAGCTGGGGCAAAGGTTCTGCCTCCACTGCAGCCAGTGTGATTTCTCCACTCCAGGAGAAATAATGAGAGAGTTTTGTGGTTGCAAGGTGATCACGGACACCTCCAGTGAGCCATGATTGACCATCCAGCGGGAAGGAAAATTGTAAACTTTTAAGATTCTATCTAAAATAAACCTGAAAGGAGACCACAAAACTCTACAGCCAACAGCAAAGCCAAGATACTGCAGAGGTATTTTTTAATTCCCCAGACACCTATAGAATGACGCTTGGATAATCTCCACCACCTCTTCCTGCCACGGAATCCTCCTGGAGCATCATCCCTGCTTAAAACCTGGGGATGCTGCTGCCACTTCCCTGCCTGGAGGATTCAGCGAGGCAAGGCCAGCCCAGCCCGTTGTGCTGAGCGAGCAGAGCTCTGGCACAGCACCACACGCTCCGAGCATCCCTCCATCCCTCCCAAACACCGCCCTGCTCCCGCAGGAAAACCTGCCCGGGCTGTGACAAGCCCCATCCCTGCCAGCAGCCGCTGCTGCGGAGGAAACGCAAACGCCTCCTCTCGCCCGAGTTAATAATTGATGGCCTCGGGGGCTGTGCGCGGGGAGGGGAGCGGGATAAACAAACTCTTGACATTGCCTTTCCCACCAGGATCTGCGCGTTCGGAGAGCCGTGGGATGGGAACGGGGCTGGGGGAGCCACGGGCCCGCAGCGACAGTGCTGGTGGGCCGGGAATGAGCTGGGAATTGCCAGGAATGTGCTGGAAATGTCCTGGGAATGTGCTGGGATATGCCAGGGATGTACCGGGAATGAGCTGGGAATTGCCAGGAATGTGCTGGAAATGTCCCGGGAATGTGCTGGGATATGCCAGGGATGTACCGGGAATGAGCCGGGAATTGCTGGGAATGTGCCGGAAATATATCGGGAACGTGCTGGAAATGTGCTGGGATATGCCGGGGATGTACCAGGAATGAGCTGGGAATTGCCGGCAATGTGCTGGAAATGTACTGGGAATGTGCTGGGATATGCCAGGGATGTACTGGGACCTGCCGGGAATGTTCCAAGGATGTACCAGGAATTGCCGGGAATGCACTGGGAATGTGCCGGGAATGTGCCAAGGATGTACTGGGAATTGCTGAGAATGCACTGGGAATGTGCCGGGAATGTGCCAGGAATTGCCGAAAATTGCCGGGAATGTGCCGGGAATGTGCCAGAATTGCCGGGATGCGCCTGCTGCCCATCCAGGAGAGGGAAGGCGGCTCTCGGCAAACCCCTTATCCCAGAGGTGCCATCGGCGCTGCCCCAGCCCTTCCTGCTGCCCCGTGTTCCCTGCCTGGCTGCGTAACAGAGCAAAAGGCAGGAAAACCCAAAGGGCAAACCTTCGGAGAGGCAGGGCTGGCACAGAAAGGGCTGGCTCTTCTTTCTGTCCCTGGGAGCTAAGAGAGCAGGTTGTTAAAAATCTCGTGGTTTAGCTGAGAAATGAGACACGCCAGCTGGGAATACCAGGGGAGAAACTCCCCTGCACCCTCTCCGAATAAATCCTCCCCTTGGAAAGGGCCCCGGTGCCTCCTGCCATGTACAGACATGCTGGCGACACACAAACACATTCATTTTCTGCGTTTCTCTCTTTTCCCCTTTACCTCCCAAGTGTTCAGTGCTGTAGAGGAACGTCAGGTGGGAATGTGAGTGGTCTGTGGAACACCCACAACCAGGCACAGGAGCCCCTGACAGGATGAAGCTGCCTCGAAAGCCCTGAATTTTCAGAAAGCAGAATCCCCCAAAAGGCAGAAGGTCAAAGAAAGCAAAATCCCCTGAAAGGCAGAAGGTCAAACCCTGCTTTAATTCCACCTGTGAGAATTAGGATTGTCACAGCCCCCGTGAAATACCAAGAATCAGAGGCAGATCCACACCAGTATGAGCCCAGTGCCTTACTGGGTGCTGCCACCTGAGTCACCCACGCTGCAGCAGGGACAGAGGGACAAAAATCACCCGAGGAATAAAGAGCAGGAACACGGGGCTGTCAGGGCTCCACAGCCGCCACCATACAAAGGACTGATTAATGGCCAGACAGGAATGGAAGCCCGGACATGAAGGATCAGCAGCCTTTGTGAAAAACAACTGTTTTCCAGAGTTCCCTCAGGGCACCAGCAGCTCGTTAAATTGAGCTTCTTTCTAGTAATGAGGTCAGACAGGGCTAATAAAGAGAGATACCACTGGACAAGGCTGGTGCAGACCAATTCCAACTGGGAATTGCAGCTCTGGGCTGGAGGCAGCGCTGAGTGCCCCTCCAGCCCGGCTGAGGGCCTGGAGCTGTGCCTGCAAGGGGAGCCTGGGGTGGGTTTGGTGCCTGGAATGGAGTTTTGGGGCACAGCACGGGGTGCTGGGCACTGCCTGTGCCCTCCTGCCCCCACAAGGGCCAGGGAGCAGCCCTGGGGCTCTCGGGGACTCTGTCACGGTGAGGTGGCCCAGGGCACAGGACCAGGGGACAGCAGAGCCCCTCCCTGGGTGGGTGCTGAAGCCCCAGAGCCCCCAGAGCCCCCTGGCCACAGCCCAGGCCGAGGGCACCCAGTGACACCCGGATGCTCCACTGCATCTCCAGCTCAGGGCTCGGTTTCCATGGCAACAAATGATGATGTCAGAGAGAAGAGCGATGATTCCTGTGGCCGAGGAGGAAGAAAGGGATCATCTCACACAGCAGGAAGCCTCTTGTTGACGTTTGGAGAGGGAAATCATTCCTCTGCCTCACGTGTGGGTGTCCCTGACAGCTCCTGAGCCGTCCCTGGAGCAGGGGGTGGGACCAGCCCTGCACCTGTGGGCTCTTCCCAAATCCAGGGCTCTTCCCAAATCCAGGGCTCTTCCCAAATCCAGGACTCACCCCCAATCCAGGGCTCTTCCCAAATCCAGGACTCATCCCAATCCAGGGCTTGGGAACAGGGGGTGGGACCAGCCCTGCACCTGTGGTCTCTTCCCAAATCCAGGGCTCATCCCAATCCAGGGCTCATTCCCAATCCAGGGCTCATTCCCAATCCAGGGCTCATCCCCAGTCCAGGGCTCATCCCCAGTCCAGGGCTCATTCCCAATCCAGGGCTCATCCCCAATCCAGGGCTCTTCCCAAATCCAGGGCTCTTCCCCAATCCAGGGCTCATTCCCAATCCAGGGCTCTTCCCAATCCAGGGCTCATCCCAATTCAGGGCTCATTCCCAATCCAGGGCTCATCCCCAGTCCAGGGCTCATTCCCAATCCAGGGCTCATTCCCAATTCAGGGCTCATTCCCAATCCAGGGCTCATTCCCAAATCCAGGGCTCATTCCCAATCCAGGGCTCATTCCCAATCCAGGGCTCATCCCCAATCCAGGGCTCATTCCCAAATCCAGGGCTCATTCCCAATCCAGGGCTCTTCCCCAGTCCAGGGCTCATCCCCAATCCAGGGCTCATCCCAATCCAGGGTTTGTCTGGCACGGCCCTGGGGGAGAGGCAAGCACAGGGATGTGCTGGGATCCCCTGATCCTGTTTGCTGCTGTCCCCTCCTTGTGTCTGTCTCCTCTCCTGGCAGGGTGATGGGCATGGGAAGGGGTTCAGGGAGGGGCACAGAGGGGGGGAGCAGGGTGGGATGGGTGGGGCACAGGGGTGGGAGAGGCACCTCAGGAGCTGGAAACGGGGACCAGAGGGACAGCAGAGCCCAGGAGGACACACCATGGGCTGCCACACTCGGACAGGGACCCGAGGAGCTGCCCGGCCACATCCAGCCCGTCCCTCCTGCTGGATGTTTACAAATCTCTGCTGAGAAGTGCCTAATGACATAATCTGCAAATCCAAACTCATCCAGCTCTGCAGGGCAGCCCCCGGTGGAGGAGCAGGATGCGCTGGGTGCAGGGAGCTGCAGCCCTGCAGAGCCGGGCTCACACACTGAGCTCTAATACCCCCACAATGCAGCTGCAGGCTAAGCCGGGCTTTACCACCAGAGATTAGCAAAATACCACATTGTGGCAGCGCAGGAGCCACTCAGGGATCTAATCTGACGTGAAGCTCCAGCACACCTCGTGCAGGAAAGCTCCCCTCAGGTGCTGTGCCCGGGCAGCGCCAGTGCTGGGGTAGCTCTGCATTCCCCGCAGCAGGCTCCCATTAGGAGACATCGAATCTCTTTGCAGGAACTTTCCATGATTAAATTACCTGTCTGTTTTCATTAGGGGCGTTTCCACCAGGCTGACTCAGGGTGGAATTCCTGGTGCCAGAGAAAACAGCTGAATAAGCCCGTGCATGAGGGGCTGATGGCCCAGCCTGGTCCTGCAGCAGGGCCACCATTGCCTCCTCCCCACCTCTGCAGGGGCCTCACGGGGCCCAAAACACTTTGGGCTTCCGTGTGGAAACAGCCAGGGAGGCACTGGAGGGGCTCCTGAGAGGATTCCCAGGGCCAGGAGCAGCAGGCACTGCCTGAACTTGCTGATTTTTGTAATGGCAGCAAAGTGAAATCTGGCCCTGCATGATTCTCCTGGTCCTGCATCCTCTGACCCCCACAGCAATCTCCAGGAGGGGAGAATCCACATCTGGAACTGCAAATTATTACCCAAAAAGTTTCCAAGAGCCCTTCAGGCCCTCTGTGAGATTCTGGGAGTAAAATTCCCCCCAGACTCCCCGCTGACATCTGGGCTGGACCCATTTCCAGGTCATCGCTGGACCCAGAGGCGTGTGGGGGTTTCTGAGGATCCTTCAGCCAGCCCAGCCCACATGTGGGACCTGAATTTGCCAATGCAGGTGTGCCAGGGCCCTGCAGGACCCCTCCCCATGTCCCCATCCAGCCTTCCCTGCAGGCAGGAACAGCAGGACGGGACTGGGCTCCACGTGGGAAGTTTCCCCTCAGAATTCAAGTGCAACAGGAATCCCATTGGGTGTCTTTCCTTTAAACCAGAGATGTGTCCCTGAGAAAGGTAATGACAAACCTTACATGCACATTCCATTCAAATCAGCATTTCCAATTAACTTCATTACCTGCAGGCTCCCTCTCTGCCAGGCTCTCTCTCTCTCCTGTCACATTTTCTTTATGCATCTCTCCCAGATTAGGAGGGAATGGCTCTGTCACCGTGGGCATCACCTTTGTCTTGGCCCCGCAGCCTCCATGGATGGGTCCCTGCAGGAGCCCACGGAGCCGTCAGGCTGGGAGCAAAGCAGCTCCTGAGAGCGGGAGGGAGGAGAAAATCCATCCTCTGCCAGCTCACACTGCCCAACTGAACGTTAAATACTCGCACTAATCACTGCTGGGGCTGCCCTGGCAAAGCCCTGGGGACAAAGTCTGCACAGAGTCTGCACAGAGTCTGCATTTCAGGAGAAAGTCTGCACAGAGTCTGCATTTCAGGAGAAAGTCTGCAGAGAGTCTGCATTTCAGGACAAAGTGTGCACAGAGTCTGCATTTCAGGAGAAAGTCTGCACAGAGTCTGCATTTCAGGAGAAAGTCTGCACAAAGTCTGCACTTCAGGACAAAGTGTGCACAGAGTCTGCATTTCAGGAAAACGTCTGCACAGAGTCTGCATTTCAGGAGAAAGTGTGCACAAAGTCTGCATTTCAGGACAAAGTGTGCACAGAGTCTGCACAAAGTCTGCATTTCAGGACAAAGTCTGCACAAAGTCTGCATTTCAGAGGAGGAAGAAAGGGATCATCTCACACAGCAGGAAGCCTCTTGTTGACGTTTGGAGAGGGAAATCATTCCTCTGCCTCACGTGTGGGTGTCCCTGACAGCTCCTGAGCCGTCCCTGGAGCAGGGGGTGGGACCAGCCCTGCACCTGTGGGCTCTTCCCAAATCCAGGACTCATCCCAAATCCAGGGCTCTTCCCAAATCCAGGACTCACCCCCAATCCAGGGCTCTTCCCAAATCCAGGACTCATCCCAATCCAGGGCTTGGGAACAGGGGGTGGGACCAGCCCTGCACCTGTGGTCTCTTCCCAAATCCAGGGCTCATCCCAATCCAGGGCTCATTCCCAATCCAGGGCTCATTCCCAATCCAGGGCTCATCCCAAATCCAGGGCTCATCCCCAGTCCAGGGCTCATTCCCAATCCAGGGCTCATCCCCAATCCAGGGCTCTTCCCAAATCCAGGGCTCTTCCCCAATCCAGGGCTCATTCCCAATCCAGGGCTCTTCCCAATCCAGGGCTCATCCCAATTCAGGGCTCATTCCCAATCCAGGGCTCATCCCCAGTCCAGGGCTCATTCCCAATCCAGGGCTCATTCCCAATTCAGGGCTCATTCCCAATCCAGGGCTCATTCCCAAATCCAGGGCTCATTCCCAATCCAGGGCTCATTCCCAATCCAGGGCTCATCCCCAATCCAGGGCTCATTCCCAAATCCAGGGCTCATTCCCAATCCAGGGCTCTTCCCCAGTCCAGGGCTCATCCCCAATCCAGGGTTTGTCTGGCACGGCCCTGGGGGAGAGGCAAGCCCAGGGATGCGCTGGGATCCCCTGATCCTGTTTGCTCCTGTCCCCTCCTTGTGTCTGTCTCCTCTCCTGGCAGGGTGATGGGCATGGGAAGGGTTCAGGAGAGGGGCACAGAGGGGAGCAGGGTGGGGATGGGTGGGGCACAGGGGTGGGAGAGGCACCTCAGGAGCTGGAAACGGGGACCAGAGGGACAGCAGAGCCCAGGAGGACACACCATGGGCTGCCACACTCGGACAGGGACCCGAGGAGCTGCCCGGGCCACATCCAGCCCGTCCCTCCTGCTGGATGTTTACAAATCTCTGCTGAGAAGTGCCTAATGACATAATCTGCAAATCCAAACTCATCCAGCTCGCAGGGCAGCCCCGGTGGAGGAGCAGGATGCGCTGGGTGCAGGAGCTGCAGCCCTGCAGAGCCGGGCTCACACTGAGCTCTCTAATACCCCCACAATGCAGCTGCAGGCTAAGCCGGGCTTTACCACCAGAGATTAGCAAAATACCACATTGTGGCAGCGTGTAGGAGCCACTCAGGGATCTAATCTGACGTGAAGCTCCAGCACACCTCGTGCAGGAAAGCTCCCCTCAGGTGCTGTGCCCGGGCAGTGCCAGTGCTGGGGTAGCTCTGCATTCCCCGCAGCAGGCTCCCATTAGGAGACATCGAATCTCTTTGCAGGAACTTTCCATGATTAAATTACCTGTCTGTTTTCATTAGGGGCGTTTCCACCAGGCTGACTCAGGGTGGAATTCCTGGTGCCAGAGAAAACAGCTGAATAAGCCCGTGCATGAGGGGCTGATGGCCCAGCCTGGTCCTGCAGCAGGGCCACCATTGCCTCCTCCCCACCTCTGCAGGGGCCTCACGGGGCCCAAAACACTTTGGGCTTCCGTGTGGAAACAGCCAGGAGGCACTGGAGGGGCTCCTGAGAGGATTCCCAGGGCCAGGAGCAGCAGGCACTGCCTGAACTTGCTGATTTTGTAATGGCAGCAAAGTGAAATCTGGCCCTGCATGATTCTCCTGGTCCTGCATCCTCTGACCCCCAGCAATCTCCAGGAGGAGAATCCACATCTGGAACTGCAAATTATTACCCAAAAGTTTCCAAGAGCCCTTCAGGCCCTCTGTGAGATTCTGGGAGTAAAATTCCCCCCAGACTCCCCGCTGACATCTGGGCTGGACCCATTTCCAGGTCATCGCTGGACCCAGAGGGGTGTGGGGGTTTCTGAGGATCCTTCAGCCAGCCCAGCCCACATGTGGGACCTGAATTTGCCAATGCAGGTGTGCCAGGGCCCTGCAGGACCCCTCCCCATGTCCCCATCCAGCCTTCCCTGCAGGCAGGAACAGCAGGACGGGACTGGGCTCCACGTGGGAAGTTTCCCCTCAGAATTCAAGTGCAACAGGAATCCCATTGGGTGTCTTTCCTTTAAATCAGAGATGTGTCCCTGAGAAAGCTAATGACAAACCTTACATGCACATTCCATTCAATTCAGCATTTCCAATTAACTTCATTACCTGCAGGCTCCCTCTCTGCCAGGCTCTCTCTCTCTCTCCTGTCACATTTTCTTTATGCATCTCTCCCAGATTAGGAGGGAATGGCTCTGTCACCGTGGGCATCACCTTTGTCTTGGCCCCGCAGCCTCCATGGATGGGTCCCTGCAGGAGCCCACGGAGCCGTCAGGCTGGGAGCAAAGCAGCTCCTGAGAGCGGGAGGGAGGAGAAAATCCATCCTCTGCCAGGTCACACTGCCCAACTGAACGTTAAATACTCGCACTAATCACTGCTGGGGCTGCCCTTGCAAAGCCCTGGGGACAAAGTCTGCACAGAGTCTGCACCCATTTCAGGGACAAAGTCTGCATTTCAGGAGAAAGTCTGCACAAAGTCTGCATTTCAGGAGAAAGCACAAAGTCTGCATTTCAGGAGAAAGTCTGCACAGAGCACAGAGTCTGCATTTCAGGACAAAGTCTGAAAGTCTGCATTTCAGAGAGTCAGAGTTTGCATTTCAGGACAAAGTGTGCACAGAGTCTGCATTTCAGGAGAAAGTCTGCACAGAGTCTGCATTTCAGGAGAAAGTCTGCACAGAGTCTGCATTTCAGGAGAAAGTCTGCACAGAGTCTGCATTTCAGGAGAAAGTCTACACAAAGTCTGCATTTCAGGACAAAGTCTGCACAAAGTCTGCATTTCAGGAGAAAGTCTGCACAGAGTCTGCACAGAGTCTGCATTTCAGGACAAAGTCTGCACAGAGTCTGCATTTCAGGACAAAGTGTGCACAGAGTCTGCATTTCAGGAGAAAGTCTGCACAGAGTCTGCACAGAGTCTGCATTTCAGGACAAAGTCTGCACAGAGTCTGCACAGAGTCTGCATTTCAGGAGAAAGTCTACACAAAGTCTGCATTTCAGGACAAAGTCTGCACAGAGTCTGCACTTCAGGACAAAGTCTGCACAGAGTCTGCATTTCAGGCCCTGGTGGGATCATCCCAGCACTGCCCCATCTCCCCAGGAGAACCACACGTGTCCCCTCTCACCTGCAGCGCACCTTTCCCAATGATTAAATTGGGAATTTAGGACTGCCCTTGGCTCAGACCATTCCTGCCTTGCAGGATCTCTGAGTCCCCAGGCTGTCAGCTGGGCCTGGGTTTGTTCCTTGGCGTTCCAGGGGGTGGGAGAGGGGAGCAGGGTGGGCAGGGGCAGGCAGGGTGGGCAGGGGCTCCCAGCCCCACTGACTGTGTGGGGGCACCCACAGTGTTGGATCTGCTGGGAAAAGAGATCCCACACAGGGAAGGCATTAGTATGAATCCTGGAATGTCTTTAATGGTACAGCATGGGTGGAAGGGGATTTTGCCGCAGTCTGAGGGAATGCCTTGTGGGTTATTTGGGCCTGGTTCGTGCAGGAAGGTGAGATGGACAAGTGTGAGGCCTGCGATGACGAATGGGAGAAGGAAATGAAGGTAAAGAATTGGGTTAGTTAACATTTATTCTGCTCCCACGAGGAAAGAGATGGGGAGAAGGATCCCCTGCTGCCTTTCTGCAGGGTTCTGGAGGGGAAAGGAGCCCACTGTTGGGGTGAGGCAGCAGCTCAGGCAGCCTGACAGGACAAACCCTTAGGAGAAATTGCCACTGGAGAGGTTCTTTCCTCCTCCAGGCTCTCCCACCCCTCTGCTCCCTCCACCCTCGTGCAGAGCTGCTCTGGATGAGGCAGGGAGGGTGGCACACGGGCACCATGCAGAGCCTAATCAGCAGCCCCGTGTCTTTAATTTACTGCTGCATGAGAGGCTCGTTCAGAACAAAGCTGCCAGTTCAGGAGATCATTCCTTGAAAAGACTTTTTATTTGAAAAGCTGTCAGCTCACACCTTGTCACAGCCCTACTTGCAGCAGCACAACTTTAATAACATGCCACCTCATGCAAATGAGCTGCTAATTAATTAAGTAGTATTCTTCCGGGGATGGATTCATTAGAATGAAATTTGGGCTGGCGAGGCTGGATTGCTTTGGATGGTGCTTAAATCAGCAGCATTGTCTTCTCCTGGAGGCCCAGCTCTCCCTCCCATCCCGGGGGAAGCTCCTTCCCATTCCGTGCCCCCGGGAAGGCTCTGCACACCCTGGTGCTGGAAGCGCCTCTGCAAGGCACAGACCAGCCCTCAAGCAGCCAAAACCAGCAGTGAGGTGTACAGAATGATGCATGAGGTGCCCAAAAGATTTTCCTCCATGGTTCTGAGGAAATGCAGTGCAGGAGAGGGCTCAGTACAAAAGCAGGAGGCAAAGGCTGTTGATCTGGGGGGCTGCAGGGATCAGGGGATGCTGAGCAGGAGCAGAGCTGCTTCCTTTGGAGCAATGGTTGAACAGAGACAATTGCTGGGGCTCCAGGTGCTGCTGCACCTTCCAGCAGCATCAAACACAACCCTCAAAGGGGAACACTCAGGGTCCTGGGGGCATCCCAGCAGGAGGAGAGCCCAGGGCACAAACCCTGTCTGTCCTCTCTCATCTGTCCCCAGGGATCAGGGACATCCCTTCCCTCTGTTCAGCAATAATGCCCTTCTCCCTTTCCCCTCCTGTTTGATTTTTAGGGAGGTGACAGCTCCAGGAGCAGGCAGGGGGGTTTTCATTCCTACAGCATCCTGCTCTCATCCTGTGGGCCTGGCAGCCTGGAGATGCGGGGTTGGCTGGGTGGGCACAGCCCAGGCTGCCCCGAGCCCTCTGGGTGCCCCAAACCCAGGGCAGGGGCATTCCCTGCCTTTCCCCACTCTCTGCCCTCGTTCTCCCCTTTCCCTGAGCCAAAGCTGGGCTCGGTGTTAGAGGGGCCCAAAGGGACACAGGAGCCAGGACAGAGACCCAAAACTGCCTGGCTGTGCCTGCAGGACACACTCAGGGATGGAGGGAGGTGTGGGAGGCCTTTGGGGAGTGAGAAACAGGAGAACAGGGCTGGGTGCTGAGCCTGGGCTCTGTGAGGGACAGCAAGCACCAGAGCGAGCCCACAGCTGGTGTCATCCTGCTGTTACTCAGGGCGAGGGAGGCACATGGTATCTGCCTGTCACAAACCATTTGCAGCTCTCGCCCAAAGCCCCCAAAATAGCCCTGCATCTGTGTTGTGTGTCCACAGCTCACCTGTGCCCTTCCAGCTGAATAATCCTGCACAGCTCCGTGCCAGGCTCTCTCTCCCCAGGAACATCCTCCTGCAGCTCTGCATTTCACAGCTGAAGGGATTGGTCCTGCTTGCTTTGCTTTGCTGACCTTGAGTGGCCATGTAAAATGGCATCAAAAGCCACTTAGACAAGACTGTCTAATGTGGAGTTTGCTCTAAACGAGCTTCAGCGAGTCGTGATTCTCCCCAAGGAAGGGAAAAAACTAAATGACTGTCAAAAATTGCCACACAGAAAACCCTGTTCCTCCAAAGCCACGGCTTCCAGCTGATCAGGTGGCAGCCACAGAGTTCCTCAGGAAATATTACTCTCTTTCCTCTTTGAAAACATCATGTAAGTAATATGTTTGAAATGGCTTCGATTTCCTGCCCAGCACCTCCCGGGGATGCTGGAACATGAACCAAACTCGGAGCTGCCGAGGGCCAAAGCCCAGAAGGAAATAGGAGAATGCAGATTTTATTGTCTTTGGGGTTCACAAAGCTGTGGGTAAACCCTGCCTGGTGGTTCTGCGCTGCCCTGGGTCAGGCAGCAGCGAGCAGGTGAACAAGGAGGCCGTGCATATTTTTGGTTTCACTTGTGCATGCAGAGCCAGTCATGTGTTACTGATCAGATCTAACCTTGCCGGGGCAGAGGATGTGAGAGAATTACCGAGCTCAGCTCAGCTCAGCTCCCGGGAAATGAGGGAAATGGGGGAAATGAGGGAAATGAGCCTCTCCCAGGCCCTCCTGCCCAGCAGGAGCAGAGCTGCAGCTGGCCATGGGCATTTTCTGGCTGTGAATTGGGGCAGAGCCTCACGGAGGGCTGGGTCTCTGCAGGTCGTGTGAGGACACAGAGCCCCGGGCAGGCTGGCAGTGCCCCAGGGCTCCCTGCAGCGCTCCCCTGGCCCTGCCTGGGCTCTGGCAAAGCCCCAGCAGGGGCTGGCTCCGTGTTTGGGGCTGCCTCAGCATCCCTGGGCACGCAGGAGCTGCAGCAATGTCACCTGCAGGGGGGCACCAGGCAGGGCAACAGGGCTGATGGGCCCAGGGGCCTTGGCTGGTGCATTCCCCGTCCTGGAAGCACGGAGGAATCCTGATGGAAGGCTCTGCAATGTAAATCCCTGGGGCTGAATCTCTCCCTGTCTGCTCATTCATGCCCCAGTCTCCATCAGACAGAGGTTTGAGGTGGCTCAGGCTCCTGGTGTGTGAGGAAAGCTCCTGCTGCCCCTCTGAGCTGCTTCCCCAGTGCTATTCTGGGGCAGATCAAGGATAAAAATAAAAATAAAAAGCAAAATCTCTTCCATCTCCGCACTGAAACTCCCTAAGCCTTCGGCACATGCCCTTTGCAGCATCTCAGGATCAATCAGCAGATAAGCAGATGAGCTGGCTCTGAATAATCTGGGTGTGCAACAGCACATGGAACGCTGCTCGGGCCTGGGCTGCACCGGGGTTTGCTGGGCTGGGCTCAGGGCACACATCTGTCCCTGCCCCTCTGTCCCTGTGCCTCTGTCCCTGTCCCTCTGTCTGTGTGTCTCTGTCTCTGTCCCTGTGTCCCTCTGTCCCTGTCCCTCTGTCCCTGTGCCTCTGTCTGTGTGTCTCTGTCTCTGTCCCTCTGTCCCCCTGTCCCTGTCCCTGTGTTCCTGTCCCTCTGTCTCCATCCCTCTGTCCCTGTCCCTGTGTCCCTGTCCCTGTCCCCCTGTCCCTGTCCCTGTGTTCCTGTCCCTCTGTCTCCATCCCTCTGTCCCTGCCCCTCTGTCCCTGTCCCTGTGCCTCTGTCCCTGTCCCTCTGTTCCTCTGTCTGTGTGTCTCTGTCCCTGTCCCTGTCCCTTTCCCCCTGTCTCTGTCCCTCTGTCTCCCTGTCCTGTCCCTGTCCCTGTCCCTCTGTCCCCTTCCCAACAGGAGCAGCAGGAGCTGGGCCCAGGCTGGTTGCAGGGGTGGCACAGGCACAGCCCCAGCACGTTCCTGCCCTGCTCCATCACTGACCTGGAGACAAACACGTGGCTTCCGCCCTAATCCCCTGCAGCCTCATGAACATCAGCCGCGCTAAATTTTTCATGTAATTAAGAGAAAAACCCTAATCCAGTGTAATTAGCTCCCTGATTGCCAGCGTCAGGCAGCAGAGCGGTGTTTGAACAGCAATTCAGGTCTAGCTGGTTAGGCAAACACTGCGTGTGTGGCTCAGTAATTCAACACTGGAGCAGCTCCCCCTGTGCTGTCCTTTGGGCTGCTTCCCTCAAAGCTTCCCCTGCTCTGGGGGCCTCATCTCCCCAAAGTGCTGCTCCAGTTACAGCCCCAGGGGCTGGGCATGGAGCCAGGCCAGCAGCTCACCCAGAGCCCCCTCCCTGCTGATGCTGGAGTGGAGCCCCCATCTCACCGGGATTTTGGGACACCACCACCCCTGCCTGCCCAAATTCAGCACCTGAGAGCCGGGTGGGGGAACAGGGGATGCTCAGCAGCAGCAGCAGCAGCACAACCAGGCAGGGCTGGAGGCCACCACAGCTCCGAGGGGTTTTGTGGTGCAGAGCAGAGCCCATCCCAGCACCCAGCCCTCGTGGCTTGCAGTGATATTTTCCTCGTTCATTCATATACATGAAGGCAGAATTTTAAGAGTGAAATGTTCGAATTTTGGGAAGGGGAAGCAGATGGGAGAGGAACAGAGAATGTGGATGCGTGTGCCAACAGGGAGGCAGAGAAACCAAGAAAGCACAGAGAGAAGACACCTTCACTTAACCATTTCATCCATCCCCAGCAACAAGGAGCTGAGCTGCTGAAGGCACTGTCAAAAATTTCTGTTTTCTTTCTAAAATTCACCTGTGACAAACTACAGACACCTCCAGCTCTCAGCAGTCACACCTTCATTTCAGACTCAACACCATCCTCCTGAAACACAGGCTTGAAAGTGATATCATTGTAGGAATATTTGCTGGAGTGTCTCAAGGAGGATTTTGTTCCTCATCCTAGGCAGTGTCACAAAGGAGTTTTCTGCTTTTGGAGAAGGGTCTTGGTCTCTGTTTGGGCAGTTTTGGTTGTTGCTGCTGTAGAGGATGAGTTTTTGTGGCTGGGTCACTGCGGACCCCAGAACCAGCCCTCTGTGTGAGGAGCAGGCTCAGAACCATCCCACAGCCCCTCTGTGTGAGGCTCAGAACCATCCCACAGCCTCCTTTGTAAGGCTCAGAACCATCCCACAGCCCCATGTGTGAGGAGCAGGTTCAGAACCATCCCACAGCCCCCTGGGTGAGGAGCAGGTTCAGAACCATCTCACAGCCCCCTGGGTGAGGAGCAGGTTCAGAACCATCCCACAGCCCCCTGGGTGAGGAGCAGGTTCAGAACCATCCCACAGCCCCCTGGGTGAGGAGCAGGCTCAGAACCATCTCACAGCCCCCTGGGTGAGGCTCAGAACCATCCCACAGCCCCCTGTGTGAGGAGCAGGTTCAGAACCATCCCACAGCCCCCTGGGTGAGGAGCAGGCTCAGAACCATCTCACAGCCCCCTGGGTGAGGCTCAGAACCATCCCACAGCCCCATGTGTGAGGAGCAGCCTCAGAACCATCCCACAACCCCTCTGTGTGAGGAGCATCCTCAGAACCATTCCACAGCCCCCTGTGTGAGGTTCAGAACCATCTCACAGCCCCCTGGGTGAGGCTCAGAGCCATCCCACAGCCCCAGCCTTGCAGCCTGGCTCCCTGCAGAGCCCTGGGTCCCTGCTGGATCCCCAGAGCCAGCCCTGGGTGTGTGTGCAGGGACATCAGGAGCCCTGGCATCACCTGAATGGGCACTGGCAGATCTGCAGCCAGCCAGGGACCATGTCAGGGGTGCTGGAAGGGGCAGGGGGAGGTGTTGGGAGGAAAGGGAGTGTCGCAGACATCTTTTATGGAAAATCCTTTCCTTAGGGTTTTCCCTCCTGAGAAGCTGAGAGGCCTCAGGAACAAAATGCAAACAATGGTTATCTGCTGCTGTGGAATGCAACAGGTGCATCTGGGATTGGTCTCATGTGGTTGTTTGTAATTAATGGCCAATCACAGTCAGCTGGCTCGGACAGAGAGTCTGAGCCACAAACCTTTGTTATCATTCTTTGTTTTTCTATTCTTAGCCAGCCTTCTGATGAAATCCTTTCTTCTATTCCTTTAGTCTAGTTTTACTGTAACATATATCATAAAATAATAAATCAAGCCTTCTGAAACATGGAGTCAGATCCTCATCTCTTCCCTCACCCTGGGACCCCTGTGAGCACCGTCACAAGGAGCTGCTCAGCCACCTCCAGCCAGCCCTGAGGTGACCTGAGGGACACCACGGGGCCGTTTGCCATCCCCTGCCCCCAGGAGCTGCATTTCCAACAAGGGGGGGTTCTCTGAATTGCCCTCACTAAAAACAGACCAGGTATCAAATGTTCCCAAAGCTTTTAAAACAAGGGCTACAGACTGAGCCAAGGCTCAGAACTGATATGGAAAGTTCCCTCCCAGGACAGATTTTCGCAGTGCTGGCAGCCGCAGCAGCCTCTGTGCACGAGGCTCAATGTCAGAGGAGCTGAGCTCCTCCTTGCCATCCTCTTCCATTGCTGAGAAGCAGCACAGCCCCCCTGCACCCCCACACCTCTGCAGAGAGGAATCTGCTAATGATCCCCGGCCTCCCGCTTTGTCGCTGCCATGATTTATTGCTTGTGTCACGGCTTGCACTCAGCTGTGAAGGAATCTTGCTGTGACCTCAAGCCACGAAACCCCAATTTTCCTGGTGCTGGGGAAAACGGCCTGGCCAGCCCAAGCCAGCAGGTATTTCGGTATTTCCCTGTCTGCTCCTGCAGCTTGTGCTGCCAGAGCCTGGCTGGGAGCCGGGTCCTGCTCTGAGCATCTGGATTGCTGTGGTTTGTGCCTTCACCTGCTCCCCAGGGGCTCTGTGCCTTGAAAATTCATTCTAAAGCAGCTTCAAACCCTCCAGTTTTCATTATTAATACGACTCCTTTCATCAGAGTCCACTCATCTTTTTGCTTTCTATTTCTGCCTCTACCCTTTCATTGTTTCCCCGGTGCTTCCATGGGAATGGCACCGAGACTCCGGCCCGGCAGCAGGAATTCATTCCATCAAAGCTTCCTCCTGCAGTCGAGGGTTTGTTGTGGGGTTTTCTTCCCCCCTCGTTTTAATTCCATCTGTATTTAATCCCAGACAAACACAAACAACAATCTCAGCTCCCTAAGGCCATCGCTTTCTAAATCAGTTACAGCCAACTCCAATTAGCAGGCAGGCAACATGAGCAGCTCCTGGATCTTTGGGAAGGAGCCAGCCCAGAAGGTCCTTTTCCCCAGACTGTCCCTTTTTTCCTTCTGAAGGACTTGCACCATCATTAGAGGCACAGGCTCTGCAAGATGAAACCCCCTCCCCTTTGCTTCTGCCGCCGTGGGGATGATGTTCCACGGCCTCATTAATGCTGTTTGTGCTTCTGTGCTCCAGCACCTGAGCCTACCTGCAGGCTTTGATTTATAAGAGCATCCCAAAGGCTCTACAAGTGCTGAAGAGAGACTTCATTGGTCACTTTAGCTTCCCTCTCAGCCTGCACTTGAAACTGCTTCTCAACAGCCTCTCTGAGCCGGGCTGAGGAGAGGCAGCTCCTGCCAGGCACAAACCTGACCCTCCTCAGGGTGTGAGAGGATCTCTCGGAGGTGCCCTGGGGAAGCCTCTCCCTTCTCAGGCCGTGACAGCATCTCCTGGAATTACCCTGGGGAAGAACCCACCAGCCCTCAGAGGAACTCGCCACATTCAACATGGAATTGTTTGGTTGAGCCTGACTGAGAGCTCGCCATCCTCAGATTGTTTGGGTGGGAATTGCGTGATCCTGCAGGCTGGTGGGATTTTGCAGGAATTATCCAGACAGATGCTTGTTCCTTAGGGCTCAGAGCTGGTGGTGTGCCCTGCTCTGCTGGCTGCTCCCCCTCTCTGGGTGTCTGGAGGGTGCTGGGGGCACTGGTGGAGCTCAGTCCTTGTGAAGGGACATGCCCAGGTGGGACACATCTCACTGTCCCCCCCAGCCATCCCTCCCTCCCTCCATTAGGGAGCTATTTCAGGCAATGATTTCAGATGAAAATCTGTATTTTATGAACTGTGGGAGTGCTTTGCTGCTGGACTCTTTAATGTGCTTGCAGCTGTATCAATGGGAGCCATGGAGGGAGCCTTGAACCCAACTGCCTGGAGCTGTCACTCCTGCTGGGACACAGCTGTCACCAGGGTGAGCCTGGGGTGGGGGCCACGGCCAAATCTGCTGTCCCCCCTCTCCTGTGGAACTCCTTCAGGCTCCCAGCTCCTTCAGGCTGGGAAACACCTCCAAGATCATCCAGCCCAACCTTCAGCCGGTGCCACCAAACCACGTCCCAGTGCCACCAAACCATGTCCCAGAGCCACCTCTACCCCTCTTGTGGGCACTTCCAGGGGTGGTGACTCCACCGCTGCCCTGGGGAGCTGCTCCAATGTCTGACCACTCTTCCAGTGAAGAAACTTTTCCCAACATCCACCCTATCCAGGGCCATTGTGGCAGGGCCAGGCAGGTCCATCTGGAGATGCCGCCGGGTTTCTCTGTCCTTCCCGCTGGCTGGCAGGGACTGCACGGAGCCAGATCCAGCCCTGCTGGGCTCCAGCTCAGCGTGCTGCCAGCAGCTGTCACAGGGACGGACGAGGCTGCGGGAGAAAACCGCTTGCATTGCTGCAAACCCCATTCCCAGCCCGGCGTCCAGGCTCGCGCTGTGCCGGCAATCCGGCGATTCCTGCGCTCGTCTCCCACCGTGTGCACACACCTTCCAGCAGCCAGGAAAAGGATTTCCCCCATTTATGCCTCTGCCTCCTCCCATGCAGGGCTATCAGAAAGAGCAGCGTGTGCAGGCAGACAGATTTATCCACCTGCCCTACCTGGCAAAACTGATTGGGTTTGACAGACGTGCCCAGGATGTGCCGGCGCGTTAACGACCGCTTTAGCATGGAAACGAGCAGAGCGCTGCTCCTCGCAGATGTTAGGAGGAGAAGTTTATCTAAAGCATATTTTATGGCTGTGCAGAATGTATTAGATCAGCAGCCTCAAGAAAAAATCACTACAGGCTCCTTCCCTAACAAACACACACAAATTTTTAAAATCAAATAAAACAAAACCTCCCCCGAACAAAGCGTGACACGTTTTACAAACCAAATTCTTTGCTGCTGAGGTGACTTCAGCTCTTGGGTGAGGACTAGAGAGATCACCGGGAAGGAGAAAGGGGTGAGAAGCACCCAGTCCAGCCCCACACAACCCATCCCTACAGATCAATCATTCCCAGGACCTGCCTTCCTCCTTCAAGTGAGTGATTTAAGTCCTGTTATTTTAGAGACAGAGCAGCATTAATGGGCTCCACTGTCTGCAAAGTGCTCGTGCTTAGATCCCCGCAAAGCTGAGCAAGAGAGGCACCAGGCTAAAAAATGTTCCCTCTCAAGCAAAACAGACTCGCACTTGGATTGCACAGAAATTAAAGCAACAAAAGGTCTCTGAAGCCAATTGCCATCTAGCTGAGAAACAGGCTCGTCACTTTGTGCACCCATCTGGCAGGGACATACTTTCCATTTCAGCAAGTGCGAGGATGGGTGGACGGCGAGGGGAATGTGAGAACAGCAAAGAAAGGAGAAGAATGCAAACCTGCGGGACAACACTGCTGCCCTGTCACGAGCACTGTACTCTATTCATATGAAAATCCATACGGCTGCTACTGTTGCATGCGCTCTTCTTACACAGCATGAAATTAAAATTCCTCCTCAGTCTCACATTGCCAGCACTACAGAGCAGCTCCAGAGCAGGCGAGCAGACAATTTATCCTTTGGCTTCTTCAGATGGGTTTGTGCTGGGATTGGGAGCCACTGGGGTGAGGGAGACGCGTCCATTGCCCACGGTGACAAATTCTGCTTCCCAAACAAATCCCAGAGAAATATTGCTGGCCTCCAGTCTGGCTGTTGGTGCTCCTTTTCCCAGTGCAGTTTCACATGTGTAATTCCCCCCAGGCCCCCCTGCCACTTCCCTTCTTATCTTCCCAGAACAAACTCAACGTGCAGGCTAATTTCAAGGAGTGTTTCACCCAGAGTCCAGCCAAATGTCAGTGGATCTGCTGGAAATGCAAATCGAGACAATCATGCAAAAGAGGAGGGCTTATGGATTGTGCGGGAGGGCAACAGAAGGCAAATAAAAGCTGACAGGGAGAGGGAGCGGGGAACAAATCTCCCGTCTCAAGCTGTTGAGCATTTGCACAAATGCCCGTCGAGCAGCGCAGACAGATTCCCCAAAATGCCCAAATCCCATTGATTATCCCTGGTAAATTGCCTGCGTGCCTCCAAACCCCACCTATCGTCCAGCTCCTAAAGCAGCATCTCACTCCCACCATTCCCTCCCACTCCACGGGGTGTAAATGACAGGGAAGAGATGGAGAAGGGATCTGCAGCAGAACTGAGGAGCCTGGGAGGGTTTCTTTTGTGTTTTCCCAAATTCCAAAGAGCCACTGAGTTGTCAAAAGCAACTGCAGCTCTCACAGAAAGTGTTTTATTTTGTGCTTTTGAGAAAGTCGGGATAACTGTGAGATCATCTGGGGACAAAGTGAGGGGAAGATGCTGGAGACGAGAACTTGATTAGCTCAAACCCAGCCACAAGAATTTCTCAGATACAAGCAGATTTGTTCTTAATGTGTGCAAAGGAACAGCAAGCAGGAGGACAGGATCCATACTATGTGTTGTAACATGATATAGAATGAATCCCCTCAGGTTACAAAATTCCTTATAAATTGTAAGGGGGATGGTGTCTGCTGTGTTGTATTTTATCACACTTTCTGTCAAAATATCCCTGGCAGGGAGCCTTTTTGGAGATGCAATCAGCAGCAAAGCCTTGTTTGGGGAGGGAGATTTGGACTAAACAGCAGCAAACTCCAAAATGTTCCTTGGGAGAGCTTGGGAGAGAAACCCCTTCGAGTGGGGTTAGTGGGGTCTCATTGTATGGCTTTGCCCAGCCCCATAGGGAGCAGAGATGCTCTCAAGGTCTATTAACAGCAGTGCTAATCCAGGCTGGCTGCTTCCACCTGCCCTGAGCCCCAGGGAGCACAAAACGGTTCCCAAAGCATCCCAGAGAGGGGAGCACAAAACAATTCCCAAAGCATCCCAGAGAGGAGAGCACAAAACACTTCCTAAAGCATCCCAGAGAAGGGAGCAGAAAACATTTCCCAGAGCATCCCAGAGAAGTTTGTCACCCCCCAGGTGACCCGGGGCAAGGCTCACACTTCATGCCCTGACTCTCAAAGCCCCTGGAGCAGAGCAGAGTGAGCAGGCTGAGCTGCTGCTGGTGGCACTGGGGTGGGGACAGGAGGGTCACCAGCCCATGGAGCAGAGCAGAGTGAGCAGGCTGAGCTGTTGCTGGTGGCACTGGGGTGGGGACAGTGGCTCCTCCCGTGCTGGCCTCTCTGAGTGCTCACGCTTGGCTGCCCCCTGCACTTTTGTGAGGCACTCCGGTGTTTTTGGCAGGCACTGAACTGGAAGGAAAAGGGTCTGATTATCTCCTCCAGCACCTCAGTGCTGACCCAGAGTGCTGACCCCTTTGCTGTCACTCTCCATTTGCTCTGGATGTTTTACACAGCGAGGGGGCAAAGCCTTCCCGATTGATCCGGGCTGCAGCCAAAGGCACCGTGTGGCTCCGGCTCCATCTCTCAGAGCCCGGGGCTCCTGGGCTGCCTGTCCTGCTCACAGGAGAAATCTGGGGGCCATGCTGGGGTCAGAGCTCCAGCACCGTTCTCATTCACACAAAAGCTTCTCCAGTGCCTGCCTAAAAGCGAGATAATGCAGCCTGCATTTACACCAGAGTCATCTGGCACACCTCACAGAGCCCCAGAGAGGTTTGGGTAGGAAGGGACCCCGGAGATCACCTCATTCCAACCCCCTGCCATGGTGGGGACCACCCCACTCCCCCAGGCTCCCCCGAGCCCCAGAATGGTTTGGGTAGGAAGGGACCCCGAGGATCACCGCATTCCAACCCCCTGCCATGGTGGGGACCATCCCACTCCCCCAGGCTCCCCAGAGCCCCAGAATGGTTTGGGTAGGAAGGGACCCCGAGGATCACTAATTCCAACCCCCTGCCATGGTGGGGACCATCCACTCCCCTGGCTCCCCAGAGCCCCAGAATGGTTTGGGTAGGAAGGGACCCCGAGGATCACCGCATTCCAAACCCTGCCATGGTGGGGACCATCCCACTCCCCAGGCTCCCCAGAGCCCCATCCAGCCTGGCCCCGAGCCCCTGCAGGGATGGGGAGCGCGATGCTGACCCTGCCCCCAGACTGAACCAGCTGCGCTGGGCCCGTTCCAGCACCCCCTGCTCAGATCAGCTCCCCCTGATGTGGAGCCATGACCCGAGGGTCCCTGGGTGCCAGAGCCCCCTGTCCCACCCTGTCCCTCTGTGCTCCCCTCCCTTCCCGGGAGCAGCTCTGTGCGCAGCCGCGTCCTTGCCATGAGAGGTGCAATTTGGAGCAATTTCCCTGCCAGCCTCGCTGCAATCTCGTGTAATCTCCCCCCAGAGGGGATCAGAGATCCCACGGTGCTGTGAGGAATGCAAATCACATCCCCACGGCTCTGAATAACGCAGGGGAGGGAGAGCAGAGCCTGGCGAGGTGGGGTGGGGTCTGCCTGCTCCTCTTTGGGCTTCTCCACCCTCAGCCCAGGCACACCAAGAGCTTCACCAGTGCCTGGGCAAGGGAAATCATTGTCTGGACCATCCCAGCACTGAGCAGCACCACCAGGAGAGGCAAGAAATGGAAAATCCAAATGCAGGGAGGCCCAGAAATAAGGAGGGAGGCACCAGGAAATGTTTTCTCTTTGTTCTCCTAACGGGATGGGAGCTGGGAGAAAGTCCCCAGAGGGCACACGAAACTTCTGCCAGCTCCATTTCCCTGTCAGGAACCCCAGCCAGGCTGCCAGGGCCCTCCAGATTAGGCAGGGATGTGCTCATCCTGGGATTTTACTGTAATCCAAACCACAATTCCCTGATAAGCTGTTACCGCGTCCCAGATGCTGGGGCTGCCAGGAGAGCCCACAGAGCAGCTCCTGCTGGCAGGGGTGGCCAGTGCCCAGCCCTGCCCGCCTCCCTTCCGGCAGCAGGGCAGCAGGGCAGCACAGCCAGGTGAGAGCAGCACAGCCCAGGGCTCTTTGCAGTGTTTACCTGCCCGGTGTGTGCTGCACTGCCAGGGACGCACACAGCTGGGGGAGGCTGATGTGGGAGAGCAAGCCCACGAAAAAACACAGGGGCTGCAAAGCTGGCAAGCTCTGCTCTCCTAAAAATTCCCGCTTATAGCTGGATTGAAACACCCTTAAAGTTTTGGCGTTTGATTCCCTTAAAAAACCCCCTTTGCCATAGCAGTGTTCCCATAAAACCCCACATTTTCATGGGGAACTGCATTCCCTAAAGGCATTTCCAGTGCTCCCAGGGCTCAGGAGAGCAGAGTGGGGCAGCCCCTGAGCCTTGACCCTGCCCAGGCACGGAGCAGAGGAAGCAGGAGCACAGATGGGATCGGCCCATGGCGCAGCAGGAGCCCCTGGGCGCTGCATTCAGATCCACCTGCAGGGAATGGAGGTGGGTGCATGGACTGATACTGAGTCCAGCTGTGTAGAAATCACTGGCAGGGATTATTTTCCAGCACTGATGGGAAATGGGCTTTGCTGTTTAGACAGGAGCAAAGGAAAGCAGATCCCTCTCCTGTGCCCAAGGTGCTGCAGGGGTTTGGAGCTCCCCTGAGCCCACCCAGGGTCACCAGCCCAGCAGGAAATTGTCCCCAGCAGCTCTGGGCTGCCACATCAGCCTCTCCTCCCTCCTCACCCACCTCCTTTCCTTTCCTTTCCTTTCCTTTCCTTTCCTTTCCTTTCCTTTCCTTTCCTTTCCTTTCCTTTCCTTTCCTTTCCTTTCCTTTCCTTTCCTTTCCTTTCCTTTCCTTTCCTTTCCTTTCCTTTCCTTTCCTTTCCTTTCCTTTCCTTTCCTTTCCTTTCCTTTCCTTTCCTCTCCTTTCCTTTCCTTTCCTTTCCTTTCCTTTCCTTTCCTTTCCTTTCCTTTCCTTTCCTTTCCTTTCCTTTCCTTTCCTTTCCTTTCCTTTCCTTTCCTTTCCTTTCCTTTCCTTTCCTTTCCTTTCCTTTCCTTTCCTTTCCTTTCCTTTCCTTTCCTTTCCTTTCCTTTCCTTTCCTTTCCTTTCCTTTCCTTTCCTTTCGCCTCAGGAAAACACAAAGCTCACTTTCAAACAAAGGCTGGCATGTCTTGAAACAATTATTGCCCATCCTGGGGGAGGAGAGGGCTGGTAAAAGATTATTTTGGGAGATTATGTCTAGAGTGACTGACAAACTGATCTGCACCAGCGTTTGTTTTTAATCTGAAACAGGTTTGGGATAGAAAGAGGGAAAAAAGCTGCAGCCACCCACGGGCAGGAGCTGCTGGAGGCACGGGAGCTGCAGCCACCAATACCAATGTGCCCCCAGCTACAGCCACCTCCCCTCCCCGGCCACACAGCCCTGTCCCCTGTCCCCAGCACTGCCCTGGGAACGGCCCTGGGCACGGACAGACCCACAGACACACAGAGGAGCTGTGCTGCCCCTGGGCATCACCCAGAGCCCCCAGGGCACAGGGCAGGGACAGACCCACAGACACACAGAGGAGCTGTGCTGCCCCTGGGCATCACCCCAGAGCCCCCAGGGCACAGGGCAGGGACAGACCCACAGACACACAGGAGTGTCTGTGCCACCCCTGGGCATCACCCAGGGACCCTCAGGGACCCCCAGGGCACAGGGCTGGGGCAGGGACAGACCCACAGACACACAGAGGAGCTGTGCTGCCCCTGGGCATCACCCACAGACCCCAGGGCACAGGGCAGGGACAGACACACAGACACACAGGAGGGGCTGTGCCATTCCTGGGCATCACCCAGAGCCCCCAGGGAGCCCCGCACTGGCACTGCTGGAAGGTGATTTTGCACCGGGCTCCACCAAAGCCCAAACATTTCCAGTTGTCTTTGGGGTGCCAGCCTGTATTGGGGTTTATTCCTGTGCAGGCAGGGCAGTGCCAGGGCCTGCACCCCACAACCCCATCCCTGGCACAGCCCCAGGATGGGCTCCAGCCCTGAAGCTCAGCAGTAAAAGCAGCCCCAGATGAGCAGCAGCTGCAGGAGGGCTGGGGGAATTAAATTAATCCCTTCATTATCAACCTGAGCCCTGGGAAAATCTGCAGCAATGTCTGGGAGGGTTCAGAGCACTAAACCCGGCTCAGCTGGGCCAGCACAGCTGGGCTGGGCTCTGATCCCCTGCCCCAGCGGCCACCAGGGCTGCCAGGGACACCAGTGAGGCCAGGTAGTGCCACCAGGGCCAGGCAGTGCTACCAGGGCTGCCAGGGACACCAGGGCTGCCAGGGACACCAGAGAGACCAGGCTGTGCCACCAGGGCCAGGCTGTGCCACCAGGACCAGGCAGTGTCACCGGTGCCACCAGTGCCACCAGTGCCACCCTGGCAGTGCCACCCTGGCAGTGCCACAGAGCAGAGAGCTGGGGACAGCTGGGCTGGAGGGGACAGGGACGTGCCAAGGCAGAGCCAGGCACAGCTTTTACAGCCCTTTGCAAATCACTTTCCATCCTGAGCACCATGGGAGCCCTGCAGCTCCCAGAGGTCCCAGAGCACAGAGAGCATCCAGGCAAGGCTGGAGAGGAGGAGATGGGTCCAGGGTGGCGCTGGGGCTGGCCCAGCTGCTCCCAGGGCTCAGGGGAGGCAGAACTGGGCCGGGAGGGGCAGTGCCACCCTTGGGAGCGCAGGGGTTGCTCATCATGAGCCAGCAAAGCTCCTCGCTTTCAAAGGAAGGGGAAAAAAAAGCTTAAAAAAAAAAAGTAAAAATCAATCAGCCACAAATTATAAATAAAAGAGATGAAAGTTGAGAGCGGAACGAAACAAAGCCCCAGGTGGCCTCTGCCTGGGGCACTCCTGCTAATTTTAGTTCCTCAGCTCTTCCCTGGTCTGTCTGCTTCCATGACTGCACAGTTTCAGAGCTTTTCCTGCAGCTCCCGAAAGTGCTCCACAGCCTGGGATGGCCCAGCCAGGCTGGGGGCGGCAGAGGGGCCCCTGGCACCCTCCCTGCTGGGCTGGGGGATGTGGGGTGCCCAAAGAGCGGCTGCTGGCCCTGCGAGCCCACCCAGCTCCTCCCCAGGCCGCGGGGATTTGGGAGCATCCCAGAGTGGACGTGCCCATCCCTGCAGCCCCTCCTGCTCACCCCTGTGCTGGGGTTCCCTCCCATAAACCCCTCACCCTGCGCAGAGGCTGATCAGAGCCCCCCAGCCCCTTCCCCAGCCCCTTCCTGCTCCCCCTGCCCAAACCACGCTGGTTCTGGGGGCTTTGGGAGGGGGCCTGGCTGGGCAGGGCCTTTGCAGCCCCACCTTTATTGCACAGGGGGGAGCAGCAGCAGCCCCCTGACAGCAGCATCCCATGCAGCAGAGTGGATTTAAATTCCTAATGAAGGAGTAAATCTGGGAGCTGGGGACATTGACTGCAACCCCATTCACACAGAGCCTTTGTGGGGCGGGGGCCAGCACTGCTCAGTGCCCCATCCCCATTCCCATTCCCATTTCCAATTTCCCATTCCCATTCCCCATTCCCATTCCCCATTCCCATTCCCATTCCCAGATCCCCATTCCCAGATCCCCATTCCCATTCCCATTCCCCATTCCCAGATCCCCATTCCCATTCCCCATTCCCAGATCCCCATTCCCCATTCCCCATTCCCATTCCCATTCCCATTCCCCATTCCCCATTCCCATTCCCATTCCCCATTCCCAGATCCCCATTCCCATTCCATTCCCATTCCCAGATTCCCCATTCCCATTCCCCATTCCCATTCCCATTCCCAGATCCCCATTCCCATCCCCATTCCCATTCCCATTCCCCATTCCCCATTCCCATTCCCATTCCCCATTCCCATCCCCATTCCCAGATCCCCATTCCCATCCCCATTCCCAGATCCCCATTCCTCATTCCCCATTCCCATTCCCCATTCCCCATTCCCATTCCCATTCCCCATTCCCCATTCCCAGGGAAGGTGGATTTCTCCTCCATGCAGGAATTGCAGCTGCAATTGGGAAATGTGCTGCGAGAGCAAAAAAAAAAAAAAAAAAAAAAAAAGCTGTTTTCATGTAAATGTCCCCAGTAATAAAAGTGAATGAAGAAAGCAACACATCCAAACAAGAAATAGTACATTTGTGCTGCAGAAGCAAAAATGACTCTAAAAAAGCGAGCTTTATCAACAATTTCCAGCAGGCAGGGGCTGCTCTTTAATGCTCCTGGAGGAACAGCAGAGCTCCTGCTGGACCTGGGCTGTGCTGCCTCTGATCACAGGCTCTGAACCAGCCAGGCTCAGCACAGCTCACTTGAAAACATGAAACTTGTTTGTTTTCTCGAGCAAACCCCGGGCTGCCGCTCTCTCCCCAGACCTGCTGTTTGGTGCTGGCTGTCCCGTTCTGCTGCATTTCCCTGGCAATCCCCGCTCTGGGGCTGCTGGCATCAGCCCCGTCCCAGCCCCTGGCATGGCCAAACTCCCCTGAAATCGAGGGCAAATAATCAAAAATGTGCCCTTAAAATCGAGGGCAAATAATCAAAAATGTGCCCTTAAAATCAAGGGCAAATAATCAAAAATGTGCCCTTAAAATCGAGGGCAAATAATCAAAAATGTGCCCTTAAAATCGAGGGCAAATAATCAAAAAACGTGCCCCATGCCATGGGATGTGCTTTGCTCCAAAACACACAATATTTAAACACATTCATCTGTTGATTGCTAACGTGAAGGTCAGTGTCTATCTTGCTTTCTTTGCGCTGGAATATCTGGAAGGTGCAGCTCTCCCTTTCCTGGTGGGAATGGAGGGGCAGAGAGCAGCCCGTGTGTCCTTGACACTCCCCACTCTCCCTCCCACTGCACCTGCACCTCCAATTGTTTATTTCATTACAATTATTTACATTCCAATTATTTATTTCTCAGCCACGACACCGAGATGCTGGCGTGAAAGGCTCCGCACAAAGAAGAGAAGCAGAGAGGGTCAGAGCCTGCTGCCCTTTGCCTCCAGAGCTCTGCAGAACGATTTAGCCCAAATTTACTCCAGGCCTGCAATACCAGGGATGCTCCGTGATGGATCCGCCCCGAACCCAGCTGGGTTTTACTGCCCTGCAGCGAGAGGCACCCAGCGGGTGTTTACAGCCACGACGAGCTGTAAAATCCATCAGGGGATGGGGGAATGTGAAAGGCAGCATGGTCAGACACGCGGGGAGAGCCTCCAGCCATCCCGCCTCAAACCGCAGCCCCTGATTGTCCCTAAATCCCACCTCAGCCCCCAATTGTCCCTAAATCCCACCTCAGCTCCTGATTGTCCCTAAATCCCACCTCAGTCCCTGCCTGTCCCCAAATCCCACCTCAGCCCCTGATTGTCCCTAAATCCCACCTCAGCCCCTGCCTGTCCCCAAATCCCACCTCAGCCCCTGATTGTCCCTAAATCCCACCTCAGCCCCTGATTGTCCCCAAATCCCACCTCAACCCCTGATTGTCCCCAAATCCCACCTCAGTCTGGGATTGTCCCCAAATCCCACCTCAGCCCCTGCCTGTCCCCAAATCCCACCTCAGTCCCTGCCTGTCCCCAAATCCCACCTCAGTCTGGGATTGTCCCCAAATCCCACCTCAGCCCCTGATTGTCCCCAGATCCCACCTCAGCCCCTGCCTGTCCCTAAATCCCAACCTTTTCGGAGCAGCTCAGGAGCCGTGACAGCGCTCAGGACTCTCCCTGCACATTCCCCCTCTCTCATTTGTGGTTTCCACATTTGTTTTTACTGCCTCGAGGAGGCATTTAGAGAAGCAACATAGCCCGGGCTTCTCACAGTATTTCTTGCCACCCAGGGATTTAAGATCTTACAAATGGACCAAAACCTGTGTTATTTTGACCTCTGAGGATTTTAAAAGCCTGCAGGAAAATATGTTTATAGTAAAGAAAGCATGAACTCCTTGACTCGTGAGTGGAAAGGCAGGAGTCTGACACTGCCCTACCCCCAAATCCAGAGCAGCAACTCCTCCAGCTCCACACTCCAAGGAGAGCAGGGACAGGAAAACCAACAGGAGTTCACCAAAGAGTTTGGAATTTCGTGATATTTTTCACCAAGATCATTTCAAGTAGAAACTCATTATTGAACCTGATGAAAACGTGGTGAAACGGAGGAGGAATAACTTCAGCATCACTTGATGCTCATAATGGAGATAATGCCTCTGGGAGAAGGTGTGGGGATGAATTATCTGCGAAATTCAAGATGAAAACCTCGTTTGGATGGGGTGCTGGGCAGCCTGCTCTGGCTGAAGGTGTCCCTGCTCATTGCAGACCTCATTGAAGGTCCTTTCCAAGCCAAGCCATGCCATGGTTCCCTGGTTCCAGAGGCAGGATGGATTCCAGGCAGGACGGATTCCATGGATAAGGCTGCTCAGCGCTCCCAGCCCCGCTAACCCCACTTGATTTAGGGCTGAACCAAATGCAATCGCTGCCCTCCGAAATTTCCAGCTGACTTTTCGAGGAGCCTGAACCTGCGCAAAAACCCAGAGCCATCCCCATCTCCTGAGCCAAGAGATGAGATTACAGCAGCCCCCGAGCTCACCTGGCTCCATTTCACATCCCCAGCATTTCCTGAGCACCTGCCCTTCCCTCTCCAGCAGCTATAAAATCCTCTGCCAACTCCTGCCTTTTTTCTGACGTGACTTGCTCCGACAGGCGCCACATCCCAGGCCCGGGGAAGGGACGCGGGGACAAGAGAGGCCAATTTCGTGCCATGAAGCGGTGGCAGGGACATTCCTGAGTGCTCAGAGCCACAGTCTGGAGGGACTTGGCAGCTCTGCCCCATCTCCAGCCCCAAACACAGCCCAGAGCTCTCCTCTGGCTTCCAGCACTTTTCCCATTCCCTTGCACAAATTCCAATTAATAAGATTCCAACTTCTGGCTATGAAAAATAATAAATGTGAGGGACCGTGGGGCATTTTGGGGACCCTCTTCAGCACAGGTGAAGCAAAGGGGAATTACTTTCTGAGGCTGGAAAATCCTCGTTTAGGGAGAAAATGAATCCCAGCTCCTCCAACCACAGCAGCGAGTCCAGTACTGAACAAACACCCCCTTATTTCACATCACTGGGCAAAAATCTGACTTTTTTTCTC
This sequence comes from Emberiza elegans, assembly GCA_024865655.1. NCBI lineage: Eukaryota > Metazoa > Chordata > Aves > Passeriformes > Fringillidae > Emberiza > Emberiza elegans. The sequence continues at coordinate 79,908,724 of JALJVW010000184.1, read as the reverse complement.
AGACCTTTCAATTAAACAACTTCTTCAGCCAGACAAGAACCATCTGCCCTCTCCCACCTCTGCTGGGCCGTGGGGATCTGCGCTCTGAGGGTGATGGATTGACCAGGGAGCCAGCAGAGCCCCTGACCTCCCAACCTACAGCTAAAACCAGACAAATCCTTGGGAAGGCGCCTGCAAATGGATGGTTTTCATCTGCTCAATAACAGCCTGGTGTCCTCTTGGCTTCTCCACAGGCTGATGCAACCGAGTCTTTCCTGGAGTGTGGTGGGGGCGATAACGAAGGATAAATCACCGGGGTGAGATAACCACCCATAAAATGAAGTCATCTAAGGACAGGTTCGGACATATATATTTCATTGTGAAAGACCTCCTTTATTCCCACTAATGGAACAGATTAAATCAGCCAAGCTGAATAAAACTCTCACGTCCCAAGACGTAACAAGGCACTTAAAAGTTCCTCCGGCGGCGCGACCCAGCGGCTCACGGCTGTCCCTTGGAAAAGTGCAGGAGCAAGGACAGAGTTCAGGGGTTCTGCAGGTGACAGGAGAGTGTTCCCATCATGGACAGAGTGCCAGCACTGCATTTCTCTGTGGCACTCCTGCAGGCAGACCCTGAGCAGATCTCTGGAATGACTTCACACCCTGCGATGCATTGGAGCCACGTCCAGTGCAGCTGCCCTGGGACAGTGTCACAGGTGACAACAGGACAGCAGTGACACCCCTTTTCCAGGAGAATTGGGGGTGATTTCATTCACACACTTCATCCTTCACCTCAGGGCACCTGAAATAACCACACCTGGGCCCTTGCCTGCAGCACTGCAGCACCTCCACACCTCCAAGCACACAAATTAAAGCCTTATCACCACTGAGCAACTCAGCGCTGGGTGAAACCCAGGTGCCACGTCACTGTTCCAGCTTTTCCCTCCCCTCTACCACCCAGGAGCATTCCCAGCCCGTGGGAAGGCAGGCAGGGCTGCAGGAACTGCATTTTTCCTACAGCCAGCATAAACAGCGTGATGGAACAGTAATACCTAGATGGCGACTGGCAGACAGAGCAGAGACGTTTATTTATTCTTGATCACAAACAATGTCCTGCATTGACAAGCTGAATGAAGGGCACTTCACTGATTTATTAGGCCTAATAAGAAGCAGACCTCTCGGGATGAAATACAAGATTGATTTTTAGCGGCGAGCCTCGCTGCCATCCCAGGCTGAGCTCAGGCTGATGAGACGGAGCCAGGCGTGCGCAGGGACGCGGGGCTGACACAGCTCTGCTGGGGCAGGGGGACAGATGGAGGATTGCCACGGGGAGGGGGAGATGGAAGCACAGCAATAACAGCCCTGCACGCTGCTCTTCCTCCCTGCAACCCACCTCCCTCCCACTCTGAGGCTGTGCATCCCAAGAGCAGCAAAGCACTGGGAAGTTTGAGGGAAGCTCTGGTGGAATTCCTGGGAAATCTGTGAGCCAGACCCTCCCCATGAGCCTGCCTGCCGGAGGAGCCCCTCTCAGCACAGCCAGTGCAATTTCCACATCAGGCTCAGCCCCTCCTGGGCACACCACATGAGCTGAGTTCCGTGGATGCCGTTTTCCATCAGGAAAAAGCCAACTAGCACAGCAGTGCTTAGCTTGAGGCCCTATTAATAGCAGTTCTAATTATATGGCTGCAAATTTAATTCATGGCAATGATTAGTGTCAAAATCAAAGGCATCACGCATCAATATTGATAGAATTGTATGAAGCCCATAAACAGAACAAGCAAGCTGACACATCTCCCCCCAGCACTTAGTTGCTGTTAACTGTTGCATTAATGTCCCTTCTCATTTTGCTTGATGGAAGTGGTTTTATTGGAGGAATCCCCAGTTCTGAATGGTTGTGTCTCCAGCATGGGCCCCTTTTCCCTTCCTCCCACAGCCAGGAGGCTGAGGTGCTTTGGAAGGAGAGCAGGAGGGAGAATTTCATCCCGTGTTCCTGTGCCAGCAGCGTTTGCTTTTCACCCTCTCCGGGACAGTTCCTGGGGAGCAGAAGCAGCAGGAGCTGGGAATGTGGCAGCAGCAGTGAGGTGAAGAGCTAAAGGCAGGAGGACACCAAGGGGTGTCCCAGTGCTCCCAGTGAGGGATCCTCACTGGGGGAGCACAGACTAATGTGAAAGATTCCGGAGCCATCTCCCTGACTTCCCTCCAGCCACACAAAAATGCCTTCCCTGGCAGCCCAGACGGAGCCAGCAGCCTGTTTCCAAAGGAAATCAACAGCTGTGGGCGAGGGAATAGGTGTGACAAAGCTTTCAGACGTGAATGGTGTGGGTAGATCTGAGACGGAGGAGGACACGGAGGAGATCAGGTGGAGAAGGCTCTGCACCAATCCCTGGCACTTACAGAGGTGCTGAACGGTCCCACCATCATCTCACGGATGGGGAAGGGGAGATGAGGAGAGTCCTGAGCATCCTGAGCACTCCCTGACTTCCAGACAGGTCTGGTTGTCTTGGAACAGGCACAAAATCCGGAGACAACCTGTGAACTTCCCTCCTCTGAAGCCAGAGCCCCTCAGCTCGGTTCCTACACCTCCCCTGGGCTCCCTCGGGCCATGGAAAAGATAATCCCATGTGTCAAAGGAGGGAAAACCTGCTAAAGGTGCAGACAGAGCTGGGAGAGAGAGAACAGCGTCCTCAGCCCCACACCAGGGATTGTTCCAGTTAATTACAGGGGGGATGGATCCCACCAGCTGCAGGCAGCTCTGCTGTTAAATAAGGGCAGATGCCATGAAATCCTGACTGTAGTGAATGTCTGGGATGAATTCACTTCAGAGATGGGCCAATTTTCACCGAACAGATGAAGGATTGCAGGTGAAGGATTCCACAGCCCTCCCTCTGGACAGCGGAGCAGGAATAGATTAACTTTGCATCAGAAAGCGTTCAGTGCAGACTGGCACCAGGAATTAAACCCTGCTGGAGAGGCTGCTGCTTCCGTAATCCTCCATAATTCATGGAACAAACCCGCAAATACCTCGTGTGCAGGCACAGGCTCGTGGCTGCTGCTGCCTCTGAAAGAGGAGCCTCCCCTGTCCCCAAACCCTGCCCGCAATGAGCACCGGGCTGCATCCCCTGCTGCATCCCAGGCTGCATCCCCTGCTGCATCCCCTGCTGCATTCCCTGCTGCATCCCCTGCTCCATCCCCTGCTGCATCCCAGGCTGCATCCCCTGCTGCATCCCCGGCTGCATCCCCTGCTGCATTCCCTGCTCCATCCCCGGCTGCATCCCCTGCTGCATCCCCAACTGCATCCCAGGCTGCATCCCCTGCTCCATCCCCTGCTCCATCCCCAACTGCATCCCCTGCTGCATCCCCTGCTGCATCCCCTGCTGCATTCCCTGCTGCATCCCCTGCTCCATCCCCTGCTCCATCCCCTGCTGCATCCCCTGCTGCATCCCAGGCTGCATCCCCTGCATCCCCTGCTGCATCCCCTGCTGCATTCCCTGCTGCATCCCCTGCTCCATCCCCTGCTCCATCCCCTGCTGCATTCCCTGCTCCATCCCCTGCTCCATCCCCTGCTCCATCCCCTGCTCCATCCCCTGCTGCATCCCAGGCTGCATCCCCTGCATCCCCTGCTGCATCCCCTGCTCCATCCCCTGCTCCATCCCCAACTGCATCCCCTGCTGCATCCCAGGCTGCATCCCCTGCTGCATTCCTGGCTCCATCCCCTGCTGCATCCCCTGCTCCATCCCCTGCTGCATCCCCTGCTCCATCCCCTGCTCCATCCCCAACTGCATCCCCTGCTGCATCCCCAGCTCCGGGCTTGGCACAGGCATTTGGGATGTGCTGAGGGCTCCTTTTCTTCCATTTAGCTGAAAACCCCTGGCTCTCCCCTGTGCCAGGGCACGGGAAGCAGGCGAGTGGAGGGCTCTGCTTTACAAGCTCCCTCTCCCCCACGTTCCAAATTGCCCCACTGACACTCGAGAGGCACCAGGGAGGCACCTAATTTACTACTACTCAGCACTTGGAAAGTGCTGAATGAATATTAATGAGCTGATGTAATTAAAATGATGCAGACATTCAAGTGTAGTATCTGCCTGTCCTTGTATCTTCCTGGATAGATGAGGAAGAAATTCCCTGCTGCTTAAGGACTCAAAAAAATTAACAGCCTGCTGTTGATTACATTTGTTAACTCTTTCCCCGGCATGGAGGAGCAGGGGCTGCATTTAACAGGTTCACCTAATGCTGTCATTTAGAGCTGAGGTTAATTGGAAGGGTCTCAGCTTGCCAGAGCAGCAGCTCCGGGGCTGTTTTTGCTGGAGCTGGATCAGACCCACTGCTGAGCTGGCTCCCAGCTGCAGCTCCAGCTCCAGCGGCCAACAAGGGCTCTCTCACACCTCTGCTTACACCCCAAGGCCCCTTCCAAACTTATTTTAAATGCAGAACTCATCTGAGAGTTCCCTTCCAACTCGGAGTATTCTGTGATTTTGTGACTCAGAAGTGGCAAAATCCCAGCTGGACTTCAAAGGCCTAAAAGTCATTCAAGGTCAGGCTGGACAGGGCTTGAAGCAGCCTGGGCTGGTGGAAGGAGTCCTTGCCCATGTCCCTTCCAACCCAGAAACATTCTGTGACTCTCACCTGAGCCCCCCCTCGGTGTTTGTGGTGCAGAGGACAGGAACGTTCCAGGGCTGATCAATCATCCAGCAGGAGGCAGGGGAGGCAGCAGGACTCTGCCCTGAGGCTTGGTTCCAAAAGCAGCCACATTAACCCCTTCCTCTCTCTCCATGCCTAAAATGCTGCCAGCACCAGCAGCTCCAAAGGCTTTGCAACTCACACTCTTCTACAGCAGCTGCAGAAGGATTGCTGGGAAACAAAACCATCGCAAGATTTCCATCTGACCTCCTTTGGCTCTTTTCCCAGGACCATCCTGCAGCAGCTTCAACTTCACCTTTCCCAAAAATGGCACTCCAAAACCGCACCAACAACACTGAGAGCTGACCTCTGCCTCTCCAACACCAGGCTGTGACCCAAACCCTCCATTCCCACTCCTGCTTCACTCCCAGTTTCCCACTGGGAAACACCCGTAAGGCACAGCAGCACAGAGGCGCATCAGAGCATCCCGAGAGAGACCAACCCTGGCCAGCATCCCGAGGGAGACCAACCCCAGAGCAGCTCCCGGCTCTCCATAGCCACGGACAGGGCTCACCTTCTTCAGCCTGCCCGTCTTGGTGCCCACGAAGACCACGCTGTAGCCGTTGTAGACGTAGGAGGCCACGGAGGTCATGCGGTCGCGGCTGGAGGTGAAGAGCGTCACCCCCTCCACGGGCACCGAGCCCCCCAGGGGCTGGTTGATGTCCAGCCCACAGAAGTTGTCATCGATGGGGACTGGCTGGAAAGACAAGGTTTGGGGCAGCTGTGAGTGACACAGAGCCCAGGGCGGCCCCACACACTCGGGGTGGTGTGGAGGGTGCTGGCAGCAGGGTTGGGGCCACCAATGTGCCACCCCTGCCAGCTCCAGCCACCTTCCCCGGGGCTCCTGCAGCTTCCAGAGCCCTGGGTTGGGAGTGACAGAGGCTCCCAGGAAGCTGCACACTTTATTCTGCCTTAACATCATCCCTTCCCTCACTGTCATCCCACTGTAGGATGAGAGCATGGATTAAAGGGGAAGAATGCTCTGAATTTAGGGAAACTGAGGCACAGACGGGCTGATCCTACTCTGCAAACTTGTGTTCCATTTGGGCAGGGGTTGAACCCAGCCCTCGAGGGCCCCCACAGCCCACACCCCATGCGCACCCTTACCGCTTTGGTGCACTGCACATCCTTGCCCAGCAGCCAGTTGAGCTCCAGGTTGCCCTCGCCCTGGTAGCAGGACTGCAGGCGCTCCTTGATGTGGGCGTTGATGGTGCGGATGGGGAAGGCGCAGAGCGCCGAGTCGTCGGGCGGCTGGTGGTACTGCTTCTGCCCCTTGGAGAAGATGGCAAAGAGCACGTCCTCCTGTGCTGTGATGTTGAGGGCCCTGGCCAGCACCTCCCCGGGCTTGGCCAGGTAGGCGGCCTGCAGCAGGCGGTACTCGGTGTCGCCCCTGACGCAGCCAAAGGGCAGCGACACGTACGAGTGGAACTTGGGGTCGTCCTTGCACAGGCGGACGATGCGCGAGGTGTAGAAGAGGTCGCTGGCCGAGTTGATGGAGACGCCCTCGGGGGTCTCCGGCTGCACCGTCAGGAAATACACGAAGTTCCCGCTGGCGAAGCCGTAGATGTAAAAAATGTCAAAGTGCGAAACCAGGGCCAGCGTGTCCGAGGGGATTTTGATGAGGGACGAGACAAAGTCGCTGTGGAGCTCGTAATCCAACATCGCCGAGGACTCCGGGTCCCGCGGCAGCTTGCGGCTGGACAGGGTGGGGAAATAATCCTGCTTGCCATCCACGGCCGTGCCGATGAAGAGCTTCCCGTCCTCGCCCTCGGAGCGCACGATCACCCCGTACATGGTGCCCGTCTTGTTGACGCTGGACAGGTAATGCTCCTTCTTGTGCGAGGGCTCCACCAGGATGAAGAGGTCGTCGAGGCGCAGCAGCTTGCAGACGCCCTGGTAGAGGCTGCCGCAGGCCAGCAGCCGGTTCTCGGAGTAGTCGATGATGAGCAGCTTGTTGACGTTGTTGGTGAGCGTCAGGACCTCGCTGCAGGGCTGCACGATGAGGGGAGGGTAGCAGGATTTGTTGTCCTCCTCGGGGCCGGTTTTGTGAGCCACCAGGATGGTCAGGTTCCCCGAGAGCTTGTAGACCCTGTTGATGGCCCCCACGTAGACGGCGCCGGTGCCCCGGTGCACCGTCAGGTGGTTGAACGTCCAGTCCTGGTTCTCCGAGTGGAACGTGTTGAAGGAGGCATTGCTGGACACGTCCCGGGACAGCGATGCCAGGAGGAGGCAGAGCAGAGCCACTGAGCAGCCTTCAGAGTCCAGTAGGCGAGGCCAGGTCCTCCTCTGATCCATCCTGGGAAAGGAGAGCTCCGTGTCCCCTGCGCGTGTCCTGAGCCCCAGCAACGTCCCTCACATGGTTCTGTGGAGAGAAGAACCACCCAGAGCCAAGGATTAGATCCCGTGTGCCCTGAAGATAAAATTCAAAGGAGGCTTTCTAATTACACAGTCCTTGAGATAAAGGGAGGATGTCCCTAAGCACAGCGAGAATTAAGCGAGTCCATAACTTAGTGGAGAGCAGTTCAGGCTTGATGCTTTGCCACTTGTTTCAGCCCCTGCATCTTAATTTGGGTGTTTAGAACATGCTCTGCTCAGACAGGGAGGGGAGAATCAGCTCCAGCCCAAGACAAAGCCTGCAGCTCACAGCCCCAACCACCCATCTGCAATCTTGGCTGAAAGGATGTCTCCTGCAGGGTGTGTTGCTGGAAGCAGCAGAGGAAATAAGAGCTGTTCTTTACCTTTAAACCCTCCCTGATTTAATTTGGGAACCTGAGGAAGAAGCCTCGTGCAGTCAAGCTCATTGAGCACACACTGAAGGCGCTGACATCTCCCGTCAAAGCCTCCCCAGAGCCAGAAGTGCCTCTCAAGCAGGTGCTTTTGAGGCAGGAGCTCCTTCACAAGGTACTTTCCTGCCAAAAAGCAGCTGCCACCAAGGCGGGAGCACACGGTTAGATCAGCCACCAAACCCTGCCAGCAGGAGAGACACCACCAGTCCAGAGCAGCTGGCTTGACCTGCCCACAGAGGTGTCTGAGTGCAAGAAAGCCACCACAAAGTTCTCCTTTGTGCCAAATTATGCATTCCTGACGTGCTCCAGGCTGGGCAGGCAAAGGCACCACTTCAGAGAATCCCTCCCTCACCTCGGGGTCACCCCAGCCCTGGGGAGAGGCTGAGGATGAGGCACCACTGTGCGCCCATCGCATCCCACACACCCCACGGGAACCCTGCCCTCTGCAGCTCTGAGCCCCCGCTGCTGCTCCCGGTTTGGTTTAATTTGAATTTCCAGCAATTCCCAGCCCTGCAGGGGCACTCTGAGCTGCGGTGTCACCCACAGCCGCTCTCTCTTTAGCCTTGTTCCTGCCGGGAGCGGAGACGGCTATTCCTGAGAGGTGACAAAGGAGCTCTGTCCCCGCGCTGTGCCACTGACAGGAGACACGACAGGACAGGCAGCCCTAATGGCTTTCTCATTCTGCTCAGGGACACACTTCCCCAGCTGCTTCCCCCAAAGCTGCCAGGCCCAGCATTCCCACCTTGGCAGTTTGTCTGTCCCGGGGAGGACACGGGCCCTGCCACCCTCTCGGTGTGTCACAGACACATTTGATGGAAAATCCTTTCCTTGGGATTTTCCCTCCTGAGAAGCTGAGAGGCCTCAGGAACAAAATGTAAACAATGGTTATCTGCTGCTGTGGGATGCAACAGGTTCATCTGGGATTGGTCTCATGTGGTTGTTTCTAATTAATGGCCAATCACAGTCCAGCTGTCTGGACTGTCTCAGTCAGTCACAAGCCTTCGTTATCATTCTTTTTCTATTCTTAGCCAGCCTTCTGATGAAATCCTTTCTTCTATTCTTTTAGTATAGTTTTAATATAATATGTTAAATAATATATTTTAAAATATTATTGTTTTTATTTATATTTAAATATATATTTATACATACTTATATATTTTAATTTTATATATTTATATTTTTATAATACATATTTATTATTTTAAAATATATTATTTATTCAAAATAAATAAACAATATATTTTAAACAATAATAAATCAGCCTTCTGAAACATGGGGTCAGATCCTCATCTCTTCCCTCACCCTCAGACCCTGTGAACACGGTCACACTCGGCGTGCTGGGCACGGAGCAGCTGCTCCTGCTGCCCTCCCCATACCCCCAGCAGCACCAGGCTCTTCCCTCTGCATCTCCCAGTGAGCACCCCAGCACCATTCCCGGATCTTCCCAGGATCTTTCCAAATGGCACAGCCCAAAGGGCTCCCTTTGGGAGTGTCCCCTCTGTGCTGGTGACACACGTGGGCACTGACACCTGAGCACAGGGCACAGGGGGCTCAGAGCAGCTTTATCTGCACCCCCACGTGCCCCGAGTCCTGGGACATGCTCTGGTTCGAGGGGACCCCCAAAGGGCCTGACCCCACAGAGAGCAGTGAGGCCCTGCTGCAGAGCCCTGCACGCTCCATTTTCCTGCTTCCAGTTCTTCAAAAGCTGTTCCATTGCAAAGTGACACAAGGACAGTGCAGGCTAGAAATGAATGCATTGAAATAATTGAACTTTACACACATCTGGGCGTGTGGTTCCACAGCAGTTTTAGGTCTTTTTCAGCCACGTTTCCATCCCAAACCCAGCAGAGCTGTCAGCTGTGAGCCAGCCCCTGGCTCTGCCTCACAGTGAAGGTTTGGCAGGGCCCTCATGAGCAGCCACTGCCAGCGGCACAGAGATCATCCAGGAAGGAGAATCTGCCCCTCAGCCATGATCTGGGCATGGCAGAGTGGCCATGAGCTGCCATCTGAGAGTGGCCATGAGCTGCCATCCTCCCCAGGATCTGTGTCACCCTGGGGCCATGATCTGGGCATGAGCTGCCATCTGAGAGTGGCCATGAGCTGCCATCCTCCCCAGGATCTGTGTCACCCTGGGGCCATGATCTGGGCATGGCAGAGTGGCCATGAGCTGCCATCTGAGAGTGGCCATGAGCTGCCATCCTCCCCAGGATCTGTGTCACTCCAGGGCCATGATCTGAGCATGGCAGAGTGGCCACGAGCTGCCCAGCCCTCTCTGGATCTGTGTCACTCCAGGGCCATGATCTGGGCATGGCAGCGTGGCCATGAGCTGCCATCCTCCCCTGGATCTGTGTCACCTTGGGGCCATGATCTGAGCATGACAGAGTGGTCATGAGCTGCCATCTGAGAGTGGCCATGAGCTGCCATCCTCCCCTGGATCTGTGTCACCCTGGGGCTGGGGGTGCAGGGCTCAGCAGGGCAGACACCAAAACCACAGGAAGCCGCTCCCTGTGAGGCTCAGTTGGGATTTTGGGGAGGAATTCCTGGCTCAAAGAGCAGGCAGAGGCTGGCAGAGGTTGCCAGCTGTGGCTGCCACATCCCTGAAGTGCCCAAGGCCAGGCTGGATGGGGTTTGGAGCACCCTGGGGCAGTGGAAAGTGTCCCTGCCATGTCAGGGGGTGGAACTGGATCAGCTTCAAGGTCCCTTCCAACCCAAACCATCCCTGTGGAGGAGGCCAAACACCTGGGGAGTTAAACACCAGCAGAATGGGTGATTTTAACTCTCACCCTTAATACCATTTGATCATTAATTTTCCTTCTCTTTCTTTTTTTTTTTTTTTTTCCTGAAGAGAGTTTTAAAATACAGCCTCAGAAGCAATCTGCAGCTATTAGTAACGCAAGGTGAAAGAGAGAGTAAATTCAGGGACACAATATAAACCCAAGCAGCTGAAAGGCCTCAATTAGGCTGAAAGGAGTTATCTGGTATTTAAATAATTATTAGATTGAAGGAATAATCACAGGTCTGAGCCGATTTTTTCCCCCACTGTCATCCTAATGGAGACTATAATATTATTATTCAAATGCCCATGATTCTCATTGAGGGGGGAAGAAAAAAGGGCTCATTTAATCTCCATGTGACAGGGCTTCAGGAGGCACCATTAGTCATTTCTCTCATTTCAGCTGTCACTCACTCACGGGCACCACAGTTTGTCATTAGTGGCATTTTGTGCAGACCCCCCCCGCCAAAAAAAAAAAAAAAAAGAAAATTAAAGCCAAAACAATAAGAGAATCTCCTGTGGCCAAAGACGGCTCAAAGGCACGATTCTGATGTCACCAGTGTGGCAGCTGTGTTTGCCTGGTGCCTTTTCTTTGGGGATGGGGTTGCTCTGGTGAGCAGTGATTTACACTCAGAACGGCTGGGCCCTCACCCATCACTCCCTCAGCTCCTGGTTTTGGGATATTTCACCCCTCTGGGCCCTCACCCATCACCCCTGCTCCCTCAGCTCCTGGGATTTGGGATAATTCACCCTCTGGGTGTGCCCCAGCACCCCCAGCACACAGCAAACACCCCCAGTGCCTCCCTGAGCCCAGAACCTGCACTGACCCCCCATCCTCACCCATCCCCTCACCCTCCCAGCCCCACAAGCTTTTCCCTGCCTGTCCTTTTTCTGTCCCCGTGCCTCCCCCTGCCCAGAGGCCACCAGGGTCCCCAGGCACCCACAGGGAGGAGCAGATTGGGCCATAAATCCCACGCTGGCTTTGTGGGGGCTGTGATCCTGAACAGACCCTCCTGAGGAATGACAGAGCCGGCCAGGAGGGGCAGGGGGGCTGGGATTGCTCTGGAAGCTGGGGCTGGTTCTGCCCTTTTTGCTGTTTACAGCCCCATGAGGTTCATGGCTGGCAGTGGGGACAGTGGCACTGTCCAAAAGGTCAGCAGCCTGTCACAGCCCCCCAGCACTGCCCAAAGGCTGTGACACCCCAGCACTGCCCAAATGGTGACCAGGCTGTGATACCCCAGCACAGCCCAAAGGCTGTGAGACCCCCTGCACTGCCCAAAGTGCCACCAGGCTGTGACACCCCCAGCACTGCCCAAAGGCTGTGAGACCCCCTGCACTGCCCCAAGGGTCACCAGGCTGTGACACCCCAACACTGCCCCAAGGGTCACCAGGCTGTGATACCCCAGCACAGCCCAAAGGCTGTGAGACCCCCTGCACTGCCCCAAGGGTCACCAGGCTGTGACACCCCAACACTGCCCCAAGGGTCACCAGGCTGTGACAGCCCAAACCCCAGCACTGCCAAGGGCCACCAGGCTGTGAAAGGCTGTGACACCCCCTGCACTCCCCCAGGGGTCACCAGGCTGTCACACACCCCCCCAGCACTGCCCACAGGGTCACCAGGCTGTGACACCCCAGGGGTCACCAGGCTGTCACAGCCATCAACACTGCCCTCCCTGGGGGTCACCAGGCTGTGACACCCCAGCACTGCCCAAAGGCTGTGACACCCCAGCACTGCCCAAATGGTGACCAGGCTGTGACACCCCCATCACTGCCCAAAGGCTGTGACACCCCCTGCACTGCCCCAAGGGTCACCAGGCTGTGACACCCCAGCACTGCCCAAATGGTGACCAGGCTGTGACACCCCCAGCACTGCCCAAAGGCTGTCACACCCCCAGCACTGCCCCAGGGGTCACCAGGTTTTCACAGCCCCAGCACTGCCCAAATGGTGACCAGGCTGTCACAGCCCCCCCTGCACTGCCCTCCCTGGGGGTCACCAGCCTGTCACCCCCCAGCACTGCCCCAGGGGTCACCAGCAGGGCAGGCTGCCCGTGACAAACCCTCAGGCAGGACAAACCCTCTGGCACAGCCCTCTTGCACCAGCCTGAGCCTTTCCCCTCCCGCTGGCTCCATTCCTGATCTGGGAATGAAGGCAAAGCCCCGAGTTTGGCCATTTCCCTGCAGCAAGGGGAACACAGATGCTGGGCCCTCTTCCCTCCTGCAGCGCATTGGGAATTTTCCTGTGAAACCTTTCCAGGCACTGAAGCTGCTGCAGTGATTGATCCCCTCCAAGGAGTGACACTCAGCACACATTTGTCAGCTGTGGAGAAGATCTCACCATAATTAATGGGGTTTGGGTTTAATTAGGCAAAAAGTCCGAGCCAAAGTGTCTGATGGAAGCTTCTCCAAGCCCTGGGATGTTTCCAGCGTGGATCAGAGGTCTGGATGCTCAGTGCTGCCTCTTTGGCCAGGCCACCACAGCCACCACAGCCACCCAAGAGCCTGACCCCAAGGGAAATTACTGGCACCTTGGTGTGAATAATTGGAATTCTGTAACACAGAGCCACAAGGATGCCTCCTACCACCTCTTCTTGGCCTTTTTCAGTTAATATTTTGACTCCATCAACAATAAGAACAGGTTGTAAATCACCAGTGAGCAGCCTGGTGAGGTTTCTCCATGGGTTTCCCCACAGGGATGACAAATAACAAGCTTTTCCTAAAACACAGCCTGAACCCTTTGGGTTTTGGACCCAAAGGGTCCAGGCATTTAAATAATTATTAGATTGAAGGAATAATCACAGGTCTGAGCCAATTTTTTCCCCCACTGTCATCCTAATGGAGACTATAATATTATTGTTCATACTCATATTCATATCCAGACTATAATATTATTATTTTGGACCAAAATCCACCCTCCTGGCTGGCCCTGTCTGTGCCAGGAGCTGTGCCCCCCTTCCCAGGGCTGCTCCTTCCCAGGGATGGCATCCACAGCCTTCTGAGAAAGAGTTAAGAGGGCAAAGCACAGCATTGTGATTATTGCTTCCTCCAGGCCTGGGACAAGGAAGAGGAGGGGAAGAACAGAGCCCAGCCACGAAAAGGCATTTCCCTGATAACAAACAACATCACAGCAATTATGCACAAAATTTGTCCAGAGCCCAGATTTTTGTTTATACAGCACACACTGTGCAAAGCTCTCCCCTGCACCTCCCTCCTGGGCACACACATCCCAACGGGTCCAGAGGGGCAGAAAATCTGGGGGGGCCCTGCCCTGAGCCCCAGGTTTGGAGCTGCAGATTGCAGGGCAAGGACACAGCACATCCAGTGCCACCCCTGGTGCTGCCCCAGGTTTGCTGGGCAGGCCTGGACAAGCTGTGCTCCTCAGTGCCCACGCCCGGGGGGATCAGAGCTGTGGGAGCATCGGGGGTAGCACGGTTGGGATGGACGGAGACGAGAGATCTCTGCAGCCAGGGCTGGAACTTGGGGTTCATTGCAAAGGGCCTGGGGGCAGGGGCCTGCTGGAACTTGGGGTTTATTGCACAGGGCCTGGGTGCAGGGCCCTGCTGGGATTTGGGGTTCATTGCACAGGGCCTGGGTGCAGGGGCCTTTGGGATTTGGGGTTCATTGCAAAGGGCCTGGGGGCAGGAGCCTTTGGGATTTGGGGTTTATTGTAAAGGGCCTGGGTGCAGGGCCCTGCTGGGATTTGGGGTTCATTGCACAGGGCCTGGGTGCAGGGCCTGGGTGCAGGGCCTGGGTGCAGGGAACTGGGATTAGGTTCATTGCAAAGGGCCTGGGTGCAGGGCCCCTGTTTTGGGGTTCATTGCAAAGGGCCTGGGTGCAGGGGCACATTGCAAAGGGCCTGGGTGCAGGGACTGTTTGAGAGAAGAAAAGGTTGAGAGGATGAGAGGATGAGAGAGTAAAAGGGTGAGAGACTAAAAGCATAAGAGAGCGAAGTTCTCATTACAATACAATAAATCACCTTCTGTGTTGAATATTCTCATTCTCACTAACCAATCTAGTACAATACACAAATCCTATACCATTTCCACACAGCCTATAAGAATCACTACATTACCACACTGTGTTACATTTTAAACCCTAAAAACTCCTCTTTGGGCCCTTCTGCCAAGCTGTAGGGTCTGCTCTGACCCTTGGGCCTGTCTACAGGCAGAGGGTGTTGTTCCATCAAAAGGGGATCCCCTTCAGTGGCCACACCATTGTTTTCCAGTTGTTCAGTAACTGAGGGATCTCAAAGCTTGCTTTCATTTCAATCTCAGGTATAGTTTCCATATTCTCAAAACCTTTTGCCAGACAATCATATTGATAAGGATTTCCTGGTTCATCTTCCCCAACACAGAGCAGCACCCAAGCTGTGGCTGTCACCCAGCTGTGCCCTACAGCTGGAGCCATTTAACCCAGCAACCCCACAGGGCTGCCAGGGAAAGACAGAGCCCAGCCTGGACACATCCGACCCCTTCTCCTGTCCCCACACTTGGCACCTGCTCTCTGAGCAACCACAGCTGGCAGAAACCACGCTCTGAGCCTGAGTGTTCTGTTGTGGAACAGCTCATCAGTGACCTGCCCTGGACAGGCTAAAAATCTGTCCTGGTTTGGAAAGATGGGTGCCTGCTAAGGAAGACAGGAGCCTCCCTGAAATGGAGAAAATGAAACCCTCCCTGCCCTCCCAATTGCTGTAAATTTTAAATTAAGGGGCTCTCGGGCAACAAAAATTATGGGAGCAGGAAATAACAGTTCTTTAATAAGGAAGAAAATAAAAGGATAAAATAAACAATGCAATAAACTAAACCAACACTGCCAGAGTCAGAACCCAACCTGACACCCTGTGGGTCAGGGTGTTGGCAGCAGTGCCATTGGAATTGTGGCTGCAGCCCTCCTGCAGTGTCAGGGGTGGTTCTGCTGGAGCAGGGACCCTGCAGAAAAGGGTGTAGTTTTCCTCTGAAGATCCAGTGGAAGAAAAGGCTGCTGTTCCTCTGGGCAATCCAGTGGAGAAGTGACCAAGGAGGGCTTCACTCCCCAGGCTCCAGGCTGGTGACAGCCTGACACGGAGCAGAACGCAGCCTGCCCTCCCCGGCTGCCTTGAAGTCTGACACCAAGGGGAAATTTAACACTTCTGAGGCTTCATGGCTGCTTTAGTCAAGGTTTGGGAGGCTGGGGTTCAGCCAGACCTGTGTAAACAGGTCACTGGTGCTGGATGATGTTGAAAGAGCAAAGTTGGACGGAGAGCTGTGATGTGTAACAGCCTCCTGCTGCAGGCCCAGCTGTTAGAGCCATCACTGCACTGGTGTTCTCTAAAGAGTCCTCAAGGACCCCCAGAAACAGAATCCACCACCCCTCCAGGCAATCTAGGTCGGTTTGACGTGCCTCAGAAAGTGCTTTTTCTGGTTTGCTACCTGAGTCCTGATGGACTGAGCTTTACCCACCTCTCCAGTGGTGCACCTGAGCGTCCTTTGATTATTCATGGGCTGCGTTCCCAACAAAATGGAATTTAATGGCTGCTGACCTTGGGTGCAAGCAGATTAAACGAGGAAATGATTTGCCCAAGGCTAAGCAAAAGGTCCCAGTGGCAAGGCAGGGAGTTTTATCTGCCGAGCCCCAGCCCCGTGTCCCCAGGTGACATCCAGCTGCAGTTTATTACCAGGGAACGGTACGGAGCAGCACGAGGGAGGATCACAGCTTCTGCAGGAGGAAAACCAAGCAGCAGCTCCTGCTGGCCTCGCTCCAAGCACACCACAGGCAAGTGAAGAGCCCCAGCTCCAAATTAAATGGGTCCCCAGGCACTCCATTAAACAGAGCTGGTGCAGCAGAGCTCCTGGGCTGTGCCAGCCCCGTGCAGCGAGCGCTGGGTGTGATCCTGGCTGCATTCACGCAGCAGCGCAGGACGTGGGGCGCTGGGCACAGCTGCTGCTCAGGGGCTGGGTGTCCCCAAAACAGCCCTGGGTCACTCTCAGCCAGCAGGGCTGGGGTGTGGGGACCTCTGGGCACGGATTGTGGAGCTCCCTGACCCTCCAGAACGGGTTTCTCTCCCGGGATCAGCACCAAGCTGGGTTTATCACCTGGGATCAGGTTTATCTCCCAGGATCAGAACCTCGCTGGGTTTAACTCCTGAGATCAGCACCAAGCTGGGTTTATCTCCCAGTATCAGCACCAAACTGGGTTTATCTGCTGGGATCAGCACCAAGCTGGGTTTATCTCCCAGTATCAGCACCAAACTGGGTTTATCTCCTGGGATCAGCACCAAGCTGGGTTTATCTCCTGGGATCAGCACCAAGCTGGGTTTATCTCCCTGTATCAGCACCAAGCTGGGTTTATCTCCTGGGATCAGCACCAAGCCGGGTTTATCTCCTGGGATCAGCACCAACCTAGGTTTATCTCTCAGGATCAGCACCAAGCCAGGTTTATCTCCTTGTATCAGCACCAAGCCGGGTTTATCTCCTGGGATCAGCACCAAGCCAGGTTTATCTCCCTGTATCAGCACCAAGCCAGGTTTATCTCCTGGGATCAGCACCAACCTGATCTGGGGTCTGGGGGCTCCCAGGGGGGCAGGTGCCCCCAGCCTCACTGCCTGAGGTCCAGGCAAGGACCCCAAGGCCTGGAGCCCCCTCCTGTTCGTGCCACCATCAGCCGAGCATCATCTCCTCTCCCAGAGCGTTGGGACATCAATGTCTGCTTGAGAAAGTGGCTCCTTCACACTCGTGTGCTCCCTGCTCCTCTGCCCTGCTTTTCAATTTCAGAGCTCTGGCAGGTCTCTGATTAATTCAAGCCTGTTTAATAACCCTTCTGTTTAGATGAAACGAGCTGTCTTGTTTTCTTTATTTTTAACACTAACTCTCGTTTCTTTGCTAAGGATCTCTGTCATTTAAAAACTTCTCTCCCCAACCAAGCTGAGACTGAGATGGAGAAAGCAGCTGCTGACGTCCACATCTGACATCAGCCACAAGGTCTGAGGCTAAAGAGGGGCTGGACACTTTGATGGATGAGATATCCTGAGCAAAATCAGGAGCTCCATAAATCCCTGTGCAGCTCAGAAACAGCAGCACTGTGGGGACAATGGGGGTGACAGGAGGGGAGATTTTGGGAGCTGCAGCACCCACCCAGGAAGGGTCACTGTGTTTCTGCCTGTGGGGTGGAAAACATCCCATAAAAGCCCCTGGAAGCTGCTGGGGCTGTGTCCCACACTGTGCCCCTGGCGTGGCAATCGATTGGCCATGGGCTGCTGCAGCTGCTCCCGGCCCTGCACAACTGCCCTGGTGTTTCTTATTATTATAACAATAACTGAGGCAGTTAGGAAAGCACCCAGAGCCTCTCCCTGCTCTGTGGCACCTTCCCTTGTCCCCTGCTCTGCTGTCACATCCCCACCCCACGGCTCCTGAGACCACTGCCCAGCCTGGCCTTTTCCCTGCCCATCCCACCCAGAGCCCCAGGAGCAGCAGCAATTCCCAGGAATTCCCTCAGGACACCCTGGGCTGCTCCTGCCTCCCCGCAGCTCAAAGCTGCACTTGTCTGGAGAGCAACTGAGTCACTTCCTCCCACTCCTGCCTGTGGGACAGGCTCCAGCCCTGCCGGAAAACAATAAATCCTTCAGGATGTGTGAGGCCATAATTCACAGGGACGCAGCCAGCCTGCCTGCCCCGGGAGCCCTCAGCACCCCTGCATTCAGCTCTGCCCCAGGGAGGTGTCCCAGCCCCGTCCCAGGTGTCCCCAAACCCCCAGGGCACTGCTTGGATGGAGCAGCAAGGGGATCAGAGCCACCTGAGGGGACAGAGCACCGAGGTGGCTCAAGAACTGAGCACAAAAACCCCATAAAATGCACAGAGGATCCCACAGGGAGAGAAGCCATGGCTGAATTTGTGGCAGGGCTCAGTTCTGGATTCAGCTCTGCCCCAGGGAGGTGTCCCAGCCCTGTCCCAGGTGTCCCCAAACCCCCAGGGCACTGCTTGGATGGAGCAGCAGGGGGATCAGAGCCACCTGAGGGGACACAGCACCGAGGTGGGCCAAGAACTGAGCACAGAAATTCCATAAAATGCACAAAGAAGTTTCCTCCAGAAACACAACAAAACATCTCGTGAGGGCCAAGGCACCACTCTCAGCTGGTTCAGTTTTACAAATCCCCCCTTTACAACCACAGACTGCTCCTGCAGATCCCCAGAACATTCCCACAGAGCTCGAGGGCTGGGGGGGCAAAGCCAAACTCAGCAATTGGAGCTTGTCTCTGGCCCAAAACCTGTGGAACTTCCACCAAAACCACCCAGCCGAGATGCCTGGCCAAATCGAACCTCCCAGATCTGAGGAAAATCAGTGATTTTGGAAAATCCAGGGGCACTGAGTGCTGCTCCTTTGTCTTTTTCGAAGCCAGAAGCAAAGACCAACTGAGTTACATTAAGGATCACAAGACTTTGAAGCAAATGATCCCACACAGATGAGAACAAACGCAATGACAAGGAAATTAATGTGATATCCCCCTCAGTAACACGATGGCTAAAGCAGATAATCTGCCCAAGTGTCATGTTTATAATGGGAATTTGCAGAGAATGAAGCAGGAATTCGCAGGGATGAACAAATGAGCCAATATTCTGCTTCTTCTCATGTTAAAATTTTGCAGTTTGGGATAAAAATAATGTGTTTTTTTTTTTTTTTTTAAATCTTTGGACGAGAAGGAAATTAGGCTGAAATTGTTTTGTTTCCAATAGATCTTTGCAGCTCAGAGGGTGTGGGAGCAGATTCTGCTGGGGCAGGTGAGCTGCCCAGAGCTGCCAGCAGGACTCACCCCAGGGAGATCACTCCTTTATAAAAGTCAATGAAATCTCATTTCAATGGCTGGACTGACACAGAGCTCCTTGGTGCAAGGCTGTGAGGCAGTGGATGGTTAAAATCCAACACAGCCAGAAGTGAAATCCCCCTCTGCAAGGTCCCTGCAATTCCCCCCAGCCTGTCCCTCCTGAGGCCAAACCTCCCCATGACCCGGCACCCTGGGCTTGGCCAATTCTTATCCTTTTTTTGTTTTGTTTTGTTTTTTAACCAAGTTACACAACCCCCTTGGAAATCCTCACCAGAGCCTCTGCTGTTGTTTTCTCCCTGGGAGTTTGTTCTGGCACTGCTGAGCTGAGCCCAACCTCGGCCGCGGGGAATTCATCCAACGGGACCGACTTGTCCCTGTCACACAGAACTTGTCCCTGTCACACAGAACTTGTCCCTGGCACACAGTTCCTGCCCTGAAAAGCAGAGTTACACAAGCCCTTGTCGCAGCACCTCATTCTGGCCCGGGGACACGCCAGGGGCTGCTGCCTCTCTCTTCTCTCCCCCCGAGCCCAGCGAGTTTGGCCCGAGCTCCTCGGTTGCTGAGAGATTTTTAAAGACAGTCTGGACCTGTCACCGCTGAGCAGCCCCTGAACACAATTGCTGCTCCAGGAGGCTCCTCAGCTGCCAGTGGAGCCAAGCACTCCAGGAGAGGGCTGGTCCTCGCTGCTGCTGGGGTTAACTCCTCGAGAGCTGCAAGGAAATTTCACAGAGGGACAGAGAGAAGCTGCAGTGCCCTTGCTCTGCCACAGCACCTCCCAGCCGAGCCCATTGCTCATTTCCATCTGGCTCTCCCAGCTCCAGTCTCACAAGGGATGATTAAGTCCCTTGGTGTTAAATTCACTTGGAAATGCAGAGGGGCAGACAGCAAAAGTCAGGGATTTTGGAAGGTGTAAGGCAAACACAAGGTTCCTCATCCCAAGGCAGACTTTGAAAAGCTCTCGCTGCCAGTTTGCTTACTCTGTGTCTATCATGGAATTACAGAATGGTTTGGGTTGGAAGGGACCTGAAATACCCAGTTCCAACCCCTGCCATGGGCAGGGACAGCTTCCACTGTCCCAGGTTACTCCAAGCCCCATCCAGCCTGGCCTTGGACACTCCAGGGAAGGGACCTTTGAGGTCTTTTCCCACCCAGACCATTCCACAGTTCTGTTTTGACTTCAGAGCAGATTTCAGAGCTGTGAAATGGCATATTTGAAGCACAAGAATAACCGAGGCAGTTAGGAAAGCTCCAGGCACGCTCCCTTTTCCTCCCCACCTCTTCACACTTCCATTAAAAATCAAAAGGAAATTCGCAGGCTATTTTTTGGGGTTTTTTTTTTGTTCAAATAACATTCCAGGCTGTGACATAAGCCAGCAGAGACAGGAAATATGATCATGAGGGCAGAGCTCCATCCTCTGCTCCTGTCACTGCGACTTTTTGGGGACTTGGCAGATGAGTGAGCAGAGGAGACAGCCGGCGTGTTTTATGGAGTTGAACTGTAACATCCCTGTTCCTCAGCCAGCTCCCTGTTCCTCTGCTCTGACACCAATAAATCTGCCCAGCCACGGGGAACAAAGCTCTTCACACGAGCTGGCCACACGTGAACCCCTCGTGTTTGGCTACCTGGGCAAGCACCCAGCCCCTGGGCTCTGCCGTGCGCAAATGTTCCCCAAAATGTGGGAAAATTACAATTTCGGAGCCATCACCTGGGGGGTTGAACCCTGCCACCAACACACTCACAGTCACCACAGCTTCCCAATTCCCAGAACCCCAGCCTCCCATCCTGAGGGGAAATGGCCACTTCGGGCTCGAAGGGAACCCTGCCAAGGCAAACCCCGAGAGCCCAGAAACCACCACACAAATCCAAACAACTCAAAGCCTCCTTTAAGTGTTGTCCGGGCATTAACCTCAAAAGCACAGACTCACTTTTCGGACGCTCATTCCCAGGTGAACAAACCAAAGCAGGGAGACTCAGGAACAGCTGGAAAACACCTCCAGATTTGTGCCCTTCCCTCGCTGTGCCCTCCAGCAGGGCTGGCACACACCGGGGATCACCGCGGGCTCCGGCGATGGCAGAGCAAGATCTGCCCATCAATCTCCCTGCAGGAATGCGTTCCCAGGCTGGAAGTGACAGGAGGAACTTCTTCCAGGCTGAGTCAGGGAGTGACGGGGCCACGGTGGCCGCGCTTCCTCCGGCACAGCCAGCGCTGCCCCGTGGCTTTCCTGTCCTCCTGAGCCTCCCCCGGCAGGGAAACGGGGCTCCAGAGCCTGGCACGGCGGGGGTTAAACTGCTGCTGTGCAAATCCTGTGTCGGAGCCACACAGGGGCTGCAGGAAAATGAAAATGAGCAGTTTGGAGGGAAATGAGCAGTTTGCTCCAACCTGGGCCGTACCAGCAGGAACGGCCTCGCCAGGACGGTCACTCTCTCCCATCCGCTGCCCCTTCAGCAGGAAAATGGGACTGGATTTGTCTCACACACACCCCAGCATTCCCACTGCTGGTCCCCATGCAGGAGTGGAGCCCAGGGCGGGTGGGAGATGCTGGTCCAGCCCTGCCAGGTCACACAGAGGGGCAGGGGCTGGACCCACACTCGGCCCTCCCTGCCTGTGCCCCCTCTCCTGCTCACAGGGATTGCTCCTGCTCTGGGCTCCCACAGAGGCTCCTGCCAGAGCTGCACCTGCCTGGCTCTCCCAGGCTCTGGCAGGGCTGTGACACAGGGATGGACAGTGCTGGTGGCTGTCACACCCACGGGCAGAGCTCACAGTGCTCCCCACGCTGACCCAACAGCCACTGACCGTGCCTGGGGCAGCCAGGCTGGACCCTGCCCTTCCTGTCCAGCTCAGCCATGAGACACCGGGCTTGTGTTCCAGCCCTGAGCCCCCCAGAGCCCCCTCACAGCCCCTCAGAGCCCCCAGAGCCCCCCAGAGCCCCCTGCTCCCAGCACAGCCCCGGGGCAGAGCAGGGGAGCCCTGGGGAGGCAGCAGCAGCAGCAGCAGCAGCGGGAGCAGCAGAGGTGAGAGGTCAGGGCAATATTTACTCAGACCTCACCTTTCACTTTTATGAAGTGGGGAAATGGGGCTGGAGCAGGAAAAGGGCTGGGAGGGACGTTCCCTCCTGGGAAGCTGCTGTCACAGCAAACACAGCACGGAGCTGGCCCCAGAGAGCCGGGGGCCAGGACAGGGCCCTGCAGCCCCACATGGGATTGGGCATGGCTCCAGGCTCCCTCTGGGAATGGCTGGGCAGGCAGGAGCTCTGCAGAGCCTCCCCTGGGGCTGCAGGAGCTCTGCCCAGGCGTTCAGGAGCACAGTGGGCTCATCCCTGGGCACTGAGGGTTTTAGGAACTGGCAGGTGGCACAGAGCACGGTGCAGAGCGAGTGGGATCAGCTGGATGACAGAACTTCCACAGGGAAAACCCTTGGAAGAACCTTCCTGTCGCTGACATCTTTCACGAAAAATCCTTTCCTTAGGGTTTTCCCTCCTGAGAAGCTGAGAGGCCTCAGGAACAAAATGCACTCAATGGTTATCTGCTGCTGTGGGATGCAACAGGTGCATCTGGGATTGGTCTCATGTGGTTGTTTCTAATTAATGGCCAATCACAGTGAGCCCAAGCTTTTGACAAGCCTTTGTTATCATTCTTTGCTATTCTATCCTTAGCCAGCCTTCTGATGAAACCTTTTCTTCTATTCTTTTAGTATAGTTTTAATGTAATATATATCATAAAATAATCAATCAAGCCTTCTGAAACACGGAGTCAGATCCTGTCTCTTGCCCAACTCAAGAACCCCTGTGAGCACGGTCACACCTTCCCCTCCAGCAAGTGGGGAGAGGGAGCTGGGCAGGGGCAGGGCTGCTCCCAGGGCAGTGCCAGGCAAGGAGGGGCACAGCACAGCCCTGCCAGGGCCCTCCCGGGCTCACCCTCCCCGTGCCTTCAGACATCATCTGGACTTTCTTATAACGTGGCTCTGATGCCTTTTATCCCCAGCTCTGAATGCAATTTTAGCCCAGGCAAAGCAGGATTAAATTTTCATAGTCGGATACATTTATCTCGCTTTTCACTCCCCCCTCGCAGGTCGATTTCAGCCAAACAGAAGCTGCGATTACAGGGAGAAACATGAGATGCGCTCTCTCTGATAAGGAGGGGAGGGCTCCTCTTTCCCAGCGCCCCATCCCCGGCTCATGCCGGTACCGGGCCGGGATTTCCAGCCAGGCATGGAGCACACAGCGCATCGGCTCCGTGGCTCGCACGTGTTGCACTCGTGTGCTTGGGGAAGTTGTTCTTCCTCGGGAATGCTGCTGGAGCAGCCTCGCCCCACCCGGGCACAGGAGCCACGGACACGGAGCGGGGACACACGGCCACAGCCAGCCGGGGTCACCGGGAATGCCCGAAAAGCACCAAAATCCCCGAAAAGCACCAAAACCCCCCCGTGCCCCCGGCTCTGGTTTCCAGCCCTGCACCCCATCGGCACCCAGCAGCTGCTCTGCTCCTTGCTGGGCTTGCGCTCGGTTTTTAGCCGGATCCAGAGGATCCCCTCTAGTGGGATGAGCAGGAATTTCAAGCCCACATCCCACCCCAATTCCCAGCCCGCGCTGGCTGTGGGTGCTGGGTGCCGGGGGGAGCAGCCTCGGGAGCTCCTCTGCCCCTTTTGCCATTTGCCCCCTGGAGCTGTAGCCAAAACCAGGCTGGGATGCGGCTGCCAGATGGGGAGAACGGGAGAAAAGAGAAATGAAGAAGATAAATCCCTCCACAGCCGCAAAAGGAGAGGATTTCCACCAGCAAAACACCTTTGGCGATACGGACGCGCTGCGTGCCCGCACTCAGGGGAGGCGGCAGGGCCACCCAGTGACACAGCCACGCGTGGGGACACAGCCCGGGCTGCCCAGCCCAGTCCCTGCGGGCCCCATCCCGCAGTAAATCCGCTCATTTGCGCTGCCCTGCATTCCCTTCGGGTCCCGCTGCGCCTTTCAGCCGCGGCTCCCCGGGCGCACCGAGCGCTGCCGGCCCCGCTGTGCCCACCCTGGAGCTGGCACCCACCCGAGGAGGTGCCAGGGGTGCGCCGGGGGGCACCGAGGGGTCCGGAGCACCCTGGTCCCCCTCCGTCCCCACCGCCCTCCCCTTTGCTCTGGTGGCGGTGGCCTCCCAGCCAAGCTGGTTAAGAGATTAACACTCTAAAAACCACATTTACTCTAATTAGCCATGAAATCTTTGTAACTAAGTGAAAAAATGTTTCCCTTGAGGGATTTTTGTCCATTCATCACTGTTTGAATTGCCAGGGGAGGGGGGGAAGAAAAGAGGGGGGGACGGGAGGAAAAAAACCCCCTCAGATCTAATGAATTAATAGCAGAACGCCCCGAGGGAGCGGCGGCTCCTCCGCAACACGGGCACCTCAAAGGGGGCTTTTCACAGCTCGCCGAGGGGACGCTGCTGGATTATTTCGAGTTAACAGACTGTAACAGCTCCGCTCCCGCTTGAGCCGGGCAGCTCGGCCCGCTCCTCCCTTCCCTTCCCTTCCCCTGCACGGACAGACGGACAGACGGACGCTGTGCCCGGCCAGCCGGGTGCCCCTGCCCTGCTCTGCTGGCAGCACCACCAGTGCCCCCAGTTCCTGTTGTACCGGGAAAAACATCCCGGAGTTAGGTGGGAGGGGAGGCAGAGAATCTTGCCACAACTTAGGCCCATAAATATTTCATATCGCTGGAAGAAGAACGATTATATTCCTGCCAGCACTTTTCTTGTGTATTTTAAATGTGTCACCGCCTTCTACTTTCTCCCCCGTTTGTGTTTCTTGTAACAGGCCCATGAAATAAAGATTAGCTGAATAATCAGGAGTGTTTAGAAATGTGAAGGGGCCTGTCTCAGGAGCACTGCATGCTCGGTTCATCTTTTTTCCAGGTTTTTTCCCCCCTGTTTTTAAGGATGCCGGAGGCAGGTGGGGGAGCGCGGCTGTCGCAGGGCGGAGGCGAGGGGAGCGAGCACGCCCTGCCCCGTCAGAAATGACAGGCTCGGCGCCGAGAGCAGCAGCGGGGCACTCTCCCCCATTACATATTTATCGGTCGGGCTGCAGAGGGGCCAATTAAAGCAGCTTGATCACCGCCGCGTTCGAGCGGCCGCGGATGTGCTGGGAGAGGCAGGATGAGAGGGGCAGGTGAGCACGCCGCTGCTGGGGTGTGGGGCAGCCCCTCCTCCGAGAGCCACAAACCAGCACAGGTACCCCTGCATCCCCAGGGTATCCCTCAGTGAGCAAAAATACCCCTGCATCCCCAGGGTATCCCTCAGTGACAAAGGTACCCCTGCATCCCCAGGATATCTCTCAGTGAACAGAAATACCCCTGCTCCATCAGCAGAGCATCCTTTACTGAACAAAGGCGCTCCTTCACCCCGAGGATCACCCATCAGTGACAAAGGTGCCCCTGCATCCCCAGGATCACCCCTCGGTGAACAAAGGTACCCCTGCTCCATCAGCAGAGCATCCATCAGTGATCAAAGGCGCTCCTGCTCCACCAGGATCATCCCTTGGTGAGCAAAAATACCCCTGCTCCACCAGGATCACCCATCAGGGAACAAAGATACCCCTGCTCCTCCAGGAGAGCATCCTTTAGTGAACAAAGGCACCCCTGCACCCCCAGGATCATCCCTTGGTGAACAAAGATGTGTCCCTGCACCCCCAGGATCAGTGACAAAGGTGCCTCCCTGCACCCCCAGGATCACCCCTCGGTGACAAAGGTGTCCCTGCACCCCCAGGATCAGTGACAAAGGTGCCTCTTTACCCCCAGGATCAGTGACAAAGGCGCCTCTTTACCCCCAGGATCACCCCTCGGTGACAAAGGTGTCCCTGCACCCCCGGCACAGCGTCACGCTGGCACCAGCAGCCAGCCCAGCTTCCCACCTTCACTCCTCACCACTCACGCAGTTTCTAAATATCGGCTTTGCTTTCTCTCCCGGTTCAGCTCCTCATCTCAGCTGCCCACGGCATGAGACGCAGTCTGCACCTACATCTGCCCTAGCTTTTGGGCAACCTTTCCCAGGCATGCTCGAGACTCCCACGTTTCGCTGCAACAGGAGTTCCCTAAGTAAGTTCTGGAAAGCCTCGTGGCGGTGCCTGAACGGGAGCTGCCGGGAAGAGCCTGCAAATCACACATTTCCCCGAGCCTGCGCCGGGTCTGCCCGGCGCAGCGCTCCAAATGTCATCTCCATTTAGCGGCTTGGCGGGCCAATTTGTCACATCCTGATGCAATTTGCAGAGCAGAGTTAAAGAGCGCAGGGCAGGAGCGGGCAGCGCTGCCCTGGCCGGGTCCCGCAGCCGGCCTGAGCCCGCAGCTCCCCTGCCGTGCCCGGCTGAGCTCCGGGAGCGGAGCAGGCTCGGGTTAACCGGGGAACGAGGCACGGCTCGGCCAGGGCTGCTCCCACCCCGCGGTGGGGTATGTGCAGGTCTCACACAGCATCAATACCTGCTTCCACCAACTCCTGTGCCGGGGGGGACTCCGCGATTAATTACACCCAACACCACCGTAAAGACAATGAGGAGTAAATTGGGTTACTTTATCTTGTTGCGGCAAGCGCCGGGGATGTGGCTGGGAGGGTTGGGAGGGATGGCTGCCTTGGCTGATAAGGCATTTCACAAGTGACACCGCTGGGTCACGTCCCTCGCTGCTCGCGCCGAGCTCCTCGAATCAAAGCTGCTTTATCTGCTCCCCTGCACCACCCCGGAGTGCCGCGTTTGAGCTCTGAGGGTCCTCAAAGTGACAACAAATGGCAGAAGGACAGCAATAAAGACCCAAAAAAAAAAAAAAAAGCCCCATGGAGTTCTAAAGGATCTAACACCTCTGTGTTAAAGGTAAAAAGCCAAACATCTGTTCCGAGCATGGCACAGATTCTTGCGAGGCATCTGTCCCTCAGCTGTAAGTAGGTCACCTCATCTCACTTCAGCCACCGTTATCAATGAAGCCACCCGGAGCAGGAGGGACAGGACCTCGTCCCCAGCTCAGCCAGCTCTACCAAGCACACTGGAGCCACCAGTGAAGCATCAAGTGCCCAGCCAAGAACAGGAGCAGCCTTTGAGCAGCGGTTTCACACCATGGCACTCGGAGAACTTCACGTTCCCTCACCCCCGAGCCTCAGCTGCTGCTCACAGACGCGCAGGGGATTTTCTCCCTCTGCCACTTACTATTCACCTCGCTTAAAATTAACCTATTGACTTTCTGATACCCCTTAGAACACAGATTAATTGAACATCACTCACTTCACCTTCAGGAACGCGCGACTATTGGCCGTAGCGTGAACGGAGACAAAGCCGGGAATGCCTGACCGTGCCAGGTTAAACGGAGGTCACGGCGGCGGGGACAGCTCACCCAGAGCAGCCCCGGCTGTCACCGGCACCCACCCGGCAGCTCCGGGGCTGCGGAGCCCGGCAGCATCGCCCGGGAGTTGGGATTTCCCCCAGGGGAGCACAAGTGCGTTCGGTACCTGTCCCCTCATCACCGCGCAAAAAGGGTCTCGCGCGGGTTTCGGAAAGTTTCAGTGGGGATTTTGGGTCTTTTCCCCTAAGATTCAAGGCTGTTTTCCAGAAAGTGCCTCCTCGCTTACAGGAACTTTTCAGGGAGATGAGTTTCTCCCGCTGCATCGGCTCCAGAGCGTGACTGAGCGGTGCCGAGCGGCCGCAGAATGAGCGGGGAGGCGGCGATGTCTAACGGGAGCGCGGAGCAGCCCGGGGAGGGAGCGGGCGCTGCATTCCCGGGAACCGGGCACTCCGAGGGGCTCCCCCATCCCTTCCCCAGGCACCCCCGGCACCTCCGCGGGCACGGCCGGAGCCGCCGGGCACCACCCCGCGCTCCGCAGCCCCGGTGCCAGCCGCAGCCCCCGGTGCCAGCCGGCACGGCCGCAGCGATGCCGAGCTCGTGCCCGCATCCTCGGGCGGGGGATGCCCGGCGGAGCCCGCACCCGGCTCGGGGCAGCAGCCCCCGCCATCCGCCGCCACTCACCGGCCCTGGGCGCTCCGCTGCTCCCGGCTCAGGGCGGGGGATGCCGGCGGCCCCCGGCACCGCGGAAATCAATCCGGGGCCGGGCGGCCGCCGCTGCCCGCAGCCCCTCGGCCTCGCCCGGCGCGGCTCGGCTCGGCTCAGCCCCGCCGGCCTCTCATCGCCTCCGCAGCCGCTGCCCGAGTGCGGCGAGCGCGGCTCTGATCGCATCCGCCCGCCCCAGGCCGGGCGCGCTCCCCGCTCCGCGCCGGCCCCGCGCCCGGGCGCGCTCCCCCGCGCCGCTCCCCGCCCGCCCCCCGCGCCGCCCCCGCGCCGCGTTAACCCTTCCGTGCCTGCCGGCGGGGCTCGGCACCCCCTGCCCTCCTCACCTGCGCCCCCCTGTCCCGCAGAGCGCGGCCGAGCCGGGCCCGGGAGCGGCTCCGCGCTGGAACAAAGCCCCGCGGCGCCCGGGCGGCCTCCCCGCGCCTCCCTCCCGGCGCAGCTGTGCCCACGGAGCCCCGCAGCTGCCCCGCAGCTGTCCCAGCTCCATCTCGGGGGGTGCAGGCAGCGGAACGGGGCTGCCGGGTCTGGCCCCGGCTCTGACCCCCCGTGCACCCCTCGGCTCCAGTTCGGGGGCAGAAGCGGCGCCTGAGCGCTCCATTCCTCAGTTTCCCATCTCTGGAAGGGCTGGCAGCAGGAGCAGCACCTGAGCGCTCCATTCCTCAGTTTCCCATCTCTGGAAGGGCTGGCAGCAGGAACAGCACCTGAGCGCTCCATTCCTCAGTTTCCCATCTCTGGAAGGGCTGGCAGCAGGAGCAGCACCTGAGCGCTCCATTCCTCAGTTTCCCATCTCTGGAAGGGCTGGCAGCAGGAACAGCACCTGAGCGCTCCATTCCTCAGTTTCCCATCTCTGGAAGGGCTGGCAGCAGGAGCAGTGCCTGAGCTCTCCGTTCCTCAGTTTCCCATCTCTGGAAGGGCTGGCAGCAGGACCGGCACCTGAGCTCTCCGTTCCTCAGTTTCCCATCTCTGGAAGGGCTGGCAGCCTGGTTCTCTGCCAAGGCTGGGTCACCTCCAGCAGAGCCAGAGCTGGGCATGTGCTGCAATGGCCCTGAAGCCACCGAGCCCCACAGCTCCTGCCAAAAGCTGCCAGAACCCAACCACAGAGGCCATGGGAACCAGAGAACCCAACCACAGAGGCCACAGCTGGGAGCACCCACTGCTGGGAACCAGAGATCCCTCCTTGGGCTTGAGTGCTTCAGCCACAGAGCCACGACCTGGCCTCTCCTGCTGCCTTAGAAACACCTGGAAGCTGCAGGGCACCCAAAGGGAGGAGCATCTCCCAACACCTCACACCGCACTGGTCACCCGCAGCAGCCCACAGGGGTTTGGGAACACCTGGAATCAAACACCTGGAGGAAAAGGCAGTCCTGGTGCCACAGCAGGACCTTGTGCTCCTCAAAGGCAGGAGCACCACGGTGCAGCTGACCCTGACCCAGCCAGGGCCATGGGAATGATCCCGAGCAGAGCAACTGGTGGAGGGGATCAATACCATGATGGATTGCTGCTTGCCAGCTCTTGTCATCGGGAATTTTTAAACCATTTTTCTATTACACACTGGGACAGTGGCAAGAGAAAAATCAGAGCCATCATCCTGGGCCTCCTCCACAACAAACCCGAGTGACAAAACCAACCCAATGTCCTCTTACAGCTCCCCTCCAGCCCAGCCTGTGTCACCCTCACTGCTGTCACCATGGCCACAGCAGTGGCCTCACTGCATCTCCCTGCCTGGTGCATGTCAGCAAACCCTGCCAGAGCAGTTTTGGGTGGAAAAGGACCCCGTTGTGGTTGGATTTGCTGTTTTCCCTCTGTAGAGGATTCAGGAACCCCTAAAGAGAAATCCAGCAGGGAACGCTTTAGCATCCCCCTGCCCTGGCTGCCCCTCCCCAGGGAGAAAGGCCCAGGTTGGTTGGTTGGAGCTCTCGCCATCCCAGCAGGGTCTCCGTCCTCTCAGCAGCCCCTGCAGAGCCCTCAGGGGGCAGAGCTCCTGCACGGCACAGCCCACCCCCACAAAAAGGGTCCCCTCACTGCAGCTCCATCGCTGAGGACTTCGGCAGCCTGGGGAGGTCCCCGAGCTGCAGCTGCTGAGCCTGGGAGAGGCAGCAGAAGGCACTCAGAGGATGGCAGCACTGGTTCCTGAGCAGGCTTTTCTCTCTCCCTCTGTGTTCCCAGCGCAGCTCCTGTGCTGCACATTCCCAAAAATGGAACCAAACCCCATTGCAAACCCCACAAACCCCGTTCCAAACCCCACAAACCCCGTTGCAAACCCCACAAACCCCATTGCAAACCCCACAAACCCCATTGCAAACCCCACAAACCCCATTGCAAACCCCATGCTGGGGAAATGCAGCTCCCAGCAATGCAGCCCCTGGCGCAGAGCCGCGCAGGGCAGGGTGTCTCAGCAGCCCTTCCTCTCCCCTCTGCAGGCCGTGTCTGCCTCCCGGTTATTGTTCACCGATGGTCAGCGTGCTCCTGCATGCCGAGGCTGCTCCCAGCTAATTATTCCAGCGCTGCTGGGCTGGGGAGCGCCGGGGGAAGGCCAGGCTCTGCTCGGAGCCCGTGGGTCACAATTTCTCTTTGTCTGTGCCTTTGATAACCGCCCTCGTGGGGTCACGAACCTGTGTGATCGGGAGCCTTTCAGCGCTGCTGCCAGTGCGGGATAACGGCTTTGGACATGGCCTCGGGCTCTCCATCCCTGCCAGGACCCAAACCTGCCTCTGCTGCCGTTCGCAGGGCAGTAAAGCAGAGCCATCGCCTCCCAGGGCAGTAAAGCAGAGCCATCGCCTCCCAGACAGCCCCGGCAGGGAAACAGCGTGGGGAAAAGAGCCTTTTTTGCCTTTTTCCCCCCATTCCCGCGGGGTTTCGGACACGGGTTCCGGCGAGGAGCGGCTGTGCGAGGCCAAGAGCACCATCTATAGGCACCGTCTATAGGCAGCTCCCGCTGCCTCCCAGCCCCGCAGAAACACGGAGCAGCTAATAATTATTCAGCACTAATCACTACAATAG
The DNA here is from genome assembly GCA_024865655.1 of Emberiza elegans. NCBI lineage: Eukaryota > Metazoa > Chordata > Aves > Passeriformes > Fringillidae > Emberiza > Emberiza elegans. The sequence continues at coordinate 79,877,704 of JALJVW010000184.1, read as the reverse complement.
AAGAATCATAGGCAGTTATTTAGAAATGATTGTTTCCCCTCGGTTATTACTTATGACAGTGAAAGGAAGTATCAAGTAGTCAAACCCACATGTATATGGGAAGCTGAGTGAAGGATCAATGGGAATTTAACCAGCACTTTGCACTATTCTTCCTCTTTAGAAGAGCCTTGTCAAGTGATTTTTTTCTCTCTCTCCTGCTCATCATGTCTTCTTGGGAAATGAAAAGGATTTTTCTTTTCCTAGCGCTCCTTATCCCTTCCTCTGCTCGGATTTTCACATAACTGTGAGCTCCGGCTCCTGCCTCTGGATCCCCTGGTCTGAGCTGAGCTGAAATTAACTCTGGCTGTTTCTTGCTAAAACAAACTCTGGTTTCATTAAGTGCAAGGGCAGGAGAACAGAAAGTCTCTGGATCCCGAGTTCCAGAGCGCCTTGTTACTGTCAGAAGCACAATTGCCTGTGCCGGGGCTGTGTCAGGATTCCAGGTGCAGACAATGTGCCATTTTTAATCATCTTCCCACAGCTAAGAGCTGAAAGAAAGGGGATCATACAGAGGAGAGCGCAAAAATAACCCTGGAAAGAACCCAGCAATATTTAGTGATGTTAAAAAATCAAATACAACATGAAAACATCGGCCAGGCTGGCCCATACCGGGAGTGACAGGGTCACCTTCTCCTCCTCTCCTTCCTTTGGCTCCCGAGTGTGACCCAAGCTCTGCACACCCCTCCCACCTCTTTTTAAATAAATATTCTGCTGCCTCCTCGTGTTTCCCCCTCCAGGGCTGCACATGTCCCTGCCAGCAGCAGGTCACAAGCAAAGTGGCCAAGGAAAGGTCGCCTGAGGAGGATGTGAGCCCTTGTGGCCTCTGGTGCCACTCTGGAGCACAGCTGGGTTCCAAAGTGTCCCCAGAGTGTCCCCGTGAGCCCAGGGCCACCTGCCAGAGCAGGGACAGGGGCTGAGAGCAGGAGCTGGGCTGAGAGCAGGGACAGGGGCTGAGAGCAGGGACAGGGGCTGAGAGCAGGAGCTGGGCTGAGAGCAGGAGCTGGGCTGAGAGCAGGGACAGGGGCTGAGAGCAGGAGCTGAGCCTTCCCACACCAGCCGTGGGACTGGGCGTCCATCCATGGCTTTTGGAAATGTTCCCCATCCCAGCTGCTGACCCCATCCAGCTGTGCTGACCCCATCCAGCTGTGCTGACCCCATCCAGCTGCTGGAGAGTCCTGAGGCAGGACTGCCTTTGCTGGAGCCTGCCAGGGGTGCCCAGGGCCAGGCTGCCCCTCCAGCCCAGGGCTCCAAGGGGTGAGGAGTTAATTACTGAGCCCCTAATGAAGGGTGTCCACACCAGCACAAAGATCCCAAATGCAGCAGGGCCCGTGGTGACACAGCTGCCTGTGACCGTGTTCACAGGGTCTGAGGGTGAGGGAAGAGATGAGGATCTGACTCCATGTTTCAGAAGGCTGATTTATTATTTTATGATATATATTACATTAAAACTATACTAAAAGAAGAGAAGAAAGGTTCTCATCACAAGGCTGGCTAAGAATAGGATAGAAAGGAATGATAACAAAGGTTTGTGGCTCGGACAGAGAATCCGAGCCAGCTGGCTGTGATTGGCCATTAATTAGAAACAACCACATGAGACCAATCCCAGATGCACCTGTTGCATTCCACAGCAGCAGATAACCATTGTTCGCATTTTGTTCCTGAGGCCTTGCAGCTTCTCAGGAGGGAAAATCCCAAGGAAAGGATTTTCCATAAAGGATGTCTGCGACAGCTGTCCCCTCTGGAGGGGTGCACATCCAAAGGGGGTCAGACTGAGGCTCCCCAAAATCTCTGCACCTGAATTCCACCTCAGGGCTGCCCCTTGCCCAGCTCACTGAAGGGGTGCCCTGGGGGAGAAGCGTCTCCACCGCTGAGTGCAGGTGCTTGCTGTGATTAAGAAGCTGCTTTAGCAATAAATCTCCCCTGCTCGCTCCCTGCTCTGCTCTCATTGGAAATCTTTAGTTCCTTCATCATAAAGAAATGAGTATTTCAAGCTCCCTGTCCTAATGAAGGTAAAATACAGAGCATATTGTCAAACACGCTGTGGCTCTGCCTTCTATTCCACAATAATCTTTCTAATTCTTCTGTAGGCGCCGTGTATCACTGACAGTGCCAAGCGGAATGAAATGCAAACCAAAATGATTTTAAACCCTAATTCCATCTCTTTTTTTCCCCTCCTGTCTGAGGAGATGGAGATTTTTTTTTTTCTCCCCCTGCATAATAGGTGGGAGCGGGGTGGAACTGGAAATCCTTTGATTTGTGGCTCTGGCAGCGTTAATCTGCTGCTGCAGATTCTGCAAAGCCTGCTGCAAGTGATGGAGGAACATGAGCTCAGCGCTCCAGACTCCTTCCAGGATTCTCAGGAGCTCGCTCAGGAAGGGGGGGATGTTCCCAGCCAAACACAGACCCAGAAGTTTACAGAACTCCTTCTCCTCAGGTGGCTCAGCCAGCCCCAGGGAAAAGGCAGAGCAGACACTGCTGGGCTGCGCTACAAGCTCATTTTAAACACTGCTGTCGGTTTGGGGACAATCAGAACGAACAGAGGCTGGCAAAGGTAAAAACAGCAAAAAGAAGAAAACGTCAGGAGCACCAACCCTTTCATTTCCCCAGATTTCCACCTCACCTGCTTCTGCAGCAGCTCCTTGCGGCTCTCTCAGTGCCCTGGCAGAGCAGGGACAGGGGCTGAGAGCAGGAGCTGGGCTGAGAGCAGGGACAGGGGCTGAGAGCAGGGACAGGGGGCTGAGAGCAGGAGCTGGGCTGAGAGCAGGAGCTGGGCTGAGAGCAGGGACAGGGGCTGAGAGCAGGAGCTGAGCCTTCCCACACCAGCCGTGGGACTGGGCGTCCATCCATGGCTTTTGGAAATGTTCCCCATCCCAGCTGCTGACCCCATCCAGCTGTGCTGACCCCATCCAGCTGTGCTGACCCCATCCAGCTGCTGGAGAGTCCTGAGGCAGGACTGCCTTTGCTGGAGCCTGCCAGGGGTGCCCAGGGCCAGGCTGCCCCTCCAGCCCAGGGCTCCAAGGGGGTGAGGAGTTAATTACTGAGCCCTAATGAAGGAGTGTCCACACCAGCACAAAGATCCCAAATGCAGCAGGGCCCGTGGTGACACAGCTGCCTGTGACCGTGTTCACAGGGTCTGAGGGTGAGGGAAGAGATGAGGATCTGACTCCATGTTTCAGAAGGCTTGATTTATTATTTTATGATATATATTACATTAAAACTATACTAAAAGAAGAGAAGAAAGGTTCTCATCACAAGGCTGGCTAAGAATAGGATAGAAAGGAATGATAACAAAGGTTTGTGGCTCAGAGAATCCGAGCCAGCTGGGCTGTGATTGGCCATTAATTAGAAACAACCACATGAGACCAATCCCAGATGCACCTGTTGCATTCCACAGCAGCAGATCACCATTGTTCACATTTTGTTCCTGAGGCCTCTCAGCTTCTCAGGAGGAAAAATGCCAAGGAAAGGATTTTCCATAAAGGATGTCTGCGACAGCTGTCCGCTCTGGAGGGGTGCACATCCAAAGGGGGTCAGACTGGGGCTCCCCAAAATCTCTGCACCCGAATTCCACCTCAGGGCTGCCCCTTGCCCAGCTCACTGAAGGGGTGCCCTGGGGGAGAAGCGTCTCCACCGCTGAGTGCAGGTGCTTGCTGTGATTAAGAAGCTGCTTTAGCAATAAATCTCCCCTGCCCGCTCCCTGCTCTGCTCTCATTGGAAATCTTTAGTTCCTTCATCATAAAGAAATGAGTATTTCAAGCTCCCTGTCCTAATGAAGGTAAAATACAGAGCATATTGTCAAACACGCTGTGGCTCTGCCTTCTATTCCACAATAATCTTTCTAATTCTTCTGTAGGCGCCGTGTATCACTGACAGTGCCAAGCGGAATGAAATGCAAACCAAAATGATTTTAAACCCTAATTCCATCTCTTTTTTCCCTCTCCTGTCTGAGGAGATGGAGATTTTTTTTTTCTCCCCCTGCATAATAGGTGGGAGCGGGGTGGAACTGGAAATCCTTTGATTTGTGGCTCTGGCAGCGTTAATCTGCTGCTGCAGATTCTGCAAAGCCTGCTGCAAGTGATGGAGGAACGCAGAGCTCAGCGCTCCAGACTCCTTCCAGGATTCTCAGGAGCTCGCTCAGGGAAGGGAGGGGATGTTCCCAGCCAAACACAGACCCAGAAGTTTACAGAACTCCTTCTCCTCAGGTGGCTCAGCCAGCCCCAGGGAAAGGCAGAGCAGACACTGCTGGGCTGCGCTACAAGCTCATTTTAAACACTGCTGTCGGTTTGGGGACAATCAGAACGAACAGAGGCTGGCAAAGGGTAAAAACAGCAAAAGAAGGAAACGTCAGGAGCACCAACCCTTTCATTTCCCCCAGATTTCCACCTCACCTGCTTCTGCAGCAGCTCCTTGCAGCTCTGTCAGTGCCCAGGGCACCAGAGCGGGGAAGGCTCAGGCGCAGCCCTGCAGGGAGCTCTGCTGAGCCCGGGCACTGTCTGGGGCTCCCCCATCCTCCCTGCCCCATCCCCGAGGCTGCCCTGGCCCAGGGAAATGGGGATCACACGGGGAGACTCGCTCCATGTGTGCCAGTGCTGATGGCGGTGCGGCCCTGGCTTTAATTGATGCCTGGGATCATGTGCGGGGAGAGTGTCCAGGGAGTTTTCACCTCACAGATGTACAGAGGGGGACCTCCTCTGGCTCCTTTCTTTGCCTCAATACCCAGCAAGGGGCCCAGGAATATTGGGGGATTAATGTCACAACAGAGGGAAAAAGTCTGCCATTCAATCTATTTAAACATTTGATTTCACCAGTGCACCAATTAGACATTCCCTGTCTAAAGAGACCACGGATTAAAGCAACAGCAACGCTGAAAAAAATCATAATCTCTTTGGAGATCTGTCTGTGGACGGATCTTTTCTCTCAAATGATCAAGGCAAATATATGAAATTGAAAAAAAAAGAAGAAAAAAAAAAAGAAAAAAAGCCCTCTCAGAAGTAAACTTTAGGGCTATGTGAATAATTTCCCTGTTCTTGTCTGAGCTCCCTTTCATGAGCTGCTTTTCCTTTCCCTGGCACCTTCTCCCTCGAGCCATTTGCATTCCCCTAATTAAGGAGCTGCCAGCCCTGCAGATGCCACCGAGTGCCCTCTGTGGGGTCTGCAGGAGCCCGAGTGCCCAGGTCTGGGATGAACCCACCCAGAGTGGAGTCCCAGCTGTTGCTGGGCACAAACCCCGACCCCAAACCCCAAAACCCCAACCCCAAACCCAAACCCTGACCCCAAACCCAAACCCTGACCCCAAACCCCAACCTCAAACCCTGACCCCAAACCCCGACCCCAAACCCTGACCCTGACCCCAAACCCTGACCCCAAACCCCGACCCCAAACCCTGACCCCAAACCCCAAACCCCAAATCCTGACCCCAAACCCAAATCCCGATCCCAAACCCTGACCCCAAACCCCGACTCCAAACCCAAACCCTGACCCCAAACCCCAAATCCTGACCCCAAACCCCGACCCCAAACCCTGACCCCAAATCCTGACCACAAACCCAAACCCTGACCCCAAATCCCAATCTCAAACCGTGACCTCAAACCCCGATCCCAAACCCCAACCCCAAACCCCCCCCAAATCCCGATCCCAAACCCCGACCCCAAACCAGGATCTCCACTGCAGCTCCCACCAAAACCAGGGCAGACCTTGGGTTTCCCTCAGTGCCACCCCAGAGGTGTCACAGGTGTCTCTGCTGGGCTGCTGGCCCTTGGCAAACTGCTCTGCTTCCAACAAGTTTCCTTCTGACAAAACAAGGCCCCAAATTTCCATTTTCCCTCCCCAAAGCCACTCAGGGGGGTGGTGATGGCACCTCCCTGGTGCCAGTGTGCCCCGTGGGCCTGGGCACTGGGATGAATCCTATTTATTAATGAGTCTTATTTATTAATGAATCCTATTCATTTATGAATCCTATTTATTTATGAATCCTATTTATTTAACCCCATAATACCCTATGGGGTATGAAGAAAGGCAAAATCACATCCTGAGGAATAAAAAAAAGCCCCAAAATTCCTGTCCAAGCCCTCCCCGTGTCATTCCCAGGCTGTGGCTGGCAGCAGAGCCACCCCCGTGTGCTGTGTACCAAGAAAAGCAGGGAGGGGTTCAAAATGACAGGGAAGGAGTGGATCACAAAAACAGGAGAGCAGGTGGATCAAAACAAAGGATCAGGATCACAAAAACAGGGAGCAAGTGGGCAAATGGATCAAAAACAAACAAAGGATCAAATGGACAAAACAGGATCAGAGAGGTGCAAATGGATCAAACAGGATCACAAAAGAAAAAAGGATCAAACAGGACAAAACCAGGAGAGAGGTGGATGGATCAGAAAAGAGGAAACAAATGGATCAAACAGGATCACAAAACCAGGAGAGGTGATGGATCAAAACAGGATCACAAAACCAGGAGAGCAAATGGATCAAACAGGATCACAAAAAGAGGAGAGCAAATGGATCAAAACAGGATCACAAAACCAGGAGAGGTGATGGATTCAAAACAGGATCCCAGAACCAGGAGAGCTGGTGGATTATTTCTGGCAGCTCCAATCCCTCCCTGGCTCTGCCAGGACGTGCTTCCAGCTCCTCTCTCCTGATTTAGATGAGTGGAAGGTTTAAATGGGGAAGTTTTCCTTGGCAGATGTGTTCTGGCAGCTGAACTGGACCAGTTAAATTTACCCAGCCCAGGCAAAAGGAACAGGCTCTTTCCAGTCAGGAACTTCGGGGTTTTTCTGTTTTATGATTTCTTGGGTGAAGGGTTTGGCTGAAGGCAGAGGGGAGAAAGGGCAGGGGGAACCCAAAAGCGCAGATCTGGCAAATCTGGTCAAGATCTGAATTCTTGGTGCTGCAGCATCCTCAGGCTCAGCTCCTGTGCCTTGCAGGGCTTTGGCCACCCCGGGGTGTCACGGCCAGCCCAAAGCCAAGCCCCAGAGCCCGTTTCTCTGGCAGCTGGGACAATTCCCAGCCCAGCAGAGCCTGTCTGGCTCTGGCTGCTCCCCACAGCCCTGCAGGAGGCACCAGGGGCTTCTCCAGGAGGATCTGACCCTTCCCTCCCTTTGCCCTGCAGAGCTCCCCAGCCTGGAAGTGATCCAAACGGAATTTAAACACGAAGTGGCTTGGGCAGGCTGTCCCTAAATCCGAACATCTCCTTTGGAGATTATTTTATCCTTTATTTGCTCTGTGGTGCTGGACACCAGCGAGTGAGAGCTGCCGGTGCCTGCTCAGCCGTTCCAGAGGGAGGGAATTCCCTTTCTGCCGAGGAGATTTTGCAGGAATTCCCCAAGGTGGGGAGGATCCCGGCTGGGATCCCTCCTGCAGGACACGGCTCCACCACCGGGAACAGGAGCAGGAGCTGCCCAGCCCAGCCCAGCCCTGGCAGACAAAGGAGCACCAGTCATTAATAAACCAAATCCAAAATAATAAAGCAGAGCCAGAAGAGCTGAACGTGCTCAGCGCTGGAGAACAAAAGGAAGGGGGGCCGTTTGTCACCTCATAAAGGAACTGGAAAAGAAAGTCTTTGACGATGAGGGAGGACGATTTGCTCTCATGGGCCAGTGCACAGCCAAATATCTACAAGCTGTTCGCGGCAGACTGATTGCAGCAGGGCCAGAATGCCATTGTACGTGCTGGAAAAAAAAACAGAGGAGAAAAAACCACCACCACCGAGAGGTACTTCAGAAATAAATCACAGCCTATTCATTAAACCAGATTATTTTAGTGAAATCTATTTCCCCCCTCTCTTTATGGCTTTGTTTTCTTTTATGTTAATTCCGTGTCTGCTTAAAGTTGAATTCCTTGATCTGCAACATCTTTAGCTTTAATTTTTATTTTTTTTTCCCCCCTCTCTCTTCTCCTCTTAGGAGCGAAATGAATTCAAATGATTTGCATTTATTGCAGGGAACATCCAGGCTCATCTGTAGCCCTTGGTGTGAGTGAATTGCTTTTCTGCTTCAGGGGGCACAGGGAGAGGCTCAGAGCCCTCAGCACCCCAGCACCATCCCTGGCACTCCCACGGTGCTGCAATATTTATCATATTGATCCTCCAGAAAATAAATAAGCAAAATGATATTATTGGAAGCAATGATCTGATGAACCCAGGGACTGAATCAATCACTTGGCAGGGACTTGAGAAGCAGCAGAGCTCGCTCTCAACTGTTTCCAGAGCCAATTTTCCTTACAAATGGGTTTCTCATCAACCTAAGCACCTCACAGAGGGAATGTGTCCTTCCACTGGATCTCCTTGGAAAACAGGAGCGTTATATATGTGTGCTATACCAAATCTAACTTCTTTATTGCCATTTCTTAATTAACCTAAAATCTTCTTTAAAAACCGCCTGATTCATGTCACAGATTTAGTTTAGGGAGACCTGAGATTCTCTCCAATGCACAAACCCAGGGCTGGCTTCACACTGCTGCTGTTTGTTGGGAGAGATTTGTGAAAATTACAGACACACAAACACGGGGAATTTGCACGGCTTGTTTTCCATGCTCGTCTCCTGTAGCACAGGAACAACATTGCCCCTGCATGGCCCAGGGACAGCTGCTGGGGCTGGGGGGACGAATTGGAGACCCAGCCTGGGGCAGTGGCAGAGGTGACCCGAGCAAAGCCATCCCCAAACACTGAGCTTGTCCCAGGGGCTCCAGCTCTGCACCAGCCCCACAGCCCCTTCCTGAGAAACTGGGGCTGAACAGATGGGAATGGCTGGGAGGGATTCAGGGGGAAAGGGAACCTGGAACCACGGGGGAAACACTCCTGAACCTCTGGGGGCTGCAGGAGAGGAGAGGAGAGGAGAGGAGAGGAGAGGAGAGGAGAGGAGAGGAGAGGAGAGGAGAGGAGAGGAGAGGAGAGGAGGAGAGGAGAGGAGGAGAGGAGAGGAGAGGAGAGGAGAGGAGAGGAGAGGAGAGGAGAGAGAGGAGAGGAGAGGAGAGGAGAGGAGAGGAGAGGAGAGGAGAGGAGAGGAGAGGAGAGGAGAGAAGAGGAGGAGAGAAGAGGGAGAGGAGAAGAGGAGAGGAGAAGAGAGAGGAGAGAAGAGAAGAGAAGAGAAGAGAAGAGAAGAGAAGAGAAGAGAAGAGAAGAGAAGAGAAGAGAAGAGAAGAGAAGAGAAGAGAAGAGAAGAGAAGAGAAGAGAAGAGAAGAGAAGAGAAGAGAAGAGAAGAGAAGAGAAGAGAAGAGAAGAGAAGAGAAGAGAAGAGAAGAGAAGAGAAGAGAAGAGAAGTTGCTGGTGCTGGCTGGGATCTGTGGGAATCAACAGCCCAGGAATTCCAGGTCTGGCCACCAGGGTCCCACAGCACCTGGGGGCAGTGCCGGGGCCTGCCTGGACCTGCCCAGCTGTTCCAGGAGCTCCCATCTCCTGTAACCTCCAAGGAACAGAATTCACAACTCCCCAAGGGGAAACTCCTTGGGTTTAACCCTTTCTTTGCTCCCTGTCCCTATAAACCTGGAGGATCAGACAGTGAGCCCTGCCAGACCCTTCCCTGTGCCATCAGAACCCAAACCCTCTGCCCTGGTGTCACCAGGACCCAAACCCCCTCTGGTGTCACCAGGACCCAAACCCTCTCCCCTGGTGTCACAGGACCCAAATCCTTCCCTCTGGTGTCACCAGGACCCAGACCCTCTCCTTTGGTGTCCAGCTCCCACTGTGACCTCTCATTTCACACCGCAAAGGAGAAGAATCCCATGAAAAATCGGCCTGATTGGGGAAAAGACTCAAACTTATTGATCCCTGATCAGGAGAACACGGTGCCTGTAATTAAACACGTGTAGGAGCTGCTTGGCTGCCCTTGGGTTTATTCCTCAGGGAGCTGCACACAGACAGACAGACAGACAGACAGACAGACAGGCTGCTCCCTCCCTGCGACTGCAGGCCTGGGGAGGAGGAATAAATTAATCAAGCTTACCTCTCCTTGCAGGAAAGCCAATCAAGCTGGCTTTCCAAAGGATAACTGCTATAAACCCTGCATAAAAAGGGGAAAAAAATACAGCTGGGACCTCCACGTTGGCTTTTGAGCAGCTGTTTGTAAATATGCCTAATAACTCATCCTGTCAGCGTGCTGGCTTGGCCATTACAAGGAAATATTCATAAACGCTATTCCCAGTGCTGATGGCTCCATTTCCTTAATGAAATCCACAGAGTTTACTTTGCAAAGTTTAATTGCTGGAAGAATGGGTGTCGGGTTTCTGCAGCCGACCTGCTGCCCTGAAATCCTTCCAGCTCCCATGTACAACAAGGAAAGAACTTAATGGAGCTTTTGCAGCAGTGGCTTAGCAGCTAAGCCACCTTTGAGCAATAATCCCAGCAAATATAGGTGGAGATGCTGGAATCTCCAGCCTTGCAGGAGAATAGATTTTAAGTAATACGAAATTCAGTGCTGCTAATTGACCGAGCAGGGGATTTCTGTGGGGAATGCCTCCAGCATGGAAATGCAGGCACTGATTGCATCTCCTGGATGTGAGCGTCTGCAGCAGGATGGAGATGGAGGGAACAGCTGGATGAGGAGTGAGCAGGGCTGGGGGAGAGCCCTGCAGTCCTCGTGTGGGTCACACACACCCCAAAGCCTGGGCACGGCCACCTTGCACCTTCCACCCACCAAATCTGCCATCAACAGGAGGCTGAAATTGTTGGAATTACCGTGGAATCTCTGGTTTCACTGACTCTGATTTAACCCCTGCATTTCACAGGAGCCCAATTCCCCTCAGGGACCTGAAACCGTGCCCAGAGGGGCAGAGCCCAGGGCTGAGGGTGGCTTTGGCACACAAATCCCCTTGGCCAGGACCTGCCAGTCCCATCCCTGCTCCCATTTCTTGGAATTTCAGAGCTCAGGGCTGAGGGTGGGTTTGGCACACAAATCTCCTTGGCCAAGACCTGCCAGTCCCATCCCTGCTCCCATTGTTGGGAATTTCAGAGCTCAGGGCTGAGGGTGGGTTTGGCACACAAATCTCCTTGGCCAGGACCTGCCAGTCCCACTCCCATTGCTGGGAATGGCAGAGCCCAGGGCTGAGGGTGAGTTTGGCACACAAATCTCCTTGGCCAGGACCTGCCAGTCCCACTCCCATTGCTGGGAATGGCAGAGCCCAGGGCTGAGGGTGGGTTTGGCACCCAAATCCCCCCCAGTCCCACCCCTGCTCCCACTCCTGGCAATGCCACCCCAGTGATCTCCTCTGACCCCAAACAAACTGAGGGAGGTTCAACCCCAAGCCTGAGCCCAAGTGCTGAGCCCACGGCGCTGCTGTGCTTTTCAGGGACACCCAAACACGGAGCAGACTCATTCCAGCACTCACTCTCTGCTCCTCTGGCGTGGAAAGCAGCCTGGAAAGCAGCGGGAAGGGGAGCTGGGTGCCAGCCCTCAAACAAGATCAATCACGTCCAGGAGCAGCCTGAGCACAGCTCCACACGCGGCTCCCTGCCTGCCCCAGCAGCCTTGCACCGCTCGGGTTTATCCAGTCATGCAAAACTAAGAGAAAAACTTCCAGCTGGCTTTGGGAGGTGTGCAGGACAAACAATTCCTCATTAGTAGGAGCTCATTATTCATTAAATCCAGCCCAGGCCACAGCAGTTCCTAGGACACCTGTAATTTCAGAGATTTTGTCCCATGGAGCTCCAGCAGCAAAGAGAAGAAAATGTGATTTTTTATAAAACATTTATTTTTACAAAACATTATTCTTTTTATCCTGAATTTTTGTAAAATATTGTTATTTTGTGATATTTCACATAGAAAAGTGAACCCTCCAAACCTGGTACAGACCTGAGGTGTGGTCACATGGTGCCCCTGCTCAGCACAATCCCCACACACAAACAATTCCTCGTTAATAGGAGCTAATTATTCATTAAATCCAGCCCAGGCCACAGCAGTTCCTAGGCTGGGTTGTGCCCCACACCTGTAATTTCAGAGATCACACAGAGATTTTGCCCCATGGAGCTCGCTGTGGGGCTGCCTGAGCACTGCCCAGTCCCACTTTCCCACCCAGAATCCCAGTGCCGGTTTTCTCCTCTCCTCCTGGCTCTGCACAGCTCCTCTGGCCGTGCCCAGGTGCTTTGGGAGCCCTGAAGGGGTGCTTTGTGTGGGAACATCCACCTCTCCCCCTGCTCTGCCCTTCTCATCCCACTGGGGTGATCCCTGTGGATGCTTTGCAGGATATTCCATGTTCCAAGGGACACCAGCCTGCAGGAACAAAGCCCAACTGGTTTCGGTAAAGAAACGGGGAAAAGAACCCACAAATAATCCCAGTTTGGGCTCACGGACATCAGCTTGAGCTGGGCAGGTGAGAGCACCTGGCAGGAGGGATTTGGGAGCCAAAAGAGGCGCCTGGGAATGTGAATGCTGCGGGTGTGCCTGAGCCAGCCCCACAGCACCCAGAGCACCCAGAGCTCCTGACCCGCCTCTCCCTCTGCCCCTGGGCACAGCCACACTCGGTGACACAGAAAAACAGAATTCCAGGCTCGTTCTGAGGCAGAAGCCAAGTCTGGAGCATCAGCACTGATGGTTTCACCTTCCCTGGCTCCTGAAGCTGCACACGGGGAGCTGGCAGAGCCCCGCAATCACTTGTGTCAGTCTGGCCCCCAAAGCCCAGCCTCTGCTGTAGGCAAACGCTGCAATTTCCCCAGGAACCTTTTCATCCATTTTTTATGCAGCTCACTTTCTTCAAAGGCAGATTGGGGCTGGATGTGAGGAAGGAAACCAATATTTCACTTTCCTCCTGCTGCATTTTAATCCTGGAGTTTGGCACTTGGCTGAGCACTGCCCCAGTTTGCCAGGGAAGACACCAGGAGCCAGCGGGTCTGAGCTCAGAGCCATCAGAGGACAGAACCTGGTTAATTTTTTTAAAGGATATCCCTTTATAATTTCTTTTTTTTTCTGCTTTATTTAAAAAATCAAGCTCGCTGCTCTGGCCTTCCCTTGCCATCCAGAGCCCTCCTCCCATCCCCTTCCTCTGCTCTCCCACTTCTTTCCTCCTCTTCATCACTCCTCCTTTCTGATCATTTATTTTAAACTGCTTTAGTTTTAATTAAACCCGTAAACAGGTACAAACAAACATGAAGAAAGGAAAGATTAAAGTCTCTTATCTACTAATTATAGTCCAGATGAGATGTTTCAGATAAATGATCAGAGCATGGTGTATTTATGGAGCTCATCAGCCTGTAATTAATTCAGCATCAGGGTTACACCCGTGTGGGTTTTTCTTTGTGGCGCACATTTGTTACCCTCACCAGGAGCCTCAGCTCGGGCCAAAATAAATCTCACTTGACCCAAAGGCCGTTTGCACCTCGGGGGAGGATTCATTGCTGCTGCCCAGGCTGGGAATGCAGAGCATCACCCTGCCCTGCTGCCTCCATCCCAAAATTCCAGGCTCCAAAATTCCATGTGTGACCTGGGGTGGCCCCGAGCTCCTGCCCAGCCTGCTCTGCTGTGAAAGCAGCTCTCACTAATAAATGTCCCTGTGTCAGCTGCAGCTCCTCAGACAGCAGCCGGTAAAGATCTACAAGGCGTCATTAATTCAGGATCAGTTCCAGAGCCATCATTCCTTTAACTTTGGAGCTGTCTGTCCCTTCCCCAATCCATCTCCACGCAGTTTTACACCATGGTCATTTACCAAAACATCCCAGGGCTGTTACGTTATATAATAACATACAATAATATATATTATATTATGTTATATTATATATAATATATAATACATTTTGTATAATATATATGAATACTATAAATCATTAATATAATATAATATAATATAATATAATATAATATAATATAATATAATATAATATAATATAATATAATATAATATAATATAATATAATATAATATAATATAATACAATATCATATCATATCATATCATGTCATGTCATGTAATATCATATCATATCATATCATATCATATCATATCATATCATATCATGTCATGTCATGTCATGTAATATCATATCATATCATAACATATAATATAATTATATAATATATATAAAATATATTGTCATGTCATGATTTTGAGATATCCATATCATATCATATTTTCATGTCATGTCATGATAACATATAATATAATTATATAATATATATAAAATATATTGCTGATTTTGAGAGCCTGCCTCTTTTCTTGACCAAGGCTTGAGAGCATTTTCAGCCTCTTTATTACACACAAAATATTTCCAGGGAATAGGTAAAAAAAAAAAAAAATCTTTGCTTTTAAACTTTAATTCCTTCTTAAATACTGCCAGTATAGAGAAAAAATACAAGAGAGTGGCTGCAGATTTCCAAAGGGGATGAAGGGTTTGTGTGCAGGGCTGGGAGCAGCCCCTGGCTGCAGTGATAGCAGCAGCACTGTCACCCCATCACACAGCGATGCAATTGCCTGTCCCCTTTGGCTTCTTCCCCCCCCTTAATCCTTCTCTGCAGCTTTACTGAGTTCTTTACTTCCCTTTTATTATTTCCAGGGGCTTAAGTCAAGTTTTCAGCCAGGCTTCAAAGGGGCTGATCCATTCTGTGCCTGTAATGCCTGGGCACCAACAAGTGCCAGGAGAATGGTCCTGGGGCTCTGAGGAGCCGCTGGAGGGGGATGAGTCAGGGAGCCCTCCCTGCATCCCTGGGTGCTCCGAGCCCCATCCGGCCCACCCTGGGGATGGGGAGATCATCCCTCACGCCCTGAGTCCTGCTCAGTGGGAAGGAAGAATGAGCAGAGCTGCATTTCACCGTGATGGAGGTCAAGATCTTGCCACCGGCACATGAATCAAAGCTTTCCCTGGGTTCAACGAGCACATTACCTTGATAACTCCTCTGGTTATAAAAGCCAGATACAGATATTTCTTCCAGGTCCTGAGCAGCACATGTGCTCTTTCATAATTAATAGATTGCACAGTTTATAATCAATCATGGTTGAATTTACAATGCAAACTTTTAGCATCACAAAAAGCCCACGCCTGATTATCCAAAAATATTTATTCAAGATTAAAAAACATGTAGCATATGAATATTTTAATAAATGTTAAATATTTATTTCTCCTTTCCAAAGCTTTCATAGCTGAGCTTTTAATTAATCAGTCATTAAAAATTTATAGAGCCAGGTAGACTTTTAAATATAATTATTAAATGATAACTTTAAGCTGCAGGTGCTCAGTCCTTTCTCGTGGCAGCACAGAGCAGGATGGGCTCCAGCAGGAGCAGATCCTGCTGCAGGGCAGGGATGGACGGATGGGAACCCCATTTATCTTTTGTTCACCCTATTTCTTTTATTAACCCCATTTCTTTTGTTAACCCTATTTCTTTTATTAACCCCATTTCTTTTGTTACCCCCATGTGGAATTTGCAGACAACCCCAACAAGGGAAGAGATGAGAATCCTGGCTCCATGTTTCAGAAGGCTGATTTACTATTTTATGATATATATTATATTAAAAGAAAATGATATACTACAACTGTACTAAAGAAAGAGGAAAAAACCATGAGAAACTTAGCAAAGAATGAATAATAAAATCTTGTGACAGCTCACAGCCTCAATACAGCTGGTCGTCATTGGCCATCGAGTAAAAACAATTCACATGCTGGGTAAACAATTCTCCAAATCCCATTCCAAAGCAGCAAAACATGGAGAAGCTGAAGCCTCCCAGCTTCTCAGGAGAAAAGATCCTGGCGAAAGGATTTTTCAGAAAATATATCTGTGACACCCGCATTTCTTTTATTAACCCTATTTCTTTTATTAACCCGTCACCCTGATTTTTTAAGATTCTCTAAGCTTTCTTATGTTTACATTCTTGTAACAAACTTTCTCACACGTTTTCTGTAAATAACTTATTGTTTTACATTCTTTTATAGAAAAAGAAAAATTTGATGGACTCATAAATTGTCCAGTGTCATTAGAGAAGTAACACTTTCACCCTCCAATCCACTGTCACTTTTAGAAACCCATAAATGTTAGAGTCAAAAATAAACTCCCTTTTTTACCCTAAAAACAACAGTGTGTACATGTTGTGTTATTTCATATCCTATAGTAACAATCCCTATTTATTTTATTAACCCTATTTATTAACCCCATCTATTAACCCCATTTATTTTATTAACCCTATTTATTAACCCTATTTCTTTTATTAACCCTATTTATTAACCCCATTTATTTTATTGACCCTATTTATTTTATTAACCCTATTTATTAACCCAAATTATTTTATTAACCCTATTTATTAACCCCATTTATTTTATTACCCCCATTTTTTGTTACCCCCATTTTTTTTTGTTAACCCTATTTCTTTTATTAACCCTATTTATTAACCCAAATTATTTTATTAACCCCATTTATTTTATTACCCCCATTTTTTTGTTACCCCCATTTCTTTTGTTAACCCTATTTCTTTTATTAACCCTATTTATTAACCCCATTTCTTTTGTTGCCCCCTCATTCTGCTGCCCCCCTGCCTGCACAGATCCCTGGCAGGGCTGCACCCACCTTGCCCTGCTCTCCTCAGTGCTGGGCACAAACAAACAAACAAACAAACAAACAAACAAACAAACAAACAAACAAACTGCTGCTGCTCCCAATCCCTCTGCAGGGAGGGTGGCACAGCGAGCTCTGCACGGGCACAGCGCTGGGAGAGAATATTAAACTAAATAATAGCAATTAATTAGGCTTGTGTAAAGCTATTAACCTTCAAATCCCTGCAGAAATAACAAGTAATGCTCAAACCCTCTGGGATGCACGTGGTGTTCCCCATTCCAGGGAAGAGGCAGGCTCCAGAGCACAGGAACGAGCTCTGATTTCTGACTTCTGAGTTTTGATTTCTGAGTTCTCATTTCTCATTTCTGAATTCTCATTTCTGAGTTCTCATTTCTGAGTTGTGATTTCTGATTTCTGATTTCTGATTTCTGATTTCTGATTTCTGATTTCTGAGTTCTCATTTCTGATTTCTGAGTTCTCATTTCTGATTTCTCATTTCTGCCCAGGGCAGAGCTGCAGCAGCCTGGGATCTCTCCCACCCCAGAGAGCTGCTGCTGCTCCAGAGGAGGGGGGATCCCAGGGGTACCCCCAGGCACAGGACGCCCATTTCCAGCCGCAAACTGTGCTTGGGGAGCACCACAGGGATGGGATTTTCTGGGCAGGTGAGCCCAGCTGTCCTTCTCTTCTGCACCCCCTGAAATCACCAAGGCTGATCCCTCTCCTCTCCTGCCCCAGATTACAATTCATTCAATGCCATTCAGTGCCACTGTTCCCAGCCCAGTCCTGTGTTCCCTATGGATCTGGGGCAGTTTACAATGAAATTTTACCCAGTCCTGTGTTCCCTATGGATTTGGGGCAGGTTGCAATGAAATTTTGCCCAGTCCTGTGTTCCCTATGGATTTGGGGCAAGTTACAATGAAATTTTGCCCAGTCCTGTGTTTCCTATGGATCTGGGGCAGGTTATGATGAAATTTCGCCCAGTCCTGTGTTCCCTATGGATTTGGGGCAGGTTACGATGAAATTTTGCCCAGTCCTGTGTTCCCTATGGATTTGGGGCAGGTTACAATGAAATTTTGCCCAGTCCTGTGTTCCCTATGGATTTGGGGCAGATTACAATGAAATTTTGCCCAGTCCTGTGTTCCCTATGGATCTGGGGCAGATTACAATGAAATTTTGCCCAGTCCTGTGTTCCCTATGGATCTGGGGCAGGTTACAATGAAATTTTGCCCAGTCCTGTGTTCCCTATGGATTTGGGGCAGATTTAAATGAAATTTTGCCCAGTCCTGTGTTCCCTATGGATTTGGGGCAGTTTACAATGAAATTTTGCCCAGTCCTGTGTTCCCTATGGATCTGGGGCAGGTTACGATGAAATTTTGCCCAGTCCTGTGTTCCCTATGGATTTGGGGCAGGTTACAATGAAATTTTGCCCAGTCCTGTGTTCCCTATGGATTTGGGGCAGATTTAAATGAAATTTTGCCCAGTCCTGTGTTCCCTATGGATTTGGGGCAGGTTACGATGAAATTTTACCCAGTCCTGTGTTCCCTATGGATTTGGGGCAGATTACAATGAAATTTTGCCCAGTCCTGTGTTCCCTATGGATTTGGGGCAGGTTACGATGAAATTTTGCCCAGTCCTGTGTTCCCTATGGATTTTTTATGAAATTTCGCCCAGTCCTGTGTTCCCTATGGATTTGGGGCAGGTTACAATGAAATTTTGCCCAGTCCTGTGTTCCCTATGGATTTGGGGCAGGTTACAATGAAATTTTGCCCAGTCGTGTGTTCCCTATGGATTTGGGGCAGATTACAATGAAATTTTGCCCAGTCCTGTGTTCCCTATGGATTTGGGGCAGGTTACAATGAAATTTTGCCCAGTCGTGTGTTCCCTATGGATTTGGGGCAGGTTACGATGAAATTTTGCCCAGTCCTGTGTTCCCTATGGATTTGGGGCAGATTTAAATGAAATTTTGCCCAGTCCTGTGTTCCCTATGGATTTGGGGCAGGTTGCAATGAAATTTTGCCCAGTCCTGTGTTCCCTACGGATCTGGGCAGGTTGCAATGAAATTTTGCCATTGTGGCCCATTCTCAGTTACCCCACAAGGAAACTTCACCCCGTGGCTGTGCTCCCCCCCACACCCAATTCAATTAAGCAGGGAATTAATTAAATAACAGCTCTCCCCAGAGCTTTTGGGGTGGGACTGTGCCGGGGTGGCTCTGGGGAAGCCTGGGCTGGGGTTTGTGCTGCTGCTCATGGAGATGCTCTCGCCCTGGGCAGGAGCAGCTCCCATTCCTGGCTCTGTGGCCCCAGCTCCCTGCAGAACCAAGGCTGTGCCCCAAAAAGGGCCTGGGATGGTGTGGCAGGGGAAAGCAGAGCTCAGGGCGCAGCTCAGGGCACGGTGACGAGGGGAGGGCTCAGCCCTGGCAATCCTGGCTCTTCAGGGCTGCAGGATATCCTGCCCTGCTGCAATGGAAGTGCTCTCCTCCAGCAATCTGCCTTTAATGGGGTTACTATTGCAGAGGGAAAGCATTTTATATGGAACCAGGTTTACATTATCCTGCTATTGGGAGATCTAGCTTGCAATGCTGTTCAAATCCTTTAATCCATAAATAGGATTCCAGCCAGAGCTGGGCTGCCTTCCAAAACTGTAATCTCCAGTATATGAATTATTACAAAAAGATTAGGGTGTTTCAAGTAATAACATTTCAAATAAATCAGCTTTCATGAAGGAACAACAAACTAATATCGGAAATAACAATATAAAGACATTTATAGAGCCACTTGCTGGAATAACTTCTCTAAGCAGGGGGATTCTTTGTTCATTTGCATTTAGTTTTATTTTATTTTTTAATGGGAGGAGCAGACCTTTGTGCCCTCTGTGCTGGGCAGAGCAGTGAAGGCGCTGCTGCCTCAGATGTCCCTTGGAGTCACAGCTCTGCTCTTGGGCACGGAGGATGTGCTGCTGCTGCTGTCTGTCTCAGACATATTTACTGAAACTCTTTGTTTTTGTTAGGATTTTTTTTTCTTGAGAAGCTGGGAAGCTTCAGCTTCTTTATGTTTTTGCTGCTTTGGAAAGTGATCTGGAGAATTGTTTACTCACTATGCGAAATTGAGTACAGGTCTAGCTGTGTCAAGACTGGTCAGTCACAAGATTTTATTATTCTTTTTTTTTCTTTGCTAACTTTCTGATGGTTTTTTTTTCTCTTTCTTTAGTGTAGTTTTAGTATATAATTTTCTTTTAATATAATAGATATCGTAATAATAAAATTAATAATAATTTGATACCCCTGATATGATCCTTGACACCCCTGAGATGATTCTGGACACCCCTGGGATGGTTCTGACACCCCTGGGATGATTCTGACCCCCCTGGGATGATTCTGACACCTATGGGATGATTTTGATACCCCTGATATGATCCTTGACACCCCTGGGGTGATTCTGGACACCCTTGGGATGATTCTAACACCTGTGGGATGATTCTGACACCCCTGGGATGATTCTTGACACCCTGGGATGATTCTGGACACCCCTGGGATGATTCTTGACACCCTAGGGATGATTCTGGACACCCCAGGGATGATTCTGACACCCCAGGGATGATTCTTCCCCCCTGCTAACGATTCTCACGAGCTCTCACTGTTTGGGGGGTGGAAGGAGGTGATCTCTAAGGTCCTTCCGAGCCATTTTTTTGTGTATTAACTCTTTCTTTTTTATTTATTGACTGTTCCTGACCAAGCTGAGGGTGCTCAGCTGTGAATTCCATGGCAATGGGATTCATTATTTAATGTTTCACACACTCTGCCATCCGCACCCTGCACACAGAAGTGGTGAACAGGAATAAAGTTGTTTCCTTGCACTTGCCAGCGTTTTTAATGCCTGTCATTAGGGGCTGATTAAATAAAATTGAGGCAGATGAAATAAAAGCCACCTTGCTCAGCTTTCCCCTCCCTCCTCCTGCTTCCACCCAACTCGAGGAGTCAATGAGGCTTTTATGCATATTTTACACGGGGATAAAATAATAACAACATCTGACAAAGTTTATTGTAGTAAATAGAAGGTTGAGGATTCTTTTAACCTGCCCTGCGTGCAGAGCTGCCTGTACAGCAACCACAGAAACCAGCGCAGGTTGCTGGGAAATCATTTCCTGTTCATTTGTCTGTCAGGAGGGCTTCGGAACGGAAGTTCCAGCACAAATCAGCTTTAATAAAGAGATGCTTAAAATACACTTTGTAAAAATACATTGTAACCATCTCCTTGCATTAAATCTAAAACCTCAATCCATAAATAATTATTGATTGATAATAAATTATTAAACATAAACTATGACCAGATTATTAATAATCAATAATCATTAATAATATAGATAATATTAATAGTTATTGATATTTATTAAAGAAATAATTACTGATTGATAATAAATTGTTAAACATAAATAATTATGGAATTATTAATTTTTAATAATTATTAATAATATAAATACAATTGATACTTATTAATAAATATTAAATAAATAATTATTAATTTATAATAAATAATTAAACCTAAATAATTACAGAATTATTAATAATTATTAATAATATTAGTAATAATTATTATTGCTATTTATTTAATAAATAATTATTGATTGATAAAAATCATTAAACCTAAAGAATTATTAAATATTTATTAATTATTAATTAATAATTTAAATAATATTAATAGTTATTAATATTTATTAAATAAATAAGTACTGCTAGATAATGAATTATTAAAACTAAACAATTATCTAATTATTAATAACGATTGATATGATAAATAATATCAATAGTTATTGCTATTTATTAAATAAATAATGATTGATTGATAAGAAATCATTAAACCTAGAGGCCAAACCCGTTTATTTGAGCAGCTCTGAGCCTCTCCAGGCTCCCCCAGGACTGCGGCCCCGGTCACCCTCCCTGAGCACTGCCCCTCCTTCAGACGGGATCTCAGCACCCTCTGAAGTTCCTTCTGCCACCTCCGCGCCTTTGCTCCGTCACTTTTTCATTCGTTAGTCTTCTTTAATGGGGTCCCTTGGCTTTGATCCTCCCAATTTTCCCTCCCAGTGCCTCTGATAATTTTTTTAAGGCTTCACGGGAGCTTTGAATCCTTCCCCACGTCCTGGCTGAGATTCCTCCCAGACCTTTAGGAATGGTAAATGTGACCTTGCCGGGGAAATGCAGCAAGTGTCATCTCTCCTAACGTATAGGACAGGCAAGGACTGTAATTTATCGGGCTGAGTACAAAGGGCTGCTTTTTCTTTCAGCTAATTAACTGGGAGAGGAGGATAACTAATTAACTGCAGAGACACCCAAGGAAATATGAGGCTGCAGCAAAGCCCTGTGCCTGAGGATGCTCCTTTTCATCTCCTGGGTGCGTTGGGCTGTGCCAGGCTGGGTGCACGGCCCTTCCCTCTCCTCTGGGGCCCTGGAAACTCCTGCCCTGGGGCTTTGGGATCCCAAATCCCACAGGCTGCAGTGGGAAACCCCTGGGATGGAGCTGGGATCCCAAATCCCACAGGCTGCAGTGGGAAATGCCTGGGATGGAGTTGGGATCCCAAACCCCACAGGCTGCAGTGGGAAACCTCTGGGGTTGGGATCCCAAATCCCACAGGCCGCAGTGGGAAACTCCTGGAGTTGGGATCCCAAATCCCACAGGCTGCAGTGGGAAATACCTGGGATGGAGCTGGGATCCCAAATCCCACAGGCTGCAGTGGGAAATACCTGGGATGGAGCTGGGATCCCAAATCCCACAGGCTGCAGTGGGAAATACCTGGGATGGAGCTGGGATCCCAAATCCCACAGGCTGCAGTGGGAAATACCTGGGATGGAGCTGGGGTTGGGATCCCAAATCCCACAGGTCACACTGGGAAACTCCTGGGGTTGGGATCCCAAATCCCACAGGCTGCAGTGGGAAACCCCTGGGGTTGGGATCCCAAATCCCACAGGCTGCAGTGGGAAAGCCCTGGGGTGGATTTGGGGCTGCACTTCCCAGGCTCAGGCTGGAGTTAATTCCCACCCCAACAATTGCAGCGATCCCTCCCAAACCTGGGCTGCTCTCATTAGGGGTTCAGCCCAGCTCCTGCAGATCCCAAGATTCTCCAAAAATCTCCCGGTTTTTGGAGCTGCAGCCAGGGAAACGGAGGAACCGGCAGTGGTCACTGCCTGCCCTGCCTCTCTCCCCTGGAAATCCATTCAAAGGCACTTTTAGGGGAATGAATTAAATTAAAAGGCACTTTTTAGGCTTCAGAAATGAGGAGCCAGTGTGCATGGCCTTGATAAGCCCCACAGAATTAATGTCAGTAAATGACACTGTTTAATGGAGATGGTGGTACCTGCCATGGCTGTGCCCAGGAAGGAAGGGCCTCGATTAACAGCGCCAGGAGATTCAGGGATTTCCTAGGCAGAGACAGTTTCTTGCTGGATTCTTCAGGCTGGCCCGGGCTGATAAAAGGGCAGCAGGAAAATCTCATTCCCATCTGCTCTGACATTTCCCTTTCCTTTGGTACCCAGGGCCTGGAACGATTTGTCCAGGTGCTTTGCCTTTTCCTTTCTATTCCCCCAGCAGAGTGAATGATAAAAACCCCTGAAATCAGAGCAGGGAAATGTGGTGAGACACAGTAAAGTGTCTCGGAAGATTTCGCGATGTCACGGGAAGGGAGCTGAGATTCTTTTCTTCTTCAACTTCTCTCTTGATAAGATGACTCAAGAATGTAGTTCTCTCTAGTTCTAGCAAAGAATTTTACTAACTCTGTTAGTTTTCTACTCTCTTTTGACTATAGATGGTAATATAAGGCTCTTCTTATCGTAGTACTGTCTCGTGACTTATATAACTCTTCTGAACAAGAAATAAACGCTTTTTGACCATCTGTTATGTTAGTGTTTGCGTTTTTGCCATAAGCTCGACCGAGCGGCCCTGGAATTTAGAGTCGCCGTGCTACTCTTCTGAGCCAGGCCACCTGCTTGTCTTTACAATAAAGGCAACAGGGGAAGGAGTGAATGATAAAAGTGAATGATAAAAACCCCTGAAATCAGAGCAGGGAAAGGAGTGAATGAGAAGAACCCCTGAAATCAGAGCAAGGCAAAGGCCTTTCAGGCTGTGCCAGCGTCCCCTCAGGGCAGGAGCCGCCAGGATTCCCGGTCTGTTTGCTGGAGCTCTCATCGGTTCCATTCTCATCCTGTGGCTCACAGAGGCTCGGACAGGAGGAAGGGCTGGGCCAGCAGCTCAGCCTCTGTTTTCAGCAGCAGAACTGTGCTCTGGGCTCAGCCAGCAGGAGAGCAGGAGGGTTCTGCTGCGTGCTGGATGGTTCTGGGTTCCTGCGCCAGGGAGATCGCACAGAGGTGCCCTGGCTGTGAAACCCAGCCTGGCTGAGGCTGCTGCTCCTGGGGCTGATCATCTCCTGTGCTCCCAGCCAGCCTTGGTGCGCTGCTGCCCCTGCCCCAGAAAAGCCATTAAATCAGCCCAGGATGGGCTGCAGGGAACTTTGCAGGAGATAACCAGAGGATTTAGGATTAATTCCCTCTGTCTGTCAAAGGCAGGTGATGTGTGTCACTGTGACACAGGACACGGCTGTGGCTCTGCTCCCTGCTGGCATTCCTGCCACTGCTGGCTCCAAACCCCCTGGCCACCAGGGCCACCAAAACCCTCCTGGGGGCCACCAAACCCTGCCAGGGCCACCAAACCCTGCCAGGGCCACCAAACCCTCCTGGGGGCCACCATATCCTGCCAGGGCCACCAAACCCTCCTGGGGGCCACCAAACGCTGCCAGGGCCACCAAACCTTCCTGGGGCCACCAAACCCTGCTGGGGCCACCAGACCTTCCTGGGGGTTACCAAACCTTCCTGGGGGCCACCAAACCCTGCCGGGGCCACCAAACCTTCCTGGGGGCCACCAAACCCTGCCAGGGCCACCAAACCCTGCCAGGGCCACCAAACGTTCCTGGGGGCCCAAACCCTGCCAGGGCCACCAAACCCTGCCAGGGCCACCAAACCCTCCTGGGGGCCACCATATCCTGCCAGGGCCACCAAACCCTCCTGGGGGCCACCAAACCCTGCCAGGGCCACCAAACCCTCCTGGGGGTCACCAAATCCCTGCTGGGCCACCAAACCCACCAGGACCTTCCTGGGGGTTACCAAACCTTCCTGGGGGCCACCAAACCCTGCCGGGGCCACCAAACCTTCCTGGGGGCCACCAAACCCTGCCAGGGCCACCAAATCCTGCCAGGGCCACCAAACGTTCCTGGGGGCCACCAAAACCTGCCGGGGCCACCAAAACCTGCCAGGGCCACCAAACCTTCCTGGGGGCCACCAAACCCTGCCGGGGCCACCAAACCCTCCTGGGGGCCACCAGACCCTCCTCCATACTGGGATCACCAGGAGGGTTGGGAGGGGCATTGAGGCCAAACTGGAGGGGTCATTGGGGCTCAAACTGGACCCAAACTGGTCTGAACTGGTCCATACTGGCCCTTACTGGTTGGAACTGGTCCCGAACTAGCTCAAACTGGTGCCAAACGTGTCCAAACTGGTCCAAACTGGTCCAGTCTGGGGCAAATTTCAGGGATTTGGGGCCCCAGGGAGGATTTTGGGGTAAATGTTGGGATTTAGGGGTAAATTTGGGGGATTTTGGGGTGCCAGGGAGGATTTTGGGGTAAATTCCAGGGCTTTTTGAGCTGCATCCCTCCTGGATGGAGGGAATGCAGGAGGTTTCAGCTCCCTGAGTGCCACGAGCTCGGGGCAGGGCTGCATTGTTCTGCTTTTTGACCTGGATTTGTAATTATCGCTCCTGCAGAGAGACGTGTTGTTTAAATACCCTCTGATTTGCTCTCAGAGATCATAAACCCTCTTTATTATCTGCTGCCATGTATTACAGACAGATAATGACTGACTTTTGCCTTCCCACTCGGAAAAGTGCATTTAATTTGGTGAAATAATGGAGGCATTTGTTCATCCTGAATTGCATTTTCTGTGCTTCTGTTCCCTTTCACCTCCTTGGGAATCCTCTCCTGTTGCAGCTCCTGGGCACGGCTCTGGGGAAATCCATCAGAAATCCCATGAAAAATCTGGTGAAAATAATGGAGTGATAATTTGGTGGGAATAACTTAATTTTCTGTTATCTACATCATTCTTTCTCCAACCTGCTGAGGTCTGTCTGGCAGGTTGGCTCGTGGCACACTGGCTGCCTTCAGGGCGGAGTTGGCTTTTTATACTAGAACCTACGTGTCCTTTATTTACAATAATTTTCCAATACCCATCACCTATGTTAGACAGTCTGTCTCTGCTCTAAACCAATCCAAAAGTGTCACCATCACAGCAGAGGATGGAGGAGAAGGAGAAGGAGAAGGAGAAGGAGAAGACGAAGAAGAACAAGAAGAAGAAGGAGGAGGAGGAGGAAAAGGAGGAGGAAGAGGAGGAGGAGGAGAAGGAGAAGAAGGAGAAGGAGAAGGAGAAGGAGAAGGCAAGAGGAAGGAGGAGAAGAAGAAGAAGAAGAAGAAGAAGAAGAAGAAGAAGAAGAAGAAGAAGAAGAAGGAGAAGAAGAAGAAGAAGAAGGAGAAGAAGGAGAAGAAGGAGAAGAAGAAGAAGAAGAAGAAGAAGGAGAAGGAGAAGAAGGAGAAGAAGAAGGAGAAGAAGGAGAAGAAGGAGAAGGAGAAGAAGAAGAAGAAGAAGAAGAAGAAGAAGAAGAAGAAGAAGAAGAAGAAGAAGAAGAAGAAGAAGAAGAAGAAGAAAGAGAAGAAGAAGAAGAAGAAGAAGAAGAAGAAGAAGGAGGAGAAGGAGAAGGAGAAGGAGGAGAAGGAGGAGAAGAAGAAGAAGGACAGGACACACCCAGATTCCCCCATCTTGCCTCTTGAACCCCCATTCCAAAGACCCCAAAATTCTACTTTTTCACCCTGTGACAAGTTCACTGTCATTCTACTCCAACCCTTGTGGCTTGTAACTCCTCACACAAAGCTGGGAATTGTTTCCACGGGCTAAAATCCGAGGCACAGGTGTCTGTGACTCTGTGCCAAGGTCTCTGAGCCCCTGCCAGGGTCTCCAGGGCAGCCAGAGGAATCTCCTGAATTCTGGCAGTCGCAGGGAAGGGTCTGGCCCCAGTTTTGATCTGTTCCATTTAATGCATGCACAGCACCAACACCTTTCCCAAATCCCTGCCAATCCAGGGATTTGGGAATCTGAGCCCGCCCTCAGCCCTCTGGGACTGAAGGGAAAACCTTTCCCAGCCCAGCACAAAGTGCCAGCCCCAGGGATCACTCAGCTTTTCCACATTTCCTCCATCCGTGGGTTTGCTGCACTCAGATATTCCCAAAAAAAAAAAAAAAGGGCTCCATTCCATCATTCTGAGCAGATCTCAGCTCCGGCTTTATGCAGGCACAGCATTTTTTCCCTGGATATTTGCAAAGCTTTTAAAAATATGAAATAGTTCCTGCTCGTGCTTTTATGAATGTATCAATTATTTTTAATTTCTCCAAACTGCTACTCTGGCATACAAATAGAGCAGAAATGAGAGGGGTTTTATTTTTCCCTCAAGAGGAGGCTTTGAGCATCCCAGGGCCACCAAACCTTCCTGGGGGCCACCAAACCCTCCTGGGGGCCACCAAAACCCTCCTGGGGGCCACCAAACCCTGCCAGGGCCACCAAATCCTCATGGGGGCCGCCAAACCCTGCCAGAGCCACCAAATCCTCCTGGGGGCCGCCAAACCCTGCCAGGGCCACCAAACCTTCCTGGGGCCACCAAACCCTGCCAGGGCCACCAAATCCTCATGGGGGCTGCCAAACCCTCCTGGGGGCCACCATATCCTGCCAGGGCCACCAAACCCTCCTGGGGGCCACCAAACCCTGCAGGGGCCACCAAACCCTGCAGGGCCACCAAACCCTGCCAGGGCCACCGGCCACCAAACCCTCCTGGGGGCCACCAAACCCTGCCAGGGCCACCAAAACCCTCCTGGGGGCCACCAAACCCTGCCAGGGCCACCAAATCCTCATGGGGGCTGCCAAACCCTCCTGGGGGCCACCAAACCCTCCTGGGGGCCACCAAACCCTGCCAGGGCCACCAGACCCTCCTGGGGGCCACCATATCCTGCCAGGGCCACCAAACCCTACCAGGGCCACCAAATCCTGCCAGGGCCACCAGACCCTCCTGGGAGCCACCAAATCCTGCCAGGGCCACCAGACCCTCCTGGGAGCCACCAAATCCTGCCGGGGCCACCAAACCCTGCTGGGGCCACCAGACCCTCCTGGGGGCCACCAAACCCTACCAGGGCCACCAAACCCTGCCAGGGCCACCAAACTCTGCTGAGGCCATCAAACCCTGCCAGGGCCACCAAACGCTGCCAGGGCCACCAAACCTTCCTGGGGGCCACCAAACCCTCCTCCATACTGGGATCACCAGGAGGGTTGGGAGGGGCATTGAGGCCAAACTGGAGGGGTCATTGGGGCTCAAACTGGACCCAAACTGGTCTGAACTGGTCCATACTGGCCCTTACTGGTTGGAACTGGTCCCGAACTAGCTCAAACTGGTGCCAAACGTGTCCAAACTGGTCCCAAACTGGTCCAGTCTGGGGTAAATTTCAGGGATTTGGGCCCCCAGGGAGGATTTTGGGGTAAATGTTGGGATTTAGGGGTAAATTTGGGGGATTTTGGGGTGCCAGGGAGGATTTTGGGGTAAATTCCAGGGCTCTTTGAGCTGCATCCCTCCTGGATGGAGGGAATGCAGGAGGTTTCAGCTCCCTGAGTGCCACGAGCTCGGGGCAGGGCTGCATTGTTCTGCTTTTTGACCTGGATTTGTAATTATCGCTCCTGCAGAGAGAGACGTGTTGTTTAAATACCCTCTGATTTGCTCTCAGAGATCATAAACCCTCTTTATTATCTGCTGCCATGTATTACAGACAGATAATGACTGACTTTTGCCTTCCCACTCGGAAAAGTGCATTTAATTTGGTGAAATAATGGAGGCATTTGTTCATCCTGAATTGCATTTTCTGTGCTTCTGTTCCCTTTCACCTCCTTGGGAATCCTCTCCTGTTGCAGCTCCTGGGCACGGCTCTGGGGAAATCCATCAGAAATCCCATGAAAAATCTGGTGAAAATAATGGAGTGATAATTTGGTGGAAATAACTTAATTTTCTGTTATCTACATCATTCTTTCTCCAACCTGCTGAGGTCCGTCTGGCAGGTTGGCTCGTGGCACACTGGCTGCCTTCAGGGCGGTGTTGGCTTTTTATACTAAAACCTACGTGTCCTTTATTTACAGTAATTTTCCAATACCCATCACCTATGTTAGACAGTCTGTCTCTGCTCTAAACCAATCCAAAAGTGTCACCATCACAGCAGAGGATGGAGGAGAAGGAGGAGAAGGAGAAGAAGAAGAAGAAGAAGAAGAAGAAGAAGAAGAAGAAGAAGAAGAAGAAGAAGAAGAAGAAGAAGGAGAAGGAGAAGAAGGAGAAGAAGAAGAAGAAGAAGAAGAAGAAGAAGAAGGAGAAGAAGAAGAAGAAGAAGAAGAAGAAGAAGAAGAAGAAGAAGAAGAAGGAGAAGAAGGAGAAGAAGAAGAAGAAGAAGAAGAAGAAGAAGAAGAAGAAGAAGAAGAAGAAGAAGAAGAAGGAGAAGAAGGAGAAGAAGAAGGAGAAGAAGAAGGAGGAGAAGAAGAAGGAGAAGAAGAAGGCGAAGAAGAAGGCGAAGAAGAAGAAGAAGGAGAAGAAGAAGAAGAAGAAGAAGGAGAAGAAGAAGAAGAAGGAGGAGAAGAAGAAGGCGAAGAAGAAGAAGAAGGAGAAGAAGAAGAAGGACAGGACACACCCAGATTCCTCCATCTTGCCTCTTGAACCCCCATTCCAAAGACCCCAAAATTCTACTTTTTCACCCTGTGACAAATTCACTGTCATTCTACTCCAACCCTTGTGGCTTGTAACTCCTCACACAAAGCTGGGAATTGTTTCCACGGGCTAAAATCTGAGGCACAGGTGTCTTTGACTCCGTGCCAAGGTCTCTGAGCCCCTGCCAGGGTCTCCAGGGCAGCCAGAGGAATCTCCTGAATTCTGGCAGTCCCAGGGAAGGGTCTGGCCCCAGTTTTGATCTGTTCCATTTGATGCATGCACAGCACCAACACCTTTCCCAAATCCCTGCCAATCCAGGGATTTGGGAATCTGAGCCCGCCCTCATCCCTCTGGGACTGAAGGGAAAACCTTTCCCAGCCCAGCACAAAGTGCCAGCCCCAGGGATCACTCAGCTTTTCCACATTTCCTCCATCCGTGGGTTTGCTGCACTCAGATATTCCCAGAAAAAAAAAAAAAAAAGGGCTCCATTCCATCATTCTGAGCAGATCTCAGCTCTGGCTTTATGCAGGCACAGCATTTTTTTCCCTGGATATTTGCAAAGCTTTTAAAAATATGAAATAGTTCCTGCTCGTGCTTTGGCGAATGTATCAATTATTTTTAATTTCTCCAAACTGCTACTCTGGCATACAAATAGAGCAGAAATGAGAGGGGTTTTTTTTTTCCCTCAAGAGGAGGCTTTGAGCATCCCCAGACAAATCCAGAGGGGGAGGAGAACTGTAACAGTGCCTTGTTCCCTACGTGTTTCCAGCTGCTTCTAAGGCAGTTGCTGTTTGTATATTCTATTATCTGGCTAATTGTTCATTCTCTCCCAGGCACTGAGGTTTGCTCTGGGTATTTTATTGCTGTTTGCGTTGCAGGGTGTTTGTTTAAGAACTCTGCAGCCGCCCAACAAGAGGCAGGGCTGGCATCTACAGAGGATCCTGGGATGCTTTGGGTTGGGGGGGACCTCAAATCCCACCCAGAGCCCCCCACACCATGGCAGGGCCACCTTCCCCTGTCCCAGGTGCTCCCAGCCCTGTCCAGCCCCGTGACGGTGCTCACAGGGGTTCTTGGGTTGGGGAAGAGACGAGAATCTGACTCCGTGTTTCAGAAGGCTTGATTTATTATTTCATGATATATATTACATTAAAACTGTACTAAAAGAATAGAAGAAAAGGTTTCATCAGAAGGCTGGCTAAGAATAGAATAGGAAGAATGATAACAAAGGTTTGTGGCTCGGCTCTCTGTCCGAGCCAGCTGGGCTGTGATTGGCCATTAATTAGAAACAACAACATGAGACCAATCCCAGATGCACCTGTTGCATCCCACAGCAGCAGATAACCACTGTTTGCATTTTGTTCCTGAGGCCTCCCAGCTTCTCAGGAGGGAAAATCCCAAGGAAAGGATTTTCCATAAAAGATGTCTGTGACACACGGGAGAGCTGGGACATTCCAGGGATCCAGGGGCAGACCTGGGCATGGCATTTCCCATCAGCGCCCAGAAATTTGGGACACCTCCCCTCACTTTGCTGTCTGTAATTGCTCTGAGGCCAGGAGCTGCTGGCAGATTGAATTCCACGGCCCACGACACACCAAGGCCTTGGCTCAAGCACTCCCTGCGCTCCAGTTTTCCACATTCTGCCAGTTCAGGTGTTTGGGATTGGTGCCCATTATTCCCAAGGAAAAGGATTTGCCAGCCCAGGCAGAAACCAGGGATTAAACCCAGCCCTGAAGGCGGGAGGGAACAAGAAAGGGGAAAACAATCAGGGAAGAGCAGCCAGAATTCCAGAACTCCGGGTCCCAGCCCTGCTCCTGGAGGGGAAGCTCGGGAACACTTTAAACCCACGAAGCAATTACTGCCGGAGGATAAAACCCATTGACGATGAGGGGGTCGCGGGGCTGCGTCAGGAGGCAGCAGGGGGGGAGGTTTGAGCAAGGCTCAGCCATGCCAGAGCCCCCCGTGCCCAGCCTGGCACCCTCTGGAATTCTGCGCGGAAAACTGACTCAGCAGAACGGGGTTTTCTGCCCCAAAGCAGCCAGAGAGGCCCTGCAGGAGGGGCCCTGCTGCCTTCTCCCCAGGAATCCTGTCAGATTTGTGTTCCAAACCCACCCCAGCCCAAACTGGAGTTAAATCCCAGCATGGCCGGGTCCCTCCTGGGGGGGGAAACAGCTCGGATGAAGCTTTTTCCTACATGAAATTCTTCTTTAAAAAAAAAGGAGAAGAAATTATAATTATGCTGGGAGAACATTCATTTGCTTGTTAAGTGAAATTTGAAGGGGAAACTTTAATGATGGTAGGAAGAAAAATCAGATCTTCTTGTTAGAGAACGTTCCGAGGGAACTCGTGCTGGACAGCACATTAAGCATCAAAGACTCATCAGTGATTCACAGAAGAGTTTTTTTCTCAGTGACATGAATTATTTTCATGGGAAAAGATATGAAGATATCTTGGATGAAGAAGAGGAGCGAAGACTTTTTATTTCTGTGCTTTGGGAGAGAAATGGTGTATAAATAAACCTTGGATTTAAAGGCCATTTGAAAAACAACCCGCAAACTTATATTTATTTTTCGTTCTGTTAGCACAGAAAAATAGGTTCTAATCCCTCAAGTTCAGCTTGGAATTGCAAATTGGTTGATGTGTTTGCAGCTCAGCTGCGGGGCAATGGATATACAGTGCAGGTTGGTTTGTGGCTCTCCTCAGTAACTCCTGGCGCAGAGGATGGAGCACGTTTATTCTGGGTTGGATGGGATCTGCTCCCACCTCCCAGTGCTGCTCCTGCTGCCCTGGGGTGCTGCTAATCCCTCCTTGATTTATAGGTGCTTATCGCCTATTGATAAGAGTTCAGCAAAAATCAACAGCGCTGGAATAATAATATTATTGTTGCTAATAATCCCCTTTCTGAGGCCGGATCGGCCGTTGTTAATTAACCATGACATAAATAAATTAACCCTCCCTTCACAGCAGCGTTTACTGGAGGTTCTCTCACAAAGAGGGACACTGAGGCACAAGAGTTAATCTGCTTCCATTTGCACACTCCTGACTGGGGAATCATTCCCCTGCAGCCCCCGAGGCAGGGCTGATTGCCCTGGCCCGACTGGGGGGGCAGGAGTGGGGTAAAAGCTGCATTTCCAGGGCAGGAGTGGGGTAAAAAACTGCATTTCCAGGGCAGGAGTGGGGTAAAAAATTGGGAGAGCAGGAACTGGGGTAAAATTGCGTTTCCAGGGGGATTGAGAGGGCAGGAGCTGAGGAGCTGGGGTAAAATTTCCAGGGGGATTTGGAGGGCAGGAGTTGGGTAAAATTGCATTTCCAGGGGATTGGGAGGGCAGGGGCTGGGGTAAAATTGCATTTCCAGGGGACTGGGGGGGCAGGAGTGGGGTAAATATGCAGGTGTGAGCTCTTGAGCAGGCAGAACCCCTCAATCCACGTTCCCCTCCTGCTTTAGGCAGTGTTGGGAATACCTGGCCAGGCAGGTGTGAGTTCCTGAGCAGGCAGAACCCTCAATCCCTGCTCCCCTCCTGCTTTGGGCAGTGTTAGGGATTCCTGGGCAGTGTTAGAAATACCTGGGAAGGCAGGTGTGAGTTCCTGGGCAGGTAGAACCCCTCAATCCCTGCTGCCCTCGTGCTCTGGGCAGTGTTAGGGATTCCTGGGCAGTGTTAGGAATACCTGGGAAGGCAGGTGTGAGTTCCTGGGCAGGTAGAACCCTCAATCCCTGCTCCCCTCCTGCTCTGGACAGTGTTAGGGACTCCTGGACAGTGTTAGGGATTCCTGGACAGTGTTAGAAATACCTGGAAAGGCAGGTGTGAGTTCCTGGGCAGGCAGAACCCCTCAATCCCTGCTCCCCTCCTGCTTTGGGCAGCACTGGCAATTCCTGGCCGGGCGATTTCTCCCTCCCAGCTCCTCTCCCCTCTCCTCCCACCCAGCAGTTATTAGATGACATAACAGCCGCTTTGCTGAAATGCATTATTCAAACCGAGTGCCTTAAAATTGCAACGCTGCCGTGGCCGTGACCCCTGGCTGCAGTTTAAAATAAATCCCTTTATCCACGCCACGGCCTGGGCTCCACCAGGATCCCTTCAAACGCTCCAGACTGGAGCCTGAGCGAGATCAAATGTGGCTTTTTCCAAAGCAGGAGCCCTGCTCCTCTCCCCGCGCCTCCTGGGGCCCGCAGTGGGGATGAATCTGCTCGGCAGGTTCCCTCTCAGGCCGTGCAATTTGCACTTTGCTGTGGCACGTTTGTCACCCCCCGAGCCCCCAGCACCGAGCGCGGCTCCTGCACCGTTATTGCACGGAATAATGGGCGTTCAGGGGAGCAGCAGGCAAAGATAGAGGCTGCTCCATACAGGGGCTGTTCCAGAAAGGCTCAGCTGGGGAACGGAGCTGGAGAGCCCGGGGGCAAGGGGAAATGAATAAACGTGTGCAGCAAACGAGGAAATGAATAAATGGTGGGGGGAGGAATAAATGTGTGCAGCAAACCGTCATGGAGCTGGATGTCACCGTCCCCCAGCCTGGGCTGGGCTCAGAGATGCTCAGGGGTGGCACCAGGGGCTGTTGGCATCCCTGCCCTCCTCCCAGGGATGTCCCTGTGCCCGATTCCTGCCGAGGTGACATCGCTCAGCCAGTGCCACAATGAGGGCTTGAGCTGGGAATAATGAAATATAATAAGAATAATATATGTAATAATATATATATATATATATATATATATATATATATATATATATATATAAGAAGAATATATATATATATAATATAGATAACATTACAATATCTATATATTATATAGATAATAATATATAATATTATTTATATATATAAGAATAATATATATATTGAAATATATATAATAAGAATGCATATATATAATCATATATATGTAATAATATAGTATTATATATGTTATCTATTATATATATATATATAAAATAATAATAATATACATAATGAAGAATAATATAATAATGAAATCTAATAAGAATAATGAAATCTAATAAGAATAACCCAAATGCCCGGTCACATTAGAGGTCAAGGCACTGAGGAGTTAATGGGCACAAGGGAAGTCACCAAGGAATCCAAAATTCTGTGGTTGAGCCATTGGAATTTGGCCTCCATCTCCCATAGAAGTATGAATCCTTTTCCTCCACCATAAACTAAAAGCAAATCCATCCTGTAGAGACAGCAGAAAAATCTGGATAGCAGATTATAAACAGATTTAGATGATCAGAGGACAGTTCTGTGCTTTTATATGGTTATTTTTTAAGGTTTAAAATCAAAAGAGAGATAACTTTACCAAGGAGAGCTCACAGGCAGACACTCCTTTATCTTGCCATCCTACACACCCCCAGCCCAGAGCTTTGCTGGAAATCTTTGCTGAGTATTTTGGGTAGCAAATGCCTGCTGAGGAGACATTCTGAGCATGTCAAGTGGAGGAATTTTTCTCACATGCCTTAAAAAAAAAAAAAATAGCATTCCTCTCATGTTTGGAGAATTTCACATCTGTGAGGGTTTTTTTTTTTTTTTTTTTTTTTTTTTTTTTGAGGGTTTTATTTTTTTGAGTTGTAGGATGAAACACAGGCTGCTGTCTGAGGATGAGGGGTTTGATCCTGGGATTGCTTCATCTCGGGGCCTTGGCAGTGTCCCTGCCTGACACTTGTCATTACCATTCCCCTCCATCCCCCTTCCCCTCCCTGGCAGCTCCTCCAGTCGTGTCAATACTCATTTTTCCTTGCCACAGTACGTTGGTTAATCAGACCCTTGAAAGCAAACTTTCAGCTGGGTATTTGCATGCAGCCCCTCGACAGAAATGCAGATTTGAGCAGGCAGCCATATGCAGGCGTGAAGGGAGCAGCTGTTCTACAATCAGGGGTAATTTAAAATCAGGGGGAAGGTGAGAGAAGGACGACACGAATCCAAAGTCAAGGGGTTTTTGTTGTTGCTGCAAACACGAAAATGATGTTTTACTTCACACCTCCCGGTCCCACGGAGAAAACACCGCTTGTCTTCTGGGTCACTGCCACCAAATGCCACCTCTCTGTTCCCAGATGTCATTTCAGAGCTGTGCTGCGGCTTCCTGCACTGAACAGAGAGTTCATCCCGCACCTTTTCATCTTCCAGCCTTTTGGAAGGAAGAGAATTCCTTAAAGTTCATCCAGTTCCAGCCCCTCTCTCCTCTGGCTGCTCAGAAAGGCAGAACTCCCTGGCAGCTGCTGGGTCTGCTTTCCTGGCCAGGAAAACCCAGCAGGAACAGGGGGAGTTCCCGTGGAACCTCTGCATCGGTGGGTCAGGATGAGGTGAGGGCAGAGCTTTGGGCTGGCTGCACACCCAGGATCCAGGACTTCACCTCCCCACTCCTTCCAGAGCTGCCACCCTTCACATCCACAGAGATCAACTTTTGCCTTCGCTCATTCCAAAGGGATCAAGAAAGGAAAATAAAAGTAATTTTTTTTTTTTTTTTTTTGCAATTCAGTGCAATCCTAATCAATTGTGACAAGACCTGGGAATATTTTCACGGTGCCAATTACTTAAAGGGCAGAGATGCCACAGTGCCATTAAAGGAACAGCTCCTGCAGCTCCCGGGGACGCGGCAGAACAAGGTGCTAAATGTTGTTCCACTCGTTCCATGAAATAAAGGATTGGGTCATTAACCTTACCAATGTCAATGTGTTGTCA
The DNA here is from genome assembly GCA_024865655.1 of Emberiza elegans. Lineage (NCBI taxonomy): Eukaryota > Metazoa > Chordata > Aves > Passeriformes > Fringillidae > Emberiza > Emberiza elegans. The sequence goes on along the minus strand of JALJVW010000184.1, from coordinate 79,841,727 downwards.
CTATCAAATTCAGCTAAATGAGTGTCCAAGGTAATGGTGAGGAGCTCACTTCCCACCGAGCAATGCATTAATACATTAGTGCCTGCTCAAAACGAGAGGAGCTGGGAGCTGAGCCAGGACTGGGGCTGGGAGGGACAGGGACAAACCAGGGGGGATGGATCAGTGGGACAGGGAGAAATCCAGGGGGGACAGGCAGAAACCCAGCGGGACAGCCTGAGTGGGACAGGCAGAAACCCAGCGGGATGAGGATGCTCAGATGGGGTAAAATTGCATTTTACACCAGGGGGATTGCTGGGTGGGACAGGCAGAAACCCAGAGGAACAGCCTGGGTGGGACAGGCAGAAATCCGGGGGGGAAAGGCAAAAACTCAGGGGAATGAGGATGCTCAGATGAGGTAAAATTGCATTTTACCCCATGGGAAAACCTGGGTGGGACAGGCAGAAACCCAGGAGGGAAAGGCAGAAACCCAGGGGGATGAGGATGCTCAGATGGGGTAAAATTGCATTTTATCCCAGGGGGATGGCCTGGGTAGGACAGGCAGAAATCCAGAGGGATGAGGATGCTCAGATGGGGTAAAATTGCATTTTACCCCAGGTGGATGGCATAAAACTGCATTTTACCCCAGAGGGATGGCATAAAACTGCATTTTACCCCAGGTGCATGGCTGGGTGGGACAGAAGCTCAGGGAACCAGCAGCAGATTGATGCACTTGCACTGCACAGCCCATGAATGGCTAACTGGGAAATTGATGGCAGCAAACTCCGGAGCTGTAAACATGCATTACAGGAGCAAATGTTTGCAAACTTCCTTTGCAGCAGGGCTTCAGCTCGGGATATAAATATCCCTGAGGAGCTGCCTGTGCATCCTGGCCCTGAGAGCCACCTCTGCTCAGCTCCCCCAAAATGGGAATCTGCAGGGCTGAGGGGGGATCTGTCCCGCTGGGATCCCCCCGGAAAGGGGAAGGTCCAACACCAGGGAGGGGATGATGCTCTGGGATCTGCTGCATTCCAGAGCCAAGGAATCCATTCAGGGACAGCTGAGCTCCATAACCCCTGGCACTGATGTGTGTGGAGAGGGCAAAAGCATTTCAAAGGAAAATGGACACTGCTTCAAAGGGAAAAACATTGGCACTGAGGAAAAAAAAAAAAAAAAATCAAAATACTTGGCCACTGTAGGGTTTCAGTATTTTCAGATAAAAGGCAATGCTCCTTCCTGATCATTCATGGGAGCAGGGATAATACAACATAGAATTATTGGATGGTTTGGGTTGAAAAGGACCTCAAAGCCCACCCAGTGCCACCCCTGCCATGGCAGGGACACCTCCCACTGTGCCAGGCTGCTCCAGCCCCATCCAGGCTGGCTCTGAACAATCCCAGGCATGCAGCCAGTGTCACAGACATTTTTTATGAAAATCCTTTCCTTAGGATTTTTTCTTCTTGAGAAGCTGGGAGGCCTCAGGAACAAAATGTGAACAATGGTGATCTGCTGCTGTGGGATGCAACAGGTGCATCTGGGATTGGTCTCGTGTGGTTGTTTCTAATCAATGGCCAATCACAGCCCAGCTGGCTCGGATTCTCTGAGCCACAAGCCTTTGTTATCATTCTTTCCTATTCTATTCTCAGCCAGCCTTCTGAGAAACCTTTTCTTCTGTTCTTTTAGTATAGTTTTAATGTAATATATATCATAAAATAATAAATCAGCCTTCTGAAACATGGAGTCAGATCCTCGTCTCTTCCCTCACCCTGGGACCCTGTGAACACGGTCACAGCCAGAGTTTCCCATAGCAGATGTCCTTCAACCCTTGCAATCCTGTTCCAATTTTCCAGTGAAATGAAAGGCAGAAAATACACAGATTTAAGATGTGCAGAGGTGGAAAAAACCCACCAGGATACCGGGCAGCGCTGCCATCATTCCTGGCCGACTTCTATTTCATAATTAATAACTTAAATGGGGTAATTTAAAATTGTTAATTCTTTTCACAGAGCCTGCACGAGCGCAGGTGATGTCAGACACGCTGTCACCAGGAAGGTTAAATACTCCTGGTAGTTGCTAATTACCTAATCACCATTGCCATCTCGTATTAATTGTGCCTGAGGCACGGATCCCGCTCTGCCTGAGCGGGGCGGGGGCTCAGGGGCTGCACAGAAACCCCCCCTGGGCTGCAGGGGAGGGGGAAACAACTCAGAGGGGAGGGAAGGGCCCTGCTCAGGGCGAGCCCGAGGAGCAGCGCGGGCATCCAGGGCACAGGGGTGGTTCAGAGGGCAGGGAGAGGTGGGATGCTGGGCAGGGATCGATCCCCGTGAGCCTGCAGAGGGGTGGGATGGGGAGCTGGGAGCCTGTTCCGACGCTTCCTGCTAGGAAATTGTTCCCCATATCCAACCCAAGCCTGCCCTGGAGCAGCAATGCTGGGGTTTGCTGCGATCCCCGTGGCTCAGCGTCCCCCTGGGCACGCGCCGGTGGCCCGGCCATGGAAGGGGACATTGGCTCTCCAGAGCAGAGCTGCTCCTGCAGCACCCAGGCCTGCAGGTGCCCAGCAGTGATGGGGCAGTCCTGGGAGCCAGCTGGGGCTGTGTCCCCCCGCGGGGATCAGCTCCCGGCTGTCCCTGCCCTGTGCCCTGCCCTGTCCCCTGCCCTGACCCCCTCCAGGCTGTCCCTGTCCTGTCCCTCTGTCCTGTCACCTCCAATCTGTCCCTTTGTCCTGTCCCCTCCAGGCTGTCCCTGCCCTGTGCCCCTGTCCTGTCACCTCCAATCTGTCCCTCTGCCCTGACCCCCTCCAGGCTGTCCCTGCCCTGTCCCTGTGTCCTGTCCCTGTCCTGTCACCTCCAATGTGTCCCCCTGCCCTGTCCCCTCCAGGCTGTCCCTCTGTCCTGTCCCCTCCAGGCCGTCCCCTGCCCCGTCCCCTGCCCCGTCCCTTGCCCTGTCCCCTCCAGGCTGTCCCCTGCCCTGTCCCCTGCCATGTCCCTTGCCCTGTCCCCTCCAGGCTGTCCCTGTGCTTTCCCTGCCCTGTCCCCCTGTCCTGTCCCCCTGCCCTGTCCCTCTGTCCTGTCCCTCTGTCCTGTCACCTCCAGGCTGTCCCTGTCCTGTCCCTCTGTCCTGTCCCTCTGTCCTGTCACCTCCAGGCTGTCCCCTGTCCTGTCCCCTCCAGGCTGTCCCTCTGTCCTGTCCCCTGTCCTGTCCCCTCCAGGCTGTCCCCCTGCCCTGTCCCCTGCCCTGTCCCCTCCAGGCTGTCCCTGTCCTATCCAGGCTGTCCCCCCTGTCCCTCTGTCCTGTCCCTGCCCTGTCCCCTGCCCTGTCCCCTGCCCTGTCCCCTGCCCTGTCCCTGTGCTGTCCCTGTCAGGGGTGGCAGGTGTCCCCCAGCTCCACATCTCCACTCTCAGGGAGCTGCCCGGGGCACGTCCGAGGCAGGGGGAGTTTGCGGCTGTTTTTAGCGCTGTGCTATTAATCTGTACATCTGATTCCGAGTGCGTGTTAGGGGATGGCAGCTCCGGAGCTGCAGCCTTTTGAAATGCTAATTGTCAGCCCAAAGTTTAGAGAGGCTCTTTCAAAGCAGAGTTGCCACTATTTGGAGGATGTGCTCTAAATGCAAGAGCTCAATTATCTGGAGTGTCAAACTTCTGACACCTTTGCTGATCCATAAAAACAAGGGAGATTAAAGAGTTTTCTGGAGGAGAATCTCATTTTTATGCTCAAGGTTATTTACTGAGTTATGCATTGTGGCCAATCCCAAACCCAGCTCGATGATCAGGTGTGTCAATATTTATTTATGGTTATCCGGAGCACCCCAGTGAGGGACAGCACCAAGTTTGCAGAATTCTCAGTGTTTTACTGGATCTTTCCAAGGCAAGGTTCTGTTTTTAAGACTTTGAGAAGAGGAGCGCTGGTGACTCTTTTCTGTCTTTCTTCTCAGAGATGACAAAGCTTTTCCTTTATTGCTGCCTTGATTTTCCCTGCCGTTAGCGCATGGGAGAGCCCAGGAGTTTCTTAGGGGACAGAAGCCGAGAGTTACGTACAAGATGAAAGCTGCAGCGTGGAAATGCACTTTTGGTGGGGATTTGCATTTGCAGTTCAAGGTTCTGGGGAGCTGTGTCTCCTGAGAGCAGAGGAGGAGCGTGGGGATGAGTTCTGCTGGTTCTGCACCACAAACTGCAGCAGCCTGCGCCCACCAGGGAACCTCCAGCCAAACCCTCCCCTCCCAGAGCAGCAGAGCCCTGGAGCCTGAGGCTGATCAGCTCTATCAGCCCTTATCAGCCCTTATCAGGGAATGAGAGGTGGGAAAGGTCTTTTGGCTCAAAAACTCCCGCACAGGGTCTGGGTGCACGCTAAACCCCCCGTGTGTGGAGGGTGTGATGGCAAACACGAACTGAGAGCAGCCCCCTCTGCCAGGGAACAGCTCCAAAGGGCACCCTGGGCTGGGGCTGGGCTGTCCCAGCCCTCCTGAGCTCCAGGAACCTCTCAGATATTGGAATATTCCTGTTCTCCTCCCGCTCTCAGCCCAGGACTGCCGCGAGGAGCAGCCAGCTGGGTTCCAGCTGCAGGACGGGTTTGGCTCACCCCGACTGCTCTCGTTTCAGGAGCTCAGTGCGCTGTCCTGGAGCACAGGGATATGGCAGGAAACAGCTGGAGCCTCTGCGAGAGGAAATTCTCCTCTTTTGTCACATCCAGGGGATCGTGTTGCACTCCAGAGCACCTAAAAATCCAAAAGCAACGAAAAGGTCACGAGCCACATCAATGATGGCATTGTTCATCTGCAGTTTGTACACTCTGTTATTTCTCAATGCTGCACAGATGTCGTTTTTCAGGATCTTTCCTTTTTTGCTGTCCCTCTGGTGATGAGAAGGTTCCACCATGACCCTTTGTGAGCTCAGGGCTTTCTGCTGTTCCCCTTCTCCTCTGTCCTGGGAGAATCACAGGAATCCTGCAGCAGGGAGATGCTGAGGCAGCCTTTGCCTCCTGAGAGGCTTTGGAGGAGCTGTGTGAGCTCAGTGAGCCCCTGAGGGAGCCAGGAAACACAGCCTGAAGGACACCACGGATTAAAACTGACTCTAAATAATAAACTGACTTTAGAGGTGACACCCCAAAAGTGCATCTGCCACCCCCAGCACTGCACAGGCCCCAGCTCCACTGAGGGTCCTGCTGCTCCGTCACTGTCAGCAGGAGCTTAATGGGGACCAGCAGCAGAGTTAGCATCAGGATTATTAATTAAGGGTTAATGTGTCTGGCTGAACTTTTGTCTCCGTTGTTAAGTGGGTTGGAAGTGCCAGCAGGGATTATGACTGCCCGGACGTGCTGGGGGTGCTCAGAGCACCCCTTCCCACAGGATTTACCCCTTTCCCCAGGCAGGGATGTGGGGCTGGGCTCTCCATCCCCGCCCCACACAAACCCAGCCCTTGCCTGTGCAACAGAGCAGCTCAAACAGCCCCAGATCCCTTGATTCTCCTGGCTCAGGAGTCCTGAGCCAAGCAAGGATGCAGCCACAGCTTTATTGGCCTTTAGCATCAACAGCTCCTTCCCTAATGGTGTCCTCAAGGTGTTTTCATCCTACTGGAAAAGGGACTGAAGGTGTCCTGTCCTTCCTTCCTGTCCGTCCTCCCTGTCCTTTCCAAGTTCCTCCTCTGAAGCTCCCAAATGTCAGTGGCAGCTCTCAGCTCTGAGCCTCAGCCTGTTCTGTGCTTCCCCTGCTCCTGATCCCATCCTTCCCTCTGGAGAGCTCATCCCAGGAGCCAGGGCTGATCCCATCCATCCATCCATCCATCCAGGCTGATCCCATCCCTCCCTCCCTCCAGGACTGATCCCATCCATCCATCCCATCCATCCATCCATCCATCCATCCATCCATCCATCCATCCATCCATCCATCCATCCATCCATCCATCCATCCATCCATCCATCCATCCCATCCCTCCAGGGCTGATCCCATCTCTCCAGGGCTGATCCCATCCAGGGCTGATCCCATCCCATCCAGGGCTGATCCCATCCAGGGCTGATCCCACCCATCCCTCCAGGCTGATCCCATCCCATCCCATCCCATCCCATCCCATCCCATCCCATCCCATCCCATCCATCCCAGTCCCATCCCATCCCATCCCATCCCATCCCATCCATCCCATCCCATCCCAGGCACCTCCAGGCTGATTCCATCCCTCCAGGCTGATCCCATCCAAAGGCTCCATGCCCTTCCCAGCCCCTGCCCAAAGGAATGATCAGGGGGCAGAGCCAGGCACAGCTGGCATTTAAAGCTCCTCAAAGGCTTCCAGAGGGAATGATCACAATTTCCTGGGGAGCTCCAGGTGGAACACGGCGCTGCCGTTTCCAGGGGAAGCTGAAAGTTTTCAGCAGGCTGCGCAGAGGATGAGCAGAGTGCCTCCCTCCCTGCTTTAAAATGCACAAACAGGGCTGAGAGGCAGCGCTGAGCAGCTCCAGGACTGCCAAGGAGTGCAATAAATCAGCGCTGTGCCAGTGAAGGACTCGAGCCCTTGGCACAGATAATTTCATAGAAAGAATCCTCTGATGCTGCTCAGAGCCAGGGCGGCAGAAGGACACGGGCTGGGGGTGGGCACAGGGCCTGGAGAGCCAGGCTGGGCACATCCCAGTGGGTCAGAACCTCCCAGAGCCACCGTGGGCTCAGGGGGCCCCTTTGGAGCCCCGGGCATCTCCTGGTGCAGGGCAGGGCTGGTGCCTGGGAGCTGTTCCTCTGCCAGCAGCACCAGTTTCAGATTAAATCCCTTTGCACCAAACCCTGCCAGCCTCTGGGCTCTGAGCCCCCAGCTGTGGCACCCATGGCCAAAGGGGCTCAGGCTGGGGCAGACCTGCAGCTCCAGGGCGCTGAGCAGCTCCTGAAGGTGCAAACAGGGAGCCCAGAGCCCCTGTGCCCTGCCCAGAGCCCTGCAGGGGCTGGGAGCCCACCCTGAGCTCAGCCCAAAGCCCCTCTGCCCTGGCTGGACAGTGCCAGGGGCCCAGGACAGGACAGTGCCAGGCTGGACAGTGCCAGGGTCAGGGGTTCAGGACAGGACAGTGCAGGGGTCCAGGACTGGACAGTGCCAGGCTGGACAATGCAGGGGTCAGGGGTGCAGGACAGGACAATTCCAGGGTCAGGGGTCCAGGACAACCCTGCCCAGGCTGGACAGTGCTCAGGGGCCCAGGACAGGACAATGCAGGGGTCGGGGGTCCAGGATGGACAATTCCAGGGGTCAGGGGCCCAGGACTGGACAATTCCAGGGTCAGGGGCCCAGGAGAGCCCTTCCCAGGCTGGACAATGCTCAGGGGCCCAGGACAGGACAGTTCCAGGGGCCCAGGACAGGACAATTCCAGGGTCAGGGGCCCAGGACAGGACAGTTCCAGGGGTCCAGGACAGCCCTGCCCTGGCCCAGGAGCTCTGCAGTGCCTCCCTGCCAGGGGCACCCCAAGAGCCCCACACTCAGCACGGAATGAGGAGCCAGACCATGGAAAACCAGGGGACAAAGGAACAGAACATTGTGGAATGAAGCTCGTGGCAGAAAGGAGCCCAAGGAGCTGTTGTGATGTTTTAAGATCTAATCCATCACCTTTTCTTCTTGCTTGCCTTTTAAATTTTTCTTTCTTTCATTTTTTTGGGTTTTTTTTTCTTTTTTTTAACAAGGCAATTTCATAAAAATAGATTTGGCTCTCGGACGTTGGTGCCGCGGGGAAAAGCAGATAAAAGGCAATAATACAGTAATAAAAACAAACTTTACAGCATTAACTGGTCAGGAGCACAGGAGGAACCCCCAGCTGCTAGGGAAATGATGTCAGCTTCTTATTTTCTGCCTTTTCTTTTCCCCCTCAATGCACAGGACTCAGATGTGAGGACAAGGTTTCCAGGGGACAGACGAGAAAGACAAAATAGACAAAATGAGTCATTTCAGAGCAGCAAGGTGACAGCAAAGACTTGTGCTGCCTCATTCTCCTGCTGATGCAGCCCCAGACGTGGCTGCAGCTCAGGCTGGGCTCTGCAGCTCTGGGGGCTCGTGCCCTCCCCAGGCGGTGCAGAGACCCCAGACCCGAGCAGCACAATCAGCCTGGTCAATAAGGATTACCCACAACCAGAAATGCCCCTGCTTTGGGGTTTACGGGGTCACATTTCCACGTTTGTATGGGGCACCTTCATCGGTTTCAGAGGGGATTTTGTGTCTCTGCAGCCCAGCCCAGGGGGGCAGGCGGGTTAATCTGGGGGGAAAGAGAAATCCTGGGGGTTCAGGCACTCTGTGAGACACAGATTGGTGCTCCCTGTCCCTTTCCCAGAGCTCAGCCACCCTTCCCCTGCCTGGGGCATAAACATCCAAACCAGAGCAGGCTTTAATCAGCTCTTCAAAGCCAGGGCAGAAAGGTTCTGTGCCTTTCAGGAGGAATCCCTGCACAGGGGATGGTGAAATCCTACAGGGGATGGTGAATTCCTGCACAGGGGATGGTGAAATCCTGCACAGGGGATGGGGATGGTGAATCCTTGCACAGGGGATGGTGAATCCCTGCACAGGGGATGGTGAATTCCTGCACAGGGGATGGTGAATTCCTGCACAGGGGATGGTGAATTCCTGCACAGGGGATGGGGATGGTGAATTCCTGCACAGGGGATGGTGAATCCAAATTCCTGCACATGGTGAATTCCCAGGGGATCCCAGGGGATGGGGATTCCCCAGGAGGATTCCTGCACAGGGAGCAGCCCCAGCACCCTGAGCCTCCCCGTGGTGAAGTTTGTCCTTCCTCCCTCATCCAGACCCCCCCAGTGATGAAGTTTGTCCTTCCTCCCTCGTCCCCCTCTCCCCAGTGCTCCCCTGACCCCCCTCCAGTCATTAGCTATTGAATTAGTGCTGGCTGCAATCTGCAGCAAGGCTTTTTTGGGCCTGCAGGCAATTCCCTCACCTTTCAAATGCTGCTGGGGAGTGCTTGGAATCCTTTTTTTTTTTTAATAAACCCAATTTCAGTTAATTTAATTATAGCTGGGATTTACTGTTTAAAAGCCATCAGCTTAATAAGTGCCAGGGATGTGTATCATTGTTATCAGCATCTTTGAAAACTGCTGAACAGTGTCTGTGCCATTTAGGGATGCAGAGATGGAGCTGGGAGATTGCTCCACGCAGTCCCAGAGGCTCCTCCAGGCTCCCCAGGCCGTGTTCCTGCATCCCCCAGGCTGGTTCCACATCCCAGGGCAGCTGCGCTCTGTGGGGAGCAGGGATTTGCCCCTGTTCCTGTGAGCCTGCTCAGGGCTCGGATCCTCCTCACTCCTCTAAAGGCCAGCGCATCTCATCAATGGATCCCATCCCATTATCCCATCCCATCCCATGGATCCCATCCCATCCCATCCCGTCCCATGGATACCATCCCATGGATCCTATCCCATGGATCCCATCCCATGGATCCCATCCCATCCTATGGATCCCATCCCATTGATCCCATCCCATTATCCCATCCCATCCCATGGATCCCATCCCATCCCATGGATCCCATCCCATTATCCCATCCCATTATCCCATCCCATCCCATGGATCCCATCCCATCCCATGGATCCCATCCCATTATCCCATCCCATCCCATCCCATGGATCCCATCCCATGGATCCCATCTCATCCCATGGATCCCATCCCATTATCCCATCCCATCCCATGGATACCATCCCATGGATCCCATCCCATCTGATCATCCCATCCGATCATCCCATCCCATCCCATCCCATCCCATCCCATCCCATCCCATCCCATCCCATCCCATCCCATCCCATCCCATCCCATCCCATCCCATCCCATCCCATCCCATCCCATCCCATCCCATCCCATCCCATCCCATCCCCATCCCATCCCATCCCATCCCATTCCTGCTACTCTGCCCAGAGTACAATGCTCTGCCCAGGGTACAAAGCTGTGCCCAGGATGGGAATCCCTGCCCAGGGTACAAAGCTGTGCCCAGGGTACCAAGCTGTGCCCAGGCACAAGGCAGAGCTCAGCTCTGAGTCCAGGCAGGCCCTGGCTGCACAAATGGCTCTGCTGAGAATAACAAATTATCATCTTATCTCCACTGATGCTGCATTTTATTGCTTCTTAATATTTTTCCTGGGCTGCCCATGGCCTTTTATCATCTCTCCTGCACTTGATCACAGCTTTATGGCCCTGCTGTTCCCTCCCCATTTTTTTCCCCCTCTGTCTTATTGGTCTCTATTTCTCCCTTCCAAACAAAGGCTTTTTGCAGGCACCTCATCCCAGCCTGGCTGCTGATATTCCTCAAGGTTCAGTTGCTTTCTGCATTGTTATTTGCAATTTATCTGATTCCAAAACCTGACATTATTCTTGGCTGTGATATACACTTGCCTGGCTCTTGCTAACCATGTGCAAGCACATTATTCTGCATTGACAAATTTTATTTATTTATTTTGAGCCTGCCCGGTTCAGAGCAGCATTCACTGAATTACGGATTTTGATGTCTGCAAATCATCAGCCCATCACGCAGACGAGACAGAATTCATTACTGCAGGCCCTGCCATCTCATGGAGGAATTTAGGTCAGGCTGCTTTGTCCTTGGACAGCATCCCTGGGTTTCAAACCCTGCATCCTCCTCCTGTCCAAGCCCTGTCTGCAGCACCAGGGACCTTCCCCTGTCCCAGCCCCATCCAGCCTGGCCTTGGAACCTTCCAGGGGCAGCCCCAGCTGCTCTGCCACCCTCCCAGGGAGGGATTTCTCCCCCAGGTGCCACCTGCAGCTCCTTTCTGTCACAGAGCCATGCGGTGGTGCCAGGGTCCCCTCCCAGCTTTGTTCCCCTGCTGACCTGGAGGGCACCGCAGCCCCTGGGGCTGCTCACGGTGCTTGGTGGCAGCTCTGTCCCCCCTCCCTGTGTGTCACCAGCCAGGGAATCCCCCCAGGAGAGCACAGCTCCCTTCAGGGCTGTGTGGAACCCTTTTTAGTTAGAATTCAGCCAACGACACAAATTCTGATTATCACCAGAACCATCGGGCACGGAGCAAGGAGAATAAATCACAATGCAGCTGCTTAGTGAAGGAAGTGGAGAGGATTTGGTGCTGCTGCTGCAGTTTCCTTGGACTACATCCCGTATTTTGCTCATTACGAGCTCCCGAAGGGAAATTTGAAGACGGAAAGCTCAGGTTGCAAAGTGACTTCAAGCAGGGTCAGGGTGACACTGACGGGCACCAGTCTGGGGCTCAGGCTGGGAGTGAATCCTTGGCTCAGGATGGGAGTGGGGCACGAGGGAAAGGGATCAGGTGAGGACAGGACAGAGAGATGCTGGGACAGAGGGACACAGGAACAGGGGGCTGTCATCTCTGCAGTCTCCCCAGAACCCCAGCATCCCTTGATGCACTCTGGTTTATGATGCAGGAGCCTCAATTTCTCGCATTTCCTGAATTTCCCAAATTTCCTGAATTCCCTGCATTTCCTGCATTTGCATTTCCTCAATTTCCTGCATTTCCTGCATTTTCCTGCATTTGAATTTATGGAATTCCCTGCATTTGCATTCCCTGCATTCCCTGCATTCCCTGCATTTGCACATCCTGAATTTCCTGCATTCCGTGCCGTTCCCTGCATCTCCTGAATTTACCGTATTTCCTGCATTCCCTGAATTTCCTGCATTTGCATTTCCTGCATTTCCGGAATTTCCTGTATTTATTTCCTGCATTTCTTGCATTTGCATTTCCTGCACTTCCTGAATTTCCTAAATCCCCTGCATTCCCTGCATTTGTGTTTCCCGCATTTCCTGTATGCATGTCCTGCATTTTCCTCCATTTCCTGCATTTCCCTGCATTTCCTGCATTTGCATTTCCTGGATGTCCTGGATGTCCTGCATGTCCTGCACGTGCTGCATGTCCTGCACATCCTGCACGTCCTGCACGTCCTGCATGTCCTGCACATCCTGCATGTCCTGCATGTCCTGCACATCCTGCACGTCCTGCATGTCCTGCATGTCCTGCGCATCCTGCCCAGCATCGAGGGTGCCCAGAGCAGAGGCAGGGGCGTGCAGAGCTCCTGGTGATTTCCCCTGGCTGGGGATGGACCCGAGCAGAGCCAGCCCTGCCTGGCCAGGGGGAACGCTCCCCTCCTGCAATAATCCTGCTCAGGATTAACCCAAACACGCCCATTTCTGCAGTGAATTTACACCATCCCGGGGCTTTGCTCCCGGCAGTAAAAGCAGGGATGCTCCCTTCAGCTCAGTGCCAGCTGCAGCAGCAGCACAAAAAGCAGTTTTCAATTCATTTTTATGGCCCCTCTCTAAAAGCATTCTTCCATTCCAGGGATATTGCAGGGGATGCAGTTTCCAGGCAGCACGGGCAGTTGATTTGCTGGTTTTGCTGGTGGGACTGGCAGGAATTGTTGCTCCAGCCCCGTTTGCTCAGGGCTCCCCGCTTCTCCTTCCGTTCCCTGTTTGGAGACAGACTGGGCTGAATCTTCACTGCTGGCGCTGTTGCATTGAGGGGTTTTGGGGCACAAAATGGGGTTTTTGGTCAATTAGGAAAATTTAAAGAAGGTCTAGCATGGGGCATGGCCAGCAAAATATTCTGAGCAAAAGGAATTTTGGTTGTGCTGTTTAAATAAATAGAAAATAAATCATAAAAGTGTTGAAAAAAGTTTCAGTGTGACTGAAGCTCTGAGTTTGCAGCTGGCAAATAAAACCAACATATTTTACTCAATTCTTTTATAGCATCTGAGCCTTGAATAACCCAACAATCCTGGACAGGAGTTCCACAACTGTATTTTTAAATAACCCAGCAATCCTGGACAGGAATTCCACAACTGTATTCTTAAATAATCCAGCAAACTTGGACAGGAATTCTACAACTGTACTCTTAAATAATCCAGCAAACTTGGACAGGAATTCCAAATTGGAGTTCTTACCCCAATTTACAAGATGTCCCTGGAATTCCCAACCCGGTAGACACTGCAATATTTCCAACTATGAAATTGGAGCCAAAGGAAATATACAGAATAATCCTTTTAAAAAGCCCATTCTGGGTTTGTTTTTCCAAGTGATTACGTGGAGCACAGAACCAGAGCTCACCCACTGTCCTGGCCAAACTGGAAATTACACTTGGAATAATTGCTACCCAATAAAGAAAATAATTAAAAATAACAGCAGGTCCTTCTTTCCAAGTGTTTCCATTCCTCCATGAACGAATCTTTCCCCTGTGGTGTTGCACTGAACAATTTGATATTTTATTGCTTTTAGGGCTAGAAATTCCCTCACTTTATTATGGACTCGAGGAAAAAAAAAATGGAAGGAAAGATTTGTGTCTTCTTTGGACAGCAAAGCCAACAAATCTCCTCCAGCTTGGTTAGAAAATACAATTAAGTGGACTGTAGTGGACTGTCTGGCAAGAAAATTGTCTGGATTGAGATGTGAGCAGCCTGAAAGCCAAACGTGTAAAAATCAATCCTTCCCAGCCCTCTGGGATGTGAGTGCTTGGGAAAAGTTTGCTCTGATTTTCCTGTGCCCTGAGTGAGTGCATAATTCTTCAAAAATCAATGGGAATCCCTGAAATGGGAGAGTGGAGCTCTGCAGCTCGCAGGTGAGCAGGGACAGCTCAGGGTTTGGGGCTGGGGTCAGATCTCATCCTCAGAACCCCCAACAGACCCCGAGGGACAGACAGGGGACAGGCAGGGGACAGACAGGGGACAGAAAAGGGACAGAAAAGGGACAGAAAGGGACAGACATGGGACAGAAAGGGGACAGACAGGGGACAGACAGGGGACAGGCAGGGGACAGAAAGGGACAGAAATGGGACAGAAATGAGACAGACAGGGGACAGACAGGGGACAGAAAGGGGACAGGCAGGGGACAGACAAGGGACAGAAATGGGACAGAAATGGGACAGAAAGGGGACAGACATGGGACAGAAAGGGGACAGACATGGGACAGAAATGGGACAGACAGGGGACAGACAGGGACAGAAATGGGACAGAAAGGGGACAAAAAGGGACAGAAATGGGACAGAAGGGGACAGACAGGGGACACACAAGGGACAGACAAGGGACAGAAAGGGGACAGACAAGGGACAGACAGGGACAGACAGGGGACAGACAGAGGACAGACAGGGGACAGACAGGGGACACACAAGGGACAGACAGGGGACACACAAGGGACAGACAAGGGACAGAAAAGGGACAGAAAGGGGACAGAAAGGGGATGGAAAGGGGACAGACAGGGGACACACAGGGGACAGACAGGGGACAGACAGGGGACACACAAGGGACAGACAGGGGTCAGATCCCTGCCCTCCACCCCAGCGAGGCAGCAGTCAGTGGGATCGTTCTGAGGCTTGGCCCCTTCCAGGCTCCCTGCAGGCACAGCCGGGGCTCTGCCATGCTCAGCCTGGACCTCTCGTGCTGGGGCTGCACTTGAGGCTGTGCTGCTCCAGCCAGACCCCATTTTATGAATCATCAGTTAAATATATGTAAAAATCAATTACATCCCCTCAGTGTGCCCTGCATCTTAACCTGTGCCATCTTTCATCTTCCTAATCATCCAGAAGATCTGGAAATAATTAAAAATCACTCTGGAGGGGCCAACCTTTTCTTTTTCTCTTTTTCTCTTTTCCCTTTTTTTCTTTTTTTCCTTTTTCTTTTTCTTTTTTCTTTCTTTTTCTTTTTCTTTTTCTTTTTCTTTTTCTTTTTCTTTTTCTTTTTCTTTTTCTTTTTCTTTTTCTTTTTCTTTTTCTTTTTCCTTTCTTTTTCTTTTTGCTTTTCTTTTTTTCTCTTTCTCTTTTCCTTTTTCTTTCTCTTTTCCTTTTTCTTTTTCTTTTTCTTTTTCTTTTTTTTTCTTTTTTTTTTTTTTTTTTTTTTTTTCTTTTTTTTCTTTTCTTTTTCTTTTTCTTTTTGCTTTTCTTTTTTTTCTCTTTCTCTTTTCCTTTTTGCTTTTCTTTTTCTTTCTCTTTTCCTTTTTGCTTTTCTTTTTCTCTTTCTTTCTTTCTGCTTTCTCTTTCTCTTTTCCTTTTTGTTTTTCTTTTTTTTTTCTTTTCTTTTCCTTTTTCTTTTTTTTTTTCCCCTTTTCATCTTTCCTTTTGCTTCTGCAGAAGAGGAATTTCCCCTTGCGGGGAGCCACCCTGGGCAGGGGCACAGGGGTTTAATGAGAGGGTGATTGCCAGGGCAAACAGAGCCCCCTGGAGGTGCCCCATTAATGCCAGGCTGGGGAAATCCCAGCAGAGCGACCTGGCAGTGCCCGCAGAGGTGCCAGGATCAGAACCTCTTTATTAGGAGGACATTAATTAAATGTGGGAGCTCTTCCCACCCCAGGGAATTTCACAGGCTGCAGAATATCCCCAGAGGTTTTATCTGCCTGGGCAGAAATGGGATTTGTTGGAAGGATTCTCCTTCCTGGGGATTTCGGGGTGGGCTTGGGGAGCAGGCAGGGAGTTCATGGTCTGGGTGAAGCAGCAGAGCTTTGTGCATTTTAATGCACACCTTCATTCCTGCAGGGCTAAAACAGCTGCTTGATTTCTAGGGCAGCTAAAATTCCCCGTGATTTCAGCTCCATAAATTTATTTTCTCCAGCAAGACAATAAAAGATGAGCAGTCCTGGGAAAACAGTGGCTCGAAATCCTCCAGTGTTAGTTTTAACTTGGATTTAAACCCCTCTTGCTGTCTCTAAAGTTCTAGAAATAAAACAGAATGCAGCAAAGCCATCCCTGATGTTTTTAACAAACCACAGAATGAGTGGATTTGGCCTCAGCCATTTCTAGAAACCCTGCACTTCCTAGACAAGCTCTGCCAAAAAAAAAAAAAAAAAAAGAGGAAAAATCAATTCATATTAGATTAGCTGCATTTCAATTTGGATTCAGCGTTTCAGACTCGGCCAGTTTTAGGCAGATTAAAGCCCCAGAGTTGGATCCCTCCTGAGCTGAAGGGTCACGGAGCTGACCCATGGCGAGTGCATGGAGCAGGGAGAGGGAAGGGCTGGAGCTCGTGGTGGTTCCAGGGAGGAGCTGGATTGCAGCTCGGGTCAGGGCTCAGGCTGCTCTGCTGCTGCTGCTGCTGCTGCAAACCTCAATTCCTTCCTCCTGAGCACAAGGAAGGTTCCCCTTCAAGCAGGGTGTCGCAGACATCTTTATGGAAAATCCTTTCCTTGGGATTTTTTCCCTCCTGAGAAGCTGAGAGGCCTCAGGAACAAAATGTGAACAATGGTTATCTGCTGCTGTGGGATGCAACAGGTGCATCTGGGATTGGTCTCATGTGGTTGTTGCTAATTAATGGCCAATCACAGCCCAGCTGGCTCGGACAGAGAGTCCAAGCCACAAACCTTTGTTATCATTCTTTGCTATTCTATTCTTAGCCAGCCTTGTGATGAAATCCTTTCTTCTATGCTTTTAGTATAGTTTTAATGTAATATATATCATAAAATAATAAATCAAGCCTTCTGAAACATGGAGTCAGATCCTCATCTCTCCCCTCATCCTGGGGCCCTGTGAGCACGGTCACACCCCTGGGACCTGCTCCTGGCTCTCCCTGCAGGATGCCCTGGGACCTTTCAATGAGAACCAGGGAGCTCAGCTGCTCTCCAGCCTGCCCTGGGCTCCCAGCCCTGCTCCCGAGCTCTCCCCATGCCCAGCCAGCAGCACAAGGCCAGGACAGGGCTTATTCCGAGTGGGCAGGCTGTAATTAATGAGCAAAGGTCCATTCTGCAGTGGGCACACTGTAATTAATGAGGAAATGTCCATTCTGCAGTGGGCTCACTGTAATTAATGAGCAAAGGCTCATTCTGTAGTGGGCACAGTGTAATTAATGAGCAAAGGTCCATTCTGCAGTGGGCACACTGTAATTAATGAGCAAAGTGCCATTCTGCAGTGGGCAGGCTGTAATTAATGAGGAAAGGCTCATTCTGCAGTGGGCACACTGTAATTAATGAGCAAAGGTCCATTCTGCAGTGGGCACACTGTAATTAATGAGCAAAGGTCCATTCTGCAGTGGGCACACTGTAATTAATGAGCAAAGGTCCATTCTGCAGTGGGCTCACTGTAATTAATGAGCAAAGATCCATTCTGCAGTGGGCACACTGTAATTAATGAGCAAAGGTCCATTCTGCAGTGGGCACAGTGTAATTAATGAGGAAAGGCTCATTCTGCAGTGGGCACACTGTAATTAATGAGGAAAGGCCCATTCTGCAGTGGGCACAGTGTAATTAATGAGCAAAGGCTCATTCTGCAGTGGGCACACTGTAATTAATGAGGAAAGGCTCATTCTGCAGTAGGCACACTGTAATTAATGAGGAAAGGCCCATTCTGCAGTGGGCACACTGTAATTAATGAGCAAAGGTTGATTCTGCAGTGGGCACACTGTAATTAATGAGCAAAGGCTCATTCTGCAGTGGGCACACTGTAATTAATGAGGAAATGTCCATTCTGCAGTGGGCTCACTGTAATTAATGAGCAAAGGCTCATTCTGCAGTGGGCAGGCTGTAATTAATGAGGAAAGGCCCATTCTGCAGTGGGCACAGTGTAATTAATGAGGAAATGTCCATTCTGCAGTGGGCTCACTGTAATTAATGAGCAAAGGTCCATTCTGCAGTGGGCACACTGTAATTAATGAGCAAAGTGCCATTCTGCAGTGGGCAGGCTGTAATTAATGAGCAAAGGCTCATTCTGCAGTGGGCACACTGTAATTAATGAGGAAATGTCCATTCTGCAGTGGGCTCACTGTAATTAATGAGCAAAGGTCCATTCTGCAGTGGGCACAGTGTAATTAATGAGCAAAGGCTCATTCTGCAGTGGGCACACTGTAATTAATGAGCAAAGGCTCATTCTGCAGTGGGCACACTGTAATTAATGAGCAAAGTGCCATGCTGGTGTCCCTGTGCCAGGGCAGGGGCTGTGCCTGTCTGTCGCTGCCAGCAGGGCCCTTCCCTGCACAGCTCTGCACTCCCAGCAGGGCTTGGGATGAGCAAAACCAGCCCCAAAATTCCCTCAGAGCCTTCCCTGGAATTCCTCTCCATTAAAAAAAGGGAAAGGCAAGGAGGGGAGGCAGAAATTCTGCCCATTCTGCCAATGAAGTTTCCCCTGTTTATTTCCTTTTGTTTTACCCTATTTATTCCCTTTTTCCCTATTTATTCCCTTTTTCACTTGCAGAAGAAGGAGTTTGGTTTAGCCCTGGCCTTCCCACCCCATTCTGCAAATGAAGTTTTTCCCTGTTTATTCCCTTTTTTCTCTCTTTATTCCCTGTGTGGCATTTGCAGAGGAAGGAGTTTGGTGCAGCCTTGGCCTCTCCTTGCAGATGCACTGAAATAAAATGAAATCCATGAACTGAAATCCATCCAGGGCCGTGCAGGGTGTGCAGAGGGGCGAAGTCCATCAGCTGTGAGCAGCTGCTTTGTAGTCTTGATTGGAAATTGTTTTCATGAGACAGAGGAGGTGCTTAGGAGAGTAAAAAAGGATCATTCAGTGGGTTAGAAAATTACTCCAACTTCCAGACCATGTCAAACCAAATAAAACCCAAACAAACTCTGGCACAGGAATGAATAATTTACAGCAGCATCTTCTGTGTCTCAGCAGAGGGAGCAGCCCTGGGGCTCTGTGCTCATGGTCTCTGTCCTGGGGCTGCTGCTGGAGCCTCTCTGAGCTCCTCAGAGCCTCCTGCAGCCACAGCAGCCCCCAAATCCAGATTCTCCCCTGGTTTTAGCCCTGGTGGGAAGCAGCAGCTCCAAGGAAGGGGCAACAGGGGCAGGATTCAGCCCTGTCTCTGTCCCTGAGCACACAGAGCTGACCTGACCCTTCCCACCCTTGATGGCATTTTATCCTCATTGCAGGGGCACAGTCAGTGTGCACAGAGCTGCTGCTGCCCAAACCCAGCCCTGAAAAGTACTCATGTCCTGTGGAATTCCACATTCACCTTCTGGAACCTGAACCATCCCTGATCCATCCCTGATCCATCCCTGAACCACCCCTGATCCATCCCTGATCCATCCCTGATCCATCCCCTGATCCATCCCTGATCCATCCCCTGATCCATCCCCTGATCCATCCCCTGATCCATCCCTGATCCATCCCCTGATCCATCCCCTGATCCATCCCCTGAACCATCCCTGATCCATCCCTGATCCATCCCCGATCCATCCCTGATCCATCCCCTGATCCATCCCCGATCCATCCCTGATCCATCCCTGAACCATCCCCGATCCATCCCCGATCCATCCCTGATCCATCCCTGATCCATCCCCTGAACCATCCCCGATCCATCCCTGAACCATCCCTGATCCATCCCTGATCCATCCCTGACCCATCCCTGAACCATCCCCGATCCATCCCTGATCCATCCCCGATCCATCCCCGATCCATCCCTGATCCATCCCTGATCCATCCCCTGAACCATCCCCGATCCATCCCCGATCCATCCCTGATCCATCCCCGATCCATCCCTGATCCATCCCTGAACCATCCCTGATCCATCCCTGATCCATCCCTGATCCATCCCCTGATCCATCCCTGATCCATCCCTGATCCATCCCCCGATCCATCCCCTGAACCATCCCTGAACCATCCCCGATCCATCCCTGATCCATCCCTGAACCATCCCTGATCCATCCCTGAACCATCCCTGATCCATCCCTGATCCATCCCCTGATCCATCCCTGATCCATCCCCTGATCCATCCCTGCTCCATCCCCTGATCCATCCCTGATCCATCCCTGATCCATCCCTGATCCATCCCGGATCCATCCCTGATCCATCCCCTGATCCATCCCTGACCCATCCCTTGATCCATCCCTGATCCATCCCTGAACCATCCCTGATCCATCCCCTGATCCATCCCTGATCCATCCCCTGATCCATCCCTGATCCATCCCTGATCCATCCCTGATCCATCCCCTGGTCCATCCCTGATCCATCCCCTGGTCCATCCCTGATCCATCCCTGATCCATCCCCTGATCCATCCCCTGGTCCATCCCTGAACCATCCCCGATCCATCCCTGATCCATCCCTGATCCATCCCCTGATCCATCCCTGATCCATCCCTGATCCATCCCTGGTCCATCCCTGATCCATCCCTGATCCATCCCTGATCCATCCCCTGAACCATCCCTGATCCATCCCTGATCCATCCCCTGATCCATCCCCTGATCCATCCCTGATCCATCCCTGATCCATCCCCTGAACCATCCCTGATCCATCCCTGAACCATCCCTGATCCATCCCTGATCCATCCCTGAACCATCCCTGATCCATCCCTCATCCATCCCCTGATCCATCCCTGATCCATCCCTGATCCATCCCCTGATCCATCCCCTGATCCATCCCTGATCCATCCCTGATCCATCCCTGATGCATCCCTGATCCATCCCTCATCCATCCCCTGATCCATCCCTGATCCATCCCTGAACCATCCCTGATCCATCCCCTGATCCATCCCTGATCCATCCCTGATCCATCCCCATCCCTGATCCATCCCTGATCCATCCCTGATCCATCCCTGATCCATCCCTGATCCATCCCTGATCCATCCCCTGATCCATCCCTGATCCATCCCTGATCCATCCCCTGATCCATCCCCTGATCCATCCCCTGATCCATCCCTGATCCATCCCTGATGCATCCCTGATCCATCCCCTGTGTCTCTGTGGGCTCTGCAGCCCTGGTCCAAGCCCCCCAATCCCAGGTTTGTGCACCCTGTTTTCCTCACTGGGCTGGCTTACCTGGGAAAGCTCCACACCTCATCCCTTACCCGCCCTCTCCTCGTGGTTTGATGGATGCTGAGGAGGAGGAAAAGCTGAGATAAGGAGCTAGAAATGATAATCAGGAAAAACAACATACGGGAGAGGCGATGCAGAGAGATAGAGAAAACACAGGGAAGGGTAATTCCTATTTCCTTACACAAAGCAACATGAAAAATAACCAGGAGCAGGATATATCTGAGGGAAAAAAGCCAAATATGAAGCTTGTTGAGTTCAACAGAGAGATCCTTCTTTGCCTGAGCAGCTTTGAGGCAGACGCGGAGATAAAGGAGAGAAAGCAGAACCTGAGCTGGGATAAAAACAGGCACCAGATGCCAGATTTCTTCTGGTGGCTGCCAGGGTGATGGGTCAGTGGTGATGGATTGCAGAGGAGGAGCCAAGAGCGATGACAGAGGGCTCCTGGCCCGGGGCCAGTGGCTCTCAAGGATTTGGCTGAGTTTAAACTCCCACCATTGGTGCAGGGGCTGGGGTAACTTGTCTCTGCCAGGCTGTTTATCAGGACAAAAATCCCTGAATGGAAAAACACAATCTCTATTACGTGCCTGTGTGTAGCATTAATAATCTGTCAGAGCAGATGACAACAGTCCTGATTAGAAAAATGGAAAGGAGGAAGGGCTGGGGGGAGATTGATTCAGCTCTGCTGGCCCAAAATTCCCATGGTTTGCTCAGCATTCAGCCAACACCAAGGAAAGGTTCCCTGGGAGGCGAATTCAGGTGGGAGCTGGCTGAAGGGTCGTGTCCTTACTGGAAACAGCATGAATGCACAGAAATATTGATCAGAGCCCCGCAGAAATCAGGGTGGGGGCTCCTCCCAAAGTGAGCGGGAGCTGATCCCTGCAGGGAGCACCCGGGCAGGGCCCAGGGAGGTGTGGAGCAGCAGGAGGATGGAGAAAGCTGCCAGGCATTGCCCAGGGCTGGGATGGGGCTGTGGATGGTGTGTGCAGCCGAGACAAACGTAAAAGGCCCGAGCAAACAGGCAGCTGAAATGAAATGTGCACCTCTAAGAAACTCCCCATTAGCACAGAGCCATAGGAACATCGGTTTGTGTCAGCAGAGCATGAAAACGAACCATCTACGTTCTGCAGGAACAGAAAGCTGCCTCAAAAGCTTTTAACTTCTCCAGTAAAACAGCCACCCATTTCTGACCAGCTCATGCAAATAATTCCAGGCCTGAATTTCCCCACAGAAGGAAAAAAAAAAAAAAACCCACACTCCTATTTTAAGCATTTCATTTTGCAAATAGATTGTTTACTTCAATAAAAATGAGGGAGGAAGTAAAGAGTAAAGATTGGAACAGACATTTAAATTAAGCTATAACTATTTGGCAGCCAATCTGTCCATAATAATAAGATGGGGATCTGCAGCCCCAGGAGTGGAGCACACGGAGCCGCTGAGATTAGGAGCCCTCGTGCTCCGGGTTATGAAATGATGCAGGTCAGGAAGGAATTTTCCTGCACCCATTGCTGACAGGCTGGAGACATGCAGGAAGTTCTGCGTATTTCTGAGACATCAGTTACAAGTCACTGTCAGCAGGGAGAGCCCAGACAAGGGGGATGTGGATTTGTCTGTCGGGATTTCAAAAGAAGAGCCGGATCCTGCTGCTCTCACTGGGACAAATGTCCTGCCAGGGACAGGGGCGGGGACAGCACCAGGGGAGGGGACAGTGACATCAGCAGTGATGTCACCCACGATGGGCAGTGACATCAGCAGTGACATCAGCAGTGATGTCATCCAGATGAGAGGGGAGTGACATCACCAGCGACATCATCAGTGATGTCACCCAGGATAGGCAGTGACATCATCAGTGACAGCACCCAGGTGGATGGGCAGTGACCAATCACCAATGATGTCACCCAGGTGACCTCACCAGTGACATCATCCAGGTGGAAGGACAGTGACATCACCCACATGACCTCACCAGTGACATCACCCAGGATGGGCAGTGACCTCACCAGTGACATCACCCAGGTGGAGGGATGGTGACATCACCCAGGTGATGGAGCAGTGACATCAGCAGTGCCATCACCCAGGTGGAAGTACAGTGACATCACCCAGGTGAGTGGGCAGTGACATCAGCAGTGACATCACCATTGACATCACCAAGCTGGAAGGACAGTGACATCACTCACGTGACCTCACCAGTGACATCACCCATGTGACCTCAGCAGTGACATCACCCAGGATGGGCAGTGACATCAGCAGTGACATCACCCATGTGACCTCACCAGTGACATCACCCAGGTGGAAGGATGGTGACATCACCCAGGTGATGGAGCAGTGACATCAGCAGTGCCATCCCCAGTGGAACACTCTCAGTTGTACCCATGAGAGGAAGGACATTGTCCTCCATGCCCGTGTTCCTGCTCCTCCCCAGGCTGGATGATCCACCCCAGCTCTCCCCAAGCCCAGAGCTCCTCCAGGAATTCCCATTCCCCTCTTCCCTGGGTTTGTCCTGGGCACACCCAGCCCAGGCAGGTGGGGAGAGGGCCAGGGGCTGCAGGGCTGAGGGATGAAATTCCTCCTACCACCACAGGGTGAGCGTGGGGGACGTGCCTTTGTGTCTCTGTGAGGGAAGGAAGAATGGTTTATAAAAATAAATCTCTCTTCAGAGTGAAGTGAGTCACTCACAGCAGCCTCTTGAAGATGACAAACAGCTCGTGGAGCAAAACAAAGAGGAGATCTTCCAGACTCATCGGCAACGCTGAATGCGCTCCCCGAGCTCTGAGAGCCACTTATGATCTGTGCTGGTAAAAATCAATTGTGGCTCATTGATTCTGCAGATTAAGAAACAGCAAAAAAAGTTTGGTCAAAGCTGGGGAATGGTTTTATGTTCAGGCGTGAAGCTGGGATCCTGGCAGCCCCCAGTGCTGCCAGGCAGAGTGCTCAGGAGAAGGGTGAGCATGGGGTTTAGGCGCAGAGCTGAGAATTTCACATGGAGCTATCAAAGGTTATCAAACTCTGGGCTCACACCACGAAATTCCTGTCAGGTAAACCCCAAAGCCAAAGCCAAGGTCATTTCTGATAGCGAGATGGGAGAATTTCACCCAGCTGTGAGAAAGAGGGGGGAAAAGGAGATTTTGGGCAGTTTTGGTTTGCACTGACAGTATTTCAGCACTTTGAAGCCTGACTCATAATTGGTGCCAGATGCTCTCAGTGCTCACAGAAAAGGCAGCCTTTGTTCCAGAAATTAATATTCCATAAAATATTCCAGCCAAAGGCTGTGGGAGGGGGCAGGGGGGGTTCCTGGGTGACAAAGGTGACACCAGCACCTCGGGGGACTCCCTGGGAATCACCAGGTCCCCAGGCATGGAACAGGCTCCCAAGGCCTTGGGGACATTGGGACCATCCTTGGGGACATTGGGACCATCCTTGGGGACACAGGGACCGTCCCTGGGACACAGGTACTGTCACCTGGGGCTGTGGCATGTGAGGACAGGGCAAGCCAGGTGCCACCACATCCCCAGGGTGGTGTCTCCATGCCCTTGGCACAGCTGTGGAGCCTGTTTGGGGTGGGATGCAGGAGCCCTGTTTGGGGTGGGATGGAGGAGCCCTGTTTGGGGTGGGATGGAGGAGCCCTGTTTGGGGTGGGATGGAGGAGCCGAGTTTGGGGTGGGATGGAGGAGCCCTGTTTGGGGTGTTTGGGATGGGATGGAGGAGCCCTGTTTGGGGCATTTGGGGTGGGATGCAGGAGCCCTTTTTGGGGTATTTGGGGTGGGATGGAGGGGTGTTTGGGGTGGGATGGAGGAGCCCTGTTTGGGGTGTTTGGGGTGGGATGCAGGAGCCCTGTTTGGGGTGTTTGGGGTGGGATGGAGGAGCCCTGTTTGGGGTGGGATGGAGGAGCCCTGTTTGGGGTGTTTGGGGTGGGATGGAGGAGCCCTGTTTGGGGTGTTTGGGGTGGGATGCAGGAGCCGTGTTTGGGGTGTTTGGGGTGGGATGCAGGAGCCACGTTTGGGGGTTTGGGGTGGGATGCAGGAGCCACGTTTGGGGTGTTTGGGGTGGGATGCAGGAGCCACGTTTGGGGTGTTTGGGGTGGGATGCAGGAGCCCAGTTTGGGGTGTTTGGGGTGGGATGCAGGAGCCCTGTTTGGGGTGTTTGGTGTAGGATAGAGGAGCTGTGTTTGGGGTGGGATGGAGGAGCCCTGTTTGGGGTGGGATGCAGGAGCCCTGTTTGGGGTGTTTGGGGTGGGACACACAGGGCAGTGAGAGCCCAGAGCCCAGACCCTGCTCGGTGCCATCCCCCGGGGGTCAGGGCTGCCTCCTGACAGGAATCCCACAGGAACCGTGACTATTGCACGGCTGCAGGGGCTGGCAATGGAAACAACCTGCGGAGGATGCTTCGCTGTTCGTGCCTTTCGCTGCTGCTCGGAAGCAGCCGGGCCTATTTGCATAACAAATTGGACATTTGTCACGTTCCGGCTCTGCATTCCGAGTGCTGCTGGAGCGGGGTTCGATGTTATCTTGGCCACATCAGCCCTGCCAGGAGGCAGAGCCGGTGCTGCTGCAGACACCGGGCTCGCTGAGAAACGGGCTCCGGACTGAGCTCCAGGGGAAAATGAAGCACACAGAACCTAAATAATAATAATAATAATAATAATAATAATAATAATAATAATAATAATAATAATAATAATAATAATAATAATAATAATAATAATAATAATAATAATAAAATAATAATAATAACAATAACAATAATAATAACAATAATAACGATAACAATAATAATAATGATAATAATAGAAATATAGAAATATAGAAATATATTACTACTAATGCATAAATATAATAAATATATAAATATACAAATATACGTAAATATATAAATCTACTTCTACTACTACTACTACTAATAATAATGACAATCACTTTCTGAATCAAATGGAGCATCTCCCATGAAATTCTGAATTTTGGTGCATGAGCCTTCCAGAAAGGCCTCCACACAAGCCTGCTCTGAATTCCTGCCGCTTGGATGCTCCTTTCAAACATCACTATTTTAAATAATATTTCCTTCCAATGTTTTTCCTGCCCTGATCAAAATACTGTAGGGTCTGAACATGTCTTTTAAGTTAAATGAAGGAGCTGCTATCAAATGTGCCCCACACAGGTTCGAGTTCAAATAAAACCCTTCTGGATGTGCCTGCCTTGGGAGCAGGAGCCATCCACACTGGCAGATAATGCAGGAGATATTTTTTCCCTCTCCCTTTCATTTATTTGGCTGCTCCACATTTCAGCCTTCAAGTTGATTAACATCACCTGCTGAAGTTAATTAAAGTATATGGGATGTAATAAGACTAATATGTTTGAGTTCTATCAATCACGGGATCTGGTGAGTCAATATTTGAAATTAATATATCACAGAGGGGAAAATCCTCGACATGGAGCTGAAATTAAAGGAAGAGGAGGAGGAGGGAGTGCAGAGCACAGGGGGAGAACGTTTTGGGGGTAGAACAAGGGGAGAACATTTTGGGGATAAAACAGGGGGAGAATATTTTGGGGATAGAACAGGGGAGAACATTTTGGGGATAGAACAGCAGGGAGAATATTTTGGGGATAAAACAGGGGGAGAATATTTTGGGGATAGAATGGGGGAGAACATTTTGGGGATAGAACAGGGGGAGAATATTTTGGGGATAAAACAGAGCTGCACGTGTTCTGTCCCACACCCCGAGGGACAGGGACTGTGCTCAGGCTCACCCCAAATCCTCCTGGTGTGGTTTTAGGGTGTCAGGGATTGCTCAGAAAGCTGCAGTAACTCAGAGCCAGGGGTGTCTGGTGGGTTTAACCCTTGGAAATCCCCTGCCAGGTGATATTTCCCAGGAAACGTTCCCTTAGGGAATACCATTAGGGCATCCCCTGCCCAGTGCTGCTTCCCAGGCATCCCAGCAGAGAAGGGGAAAGGGAAAAGTGCCAGAGAGCTCTGCCCTGGTGATGGCAGAGCCTGCAAGGAAAATCTGGGTCCCAGAGAGCTCAAATGCAGCCCCAGAGTGAACTGGGGAGAGCCTGGGGCAGGGATGGGGAGTGGGAACCCCAGGAAAGGAGAAAGGGAGAGTGGGAGCCCAGGGATGGGGGAAAGGGATGGGGAAAGGAAAAGGGAAGGGGAGGGAGGAAAGGGAAAGGGATTGGGAAGGGAAATGGGAGTGGGAGCCCAGGGAAAGGGGAAAGGGATTGGGAACCCAGAAATGGGGAGTGGGAGCCCAGGAAAAGGGAAAGGGATTGGGAACCCAGAAATGGGGAGTGGGAGCCCAGGGAAAGCCTTCCTGGCTCTGGATCCAGCCCAGATTTCCCACCCCCAGCACAGGAGTTTGGCTCTCCAAACTGGGAGATGTTCCTGGTCCGGCACAAGAAGCATCCAGAGGAGGGAAGGATGGATGGGGAGAGCCTGGAGGAGCTGGGGACCTTCAGTGGGGGCTTGGGGAGCACCTGGAGCAGAGCTGTGCTCAGGCTGGCTCGGTTACAGGCCCCTTCCTGCATAAAATATTGAAATACAATTTTATCAGCCACTCAAATCAGCAGCTACAAGATGCAGCATGGCGGGGCCAGGGTGCATTAATATTTATTGGCCTTGATTTGTTTAAGGAAATCCACCCAGCTTTGGGTAGGCAATTTCTGTGGAATCAAACTGTGAAAGGCATTAATCACTGTCAATGATGTGTGTAGGGTACACTGAAAATAAAGGAAATACAGGCTGGATAAACACACGCTGTGGGATGGGGCAGGTGTTTGGGATCCAGGGAATCCCAGAATTCCAGCATGGTTTGGGCTGGGAAGGCACCTGAACCCCAAAACCCATCCAGGATCCCAGAGTCCATCATTCCCTGTCACTGAGATGTTTTGGAAAACCCCTTGGCCAGGAGTTTTCTCCTGAGAAGCCTCAGAAAAGCAATGGAAACAAAAATGATCTGATTGTTGGAATGTGCTCTGGAGCTTGCTCACCAACAGGCGCATCTTTGATTGGTTCCTTGTGAATTGTTTTTAATTAATCACCAATCCCAGCCCAGCTGTGTCAGACTCTCTGGTCAGTCACAGGTTTTTATTATTCATTCCTTTCTAACCTTCTGATGAAATCCTTTCTCTTTCTTTGGTGTAGTTTTAGTATATGATATAATATAATTTCGTATGATGTAATTTCATAGGATGTAATATTGTATATTATATATGATAAACAATATATAATATCATATAATTTAATATAATATAATTTAATATAGTGTAATTTCATATAATATATAATATATTGTATATTATATACTATATTATATACTATACTATATACTATATACTATATACTATATACTATATACTATATACTATATACTATATACTATATACTATAATATGTAATCTATAATATATAATATAATATGTAATATATAATGTATAATATGTAATATATAATATATTCATTCTGGTCAGTCACGGGTTTTTATTATCATTCTTGTCTAACCTAATGTCTCCTTTCTCTTTCTTTAGTATAGATATAATATAATATAATATAATATAATATAATATAATATAATATAATATAATATAATATAATATAATATAATATAATATAATATAATATAATATAATATAATATAATATAATATAATATAATATAATATAATATAATATATATAATATAATAATCAGCCTTTGGAGTCAATTCTCATCTCTCACCCCATCCTGGGGACCCTCAACCACCACCACACCCACTGGTGACCACCAGCACTTCCCCTGCGGCAGGAATGGCCCAGCCAGCGCTGCAGGCTGTGAGCCCTGGGGACGCCTGGGGCTGTCCCTGTGTCCCCCTCGGGGGCTCACCCGGAGCCTTTCCCGGGAGGATTTTTGGGAGCAGGGTCCCTGCAATGGCCATGGCCAGCAAGGCTGTCACGAGGGTGCTGAATGGGCATTCGTGGTTTCCATGGCAATTTCCTCGGAGGTTAAGGGGAAATTAGAGACACTTTCATTCTCCCCTCAACATCTTTTTATTGGGCTTTAAATGAGAGTGCTATTAAGAAAGAGAAAGGTTTCAGGATGTGTGTGTTCACAGGGGAGCTAAGCTTTAAACAGAAAAAAAGTGTTAATAAAGCAATTTTAGAATTTAATCTGAGAGTTTATTTTCTCCCTTGCTGCCTTTCCTCCCCTGGGGATAGATTTCCTTCTTGCCCTGCTAAGGATTTAGGATGAAGCCTTTTACGTTTTTGGAAGCAGCGTGAGGCAGTGAGGAGTGAGAGGAGTTTGGCAATGCAGGGGCGAGGGAAATGAGGCTGCCGAGCCCTTGTGTGAGCAGACCCTGGGCACTGAGGGACACCCGCCCTGCACCCAGCCTGCCTGGGAGCCCCAGGCACACTCCAGTAAAAGCAATTTGCACTCTCAGCTCCTCTGCTGGCCCTTCCCAAGCCGTGGAACAAGCCGGGAATGGAAACCCCGAGTGG
This sequence comes from Emberiza elegans, assembly GCA_024865655.1. NCBI lineage: Eukaryota > Metazoa > Chordata > Aves > Passeriformes > Fringillidae > Emberiza > Emberiza elegans. Next base: position 79,812,646 of record JALJVW010000184.1, on the reverse strand, counting down.
TGAGAAAGGCTCTGCCTGGGCTGAGCCCAGGAGGAGGCTCTGGAGATCTCATCAGGACCCTGCTGAGGCTGAGAGCTCTGCTCAGCCCAGGCCCTGCTAAACCCAGGCTTGGTTCAGGGTTTGAGCCCAGCCTGGGGCCCTGCAGGACCCAGCCCTGGCAGGTGTCTCCTGGTCCTGACACGTGAAATGCTGATTTTAACTCACCCTGCCTGGCTGGGGTTGGGCTGGGGGTCCCAGGGATGAGGAGGAGGAGGAGGAGGAGGAGGAGGAGGAAGAGGAGGAAGAGGAAGAGGAGGAGGAAGGAGATTCTGATTTTTCCTCACCCTGCCTGGCTGGGATCAGGCTGGGAGTCCCAGGGATGAGGAGCAGGAGCAGATTTTCCCTGATGGAGCCAAGGTCAGGGCTGTGCTGGGTGGGTTTGCAGCATCCCAAGCAGGTGCAGGGGTGAGGAGCAGGCTGGGCAGGGATTCCTGGACAGAGCTCTCCTGTCCCTGCTGTCCCTGCCCTCTGTCCCAGCTCTGGGCCAGCCCCTGGGTGCCCATGGCTCTGATTTCTGTGCTCCAGGGAGACGTGACAGGGCCCTGCCCATCAGGAGCTGATTTTGGGGCTGATTTTGGGCTCCCCTGCGCAGCCTGGAAGCCACAGCCTGGGAAAGCTGCTGCTGGTTCTGTGCCTTACCTCACAAACTGCCAGACCCTCTGGTTCAGAGCCAGTTCTCCCTTTCCCCTCAAACTTTTGCAGTGCTGGATTAATTAATTTAATTAAACAAAGGTTACTGGCTTGCTGATGGTTGTGAGCACTTGGCAACTGGGACTTGGTGTAGGAGCAAATGAAAATCTCTCACACTTCGTGTCTGGGTTTTGGGTTTTTCTCTCCTGATGTGTTTTGGGATAATGTTGCAATAAAGGAAGGAGCTGGACAGCACCAGGGAGTGCATTACATTACATTACATTATATTATATTATATTACATTCAACCCAGCTGCTCCCTGCCTGCAGCCAGGCTGGGAATGGGCTCCAACATCTGGATCTTGGGAGAACCTTCTGGAAGGTGGAAAAGGCTTCATCTGGGACCAGCAGCTGCTGGGGGTGTCAGGGGCTGCAGGAAAACTGAGCAGATTTGGCTTTTGTAGGGAAAAACACAGGAATGGGCATGAGGGGTGCAGAATTAAACTGAGTCGTATCTATTGACTTCCACATGCAGAATGCCAGATCCAATTAACAATCCTTAATGAGGCTCAAGGAAGGCAGGGGTGCCCTTCCCAAGGACCTGGTGAACTTTGGGAGCTGTGAATTTGCACAGAGCACAGCAAAACGCAGGAATGCCAAGGTAAGGAGTGCGGGAATTCTGCAAACCCACATGGAAAAACCTCTGCCGAAACCTGCTCCAGAGCAAAGCTGCCGGGGAGACCTTGGAAATCCATTTGTGAAGATCAGGTGAGCCCTGAGTGTGTTCCAAGGCTTCAAAATGACTCTCATTAACTCCTTAAACGAGGAAGAGTTCCTGCAGTTTCAATATCGTGCCCAGAGGAGCAGTAAGAAGTGAGATTTAAGGGAACCTGAATCAAATCTGACTTTCATTTCAGCTTGCATATGATCAGGGAGGCAGCAGTGCTGTGTGCCTCGGCATGAGGAGGGTGGGAGGAGAACCCAGAATGCGCCAGAAATCCCCATTAACACCTCTGTCCTGGGGGGATAAAACCCACCTGTCTGCACTGAGGCGCCAGAAAATCCTGGTATTCACCAAAAACCCAGAATGCCCCAGAAATCCCCATTAACACCTCTGTCCTGGGGGGGATAAAACCCACCTCTGTGCACTGAGGTGCCAGAAAATCCTGGTATTGACCAAAAACCCAGAATGCGCCAGAAATCCCCATTAACACCTCTGTCCTGGGGGGGATAAAACCCACCTCTGTGCACTGAGGCGCCAGAAAATCCTGGTATTGACCAAAAACCCAGAATGCCCCAGAAATCCCCATTAACACCTCTGTCTTGGGGGGGATAAAACCCACCTGTGTGCACTGAGGTGCCAGAAAATCCTGGTATTGACCAAAAATCCATTCCAGGTGCCAGGGCCAGTCTGGAGCAGGGCACCTGCGCCCGTGGAGGGATCTGGTGGAGATTTGAAACATGGGATGAGGGATGGGGTTTGGGCTGCTGAACACCCCAGGCACGATCAGAATGCTGGAATTTAAGGCTGGAAAAGCCCTCTGGGACCATCCCAGCCCAGCAGCACCACGGAGTTTTGCTCTAAAGCACATCCAGGGGGTTCCTGGGGTGCAAAGGGGTGCTGAGGGAGCTCAGGGAGCTTTGCTGGGTGGGTTTGCAGCTCCAGGAGTGAGGAGCAGGCTGAGCAGGGATTCCTGGAGGAGTTTTACTCCAAACCCTTCCACCAAACCAGGGCAGCATTTCCTGCTCTGGAATTCCAAATTCCTACACCAAACCAGGGCAGCATTTCCTGCTCCGGAATTCCAAACTCCTACATCAAACCAGGGCAGCATTTCCTGCTCTGGAATTCCAAATCCCTACACCAAACCAAGGCAGCATTTCCTGCTCTGGAATCCCAAATTCCTACACCAAACCAAGGCAGCATTTCCTACTCTGGAATTCCAAATTCCTACACCAAACCAAGGCAGCATTTCCTGCTCTGGAATTCCAAATTCCTACACCAAACCTGGGCAGCATTTCCTACTCTGGAATTCCAAATCCCTACACCAAACCAGGGCAGCATTTCCTGCTCTGGAATTCCAAATTCCTACACCAAACCAGGGCAGCATTTCCTGCTCTGGAATTCCAAATCCTTCCACCAAACCAGGGCAGCATTTCCTGCTCTGGAATTCCAAATTCCTACACCAAACCAGGGCAGCATTTCCTGCTCTGGAATTCCAAATTCCTACACCAAACCAGGGCAGCATTTCCTGCTGCTCAAGGGAAAAGGAGAGCTCTGCTCCCCACTCCAGACTGCTTGTTTTGGCTTTTTTTTTTCAGTTACACAAAACTATCTTCTCTTTCTGCAATGTGAGGGAAAAGCCATATCCCTCCAGCTGTTGAGTTAAGCAGAGTCTTATTCAAATTATGTAGGGGGAAAAAAATGTCATAACATAATGAGAATCAAATGTTGGCTCCGGGCGCCTTCATATTCCAGGGCTTTAAAAACAACAATAGCAACAAAACACTTCAATCTTTTATCTGCCAGTGGAAAATGGTCATTTAAATAAACATTAACTAAGCTGGGGAACTTTGATGTCGCAGCAGCAATTGGTTTCTGACAGAGCAGATAGTTAAAGTCTTATTCTTTTTAATGGGCAGCGTTTTTAGAGGCAGATGAGCTGAATTCCAGCCCGTCGCTGCTCCTTTGCTGGAGCTGGTTCCCCTGGGGAGGGCAGGGAAGGGGTTTGGGCTGGCAGAGATTGAGACAAGGAGCCAAAGCACCCAACTGTGCGTGCCCAGGGCTGGTGTGCAGGAATCCATCTCCCAAACCTGGGGCTGTTTGAATTTGGGAAGCGCAATGTAAGAAATCCCCTGTGGAAGGTCCAGCCAGGGTTGGTGGGCAGGTTGATGGTTGATCCACCTCCCAAACCCGAGACTATTGGATTTTGGGAAGTGCAATTTAGAGAAATCCTTCGTGGAAGGTCCAGCCAGGGTTGGTGTGCAGGAATCAATCTCCCAAACCTGGGGCTGTTGGGCTTTGGGAAGTGCAATGTAAGAAAGCCTTTCCCAGGTTTGGGGTGGCTGGAAAAGGTTCCCAGATTTTGGATGGCTGAGCAAAGGGCCCGGGAAAGACTTTCCCAGGATCTGGGATGGCTGGAATGCCTTTGCAGATTTGGGATGGGTGGAAAGGTTTTCCCAGATTTTTTTTTGCTTTTTTTCCTGCTTTTTGGTGCTTTATTTCCTGCCTTGCCAAGGGCAGTGTCCCACTGAGATGCCAGAAAATCCTGGTATTGACCCAAAAGCCATTCCAGGGTGCCAGGATCAGTCTGGATCAGGGCACCTGCCCCCCACAGCAGGATCTGGTGCAGATTTGCACACTCAGCTGAGCCAGGTATTGGCTGCCCACCCTGGGGCTGCTCACATCTCATTGCAGGGCAGAGCTGTGGGGCCCCAAAGCACAGAAAACACAGATTATTTCTTCCTCCCAACCCTGCAAACCACTGCAGTATTTTAAAATATGGATTATCTCCAACTCCTGCTCCTCTTGATGGTTCCAGCTCATTTGTCTTGCTACTCTAATTTCCTGAGATGTGTGTTTTTTCTTTGCAGGCTGCTCCCTGCACCCCATCAGCTGCAGTTTGTGCACTGTGCTCAACGGGAATCCATGCAGGGGATGGGCAACTTTAATGGGCTTGGGGACTGGAATTCCCTCCTGTCCAGGCACACCCTGGGGTGCAAAGTGGTGCTGAGGGAGCTCAGGGAGCTTTGCTGGGTGGGTTTGCAGCTCCAGGAGTGAGGGCAGGCTGAGCAGGGATTCCTGGAGGAGTTTACTCAAACCCTTCCACCAAACCAGGGCAGCATTTCCTGCTCTGGAATTCCAAATTCCTACACCAAACCAGGGCAGCATTTCCTGCTCCGGAATTCCAAACTCCTACATCAAACCAGGGCAGCATTTCCTGCTCTGGAATTCCAAATCCCTACACCAAACCAAGGCAGCATTTCCTGCTCTGGAATCCCAAATTCCTACACCAAACCAAGGCAGCATTTCCTACTCTGGAATTCCAAATTCCTACACCAAACCAAGGCAGCATTTCCTGCTCTGGAATTCCAAATTCCTACACCAAACCTGGGCAGCATTACACCAAACAAACCCTACACCAAACCAGGGCATTTCCTGCTCTGGAATTCCAAATCCCTACACCAAACCAGGGCAGCATTTCCTGCTCTGGAATTCCAAATTCCTACACCAAACCAGGGCAGCATTTCCTGCTCTGGAATTCCAAATTCCTACACCAAACCAGGGCAGCATTTCCTGCTCTGGAATTCCAAATTCCTACACCAAACCAGGGCAGCATTTCCTGCTGCTCAAGGGAAAAGGAGAGCTCTGCTCCCCACTCCAGACTGCTTGTTTTGGTTTTTTTTTTTCAGTTACACAAAACTATCTTCTCTTTCTGCAATGTGAGGGAAAAGCCATATCCCTCCAGCTGTTGAGTTAAGCAGAGTCTTATTCAAATTATGTAGGGGGAAAAAAATGTCATAACATAATGAGAATCAAATGTTGGCTCCGGGCGCCTTCATATTCCAGGGCTTTAAAAACAACAATAGCAACAAAACACTTCAATCTTTTATCTGCCAGTGGAAAATGGTCATTTAAATAAACATTAACTAAGCTGGGGAACTTTGATGTCGCAGCAGCAATTGGTTTCTGACAGGGAAGATAGTTAAAGTCTTATTCTTTTTAATGGGCAGCATTTTTAGAGGCAGATGAGCTGAATTCCAGCCCGTCGCTGCTCCTTTGCTGGAGCTGGTTCCCCTGGGGAGGGCAGGGAAGGGGTTTGGGCTGGCAGAGATTGAGACAAGGAGCCAAAGCACCCAACTGTGCGTGCCCAGGGCTGGTGTGCAGGAATCCATCTCCCAAACCTGGGCCTGTTTGAATTTGGGAAGCGCAATGTAAGAAATCCCCTGTGGAAGGTCCAGCCAGGGTTGGTGGGCAGGTTGATGGTTGATCCACCTCCCAAACCCGAGACTATTGGATTTTGGGAAGTGCAATTTAGAGAAATCCCTCGTGGAAGGTCCAACCAGGGTTGGTGTGCAGGAATCAATCTCCCAAACCTGGGGCTGTTGGGCTTTGGGAAGTGCAATGTAAGAAAGCCTTTCCCAGGTTTGGGATGGCTGGAAAAGGTTCCCAGATTTTGGATGGCTGAGCAAAAGGCTCAGGAAAGACTTTCCCAGGATCTGGGATGGCTGGAATGCCTTTGCAGATTTGGGATGGGTGGAAAGGTTTTCCCAGATTTTTTTTTGCTTTTTTCCCTGCTTTTTGGTGCTTTATTTCCTGCCTTGCCAAGGGCAGTGTCCCACTGAGATGCCAGAAAATCCTGGTATTGACCCAAAAGCCATTCCAGGGTGCCAGGATCAGTCTGGATCAGGGCACCTGCCCCCCACAGCAGGATCTGGTGCAGATTTGCACACTCAGCTGAGCCAGGTATTGGCTGCCCACCCTGGGGCTGCTCACATCTCATTGCAGGGCAGAGCTGTGGGGCCCCAAGCACAGAAAACACAGAAATTTCTTCCTCCCAACCCTGCAAACCACTGCAGTATTTTAAAATATGGATTATCTCCAACTCCTGCTCCTCTTGATGGTTCCAGCTCATTTGTCTTGCTACTCTAATTTCCTGAGATGTGTGTTTTCTTTGCAGGCTGCTCCCTGCACCCCATCAGCTGCAGTTTGTGCACTGTGCTCAACGGGAATCCATGCCAGGGGATGGGCAACTTTAATGGGCTTGGGGACTGGATCATTCCCTCCTGTCCAGGGACACACAGGGCACTGAGGCAGGGCTGGACATGGCAGAGGCTCCTGGCATAATTTAGAAATGGAAAAGCTTTGATTGTCCCAGCCCCTGCCTCTCCTCCAGCACCCTGGTTTGGTGCTGACCATGGGGATGGGGAGTTCATGGCTGAGCTGGAGGATCTCCCAGGTCATTTCCAGCCTTAACTATTCCACCATGCCAGGGCTTTGCTGGGGCCATTTTTGGCCACATTCTCTTTTCCCAAAGAGTCACCAGGCTGACCCTGCTGTGCCACCCCACAGGAGAGCTGCTCTGAGCACCATGGGCTGCCTGGGCACGTGCATTTATATTTCCCCATTTTTTACCATTATTTTTGAGGTGTGGCATCCTTAATGTAACTTCCATCTCATAAACACTCTGGAGTGTTGCTGCAGAATTTGGCTTTGCAGCAGCACCTGCTCTCCTTGGCTGAGCTGACAGATGTTTCCTTGGCACAACTTCTTCCTTCGTGGATTTGTTTCCAGGGGAAGGCCAGGGCACTGCACTGCTCTCTGCATGATCTCCTCCCCGAGTCCCTGTCCCTGCAGCAATGCCACCTTCAGCGCTTCCCTGCCCGGCTCTGGCACTCCCAAACCCAGCAGAGACTTCTGGGCCCTTTAATTAATGAGATAACAAAAGGGAAAACACCCAAAGAGTGAACCCCGGAGTTGAAGGCTTTATCTGCTTTTTGCAGCTGCATCTTTTCCCTTCTTTTTTTTTCTTTTTTTTTTTTTTTGGGAGCTGCCTTCCCAGCCCATCAATAGCGTTTCTCATTAAATTAAATCGTTTATTGACCGGAGAGCGCCGGCGCAGGGCCCGCGCACGGCACCTTCCCCTGGCAGCAGCCACAGGTCAGTGCTCAGGAAATCAGCTGCTAATGGAGCCTGGGCTCGGGGAATCGCTCTGTGTACCCTCTTTATTTGTTTTTAATTTGGAGCACTGCTAATTCTGTCGCTCCCAATCCCCGTGATGGTTGCAGGGCAGCGCCAGCCCCGTTCTCCTCCTCGCTGAGGAGGCAGCCAAGGGCCCCAGCTCAGGGGTGGGATGGTGCTCACAGGGGTTCTTGGACTGGGGAAGAGATGAGGATCTGACTCCGTGTTTCAGAAGGCTGATTTATTGTTTTATGATATACATTACATTAAAACTATACTAAAAGAGTAGAAGAAAAGGTTCTCATCAGAAGGCTGGCTAAGAATAGAAAAAGAAGGAATGACAACAAAGGCTTGTGTCTCGGCTTTCTGTCTGAGCCAGCTGGGCTGTGATTGGCCATTAATTAGAAACAACCACATGAGACCAATCCCAGATGCACCTGTTGCATCCCACAGCAGCAGATAACCATTGTTTGCATTTTGTTCCTGAGGCCTCTCAGCTTCTCAGGAGGAAAAATCCTAAGGAAAGGATTTTCCATCAAAGATGTCTGTGACACAGGGGTTCAGGCATTCAGGGGCCTTTTCCTGCTCCCCTTCCCCTTCTGCTCCACCAGCAGCACCACCAGGATCCTTTCTCCACTGCCCTTCTGTCACAGACATGTTCCCTCTGGAGGTGTGAGCTGGCCCATCCCAGTTTCCCCCAGTACATCCCAGTGTGCCTGGGGACATTGAGGTGGGAACAGCTCCAGCTCTGTCTGCAGCTGCTCCTGAGTGCAGAACCACGGCCAGGGAGGGTCCTGTGATGCCCCACAGGCACTGGAGGAGTTTTCAGGGACTGGGATCTTTGCCAGAGCCTCTGCCAGGAGGGGAGGCCGAGCTCCCAGTTCCCAGCTCCCAGTTCCCAGTTCCCTGGGCCTGTGTTTCCCTGGCTGCACCAAGGGGCCGTGCAGAACACGTCTGCCTGCAGAGTCACACGCACACGTTTCTCCTCCACAATATTTTGGGAAGCTCCTCAGACGTGTTAGCAAAGCTGTCACTTGCACAAACCTCCCTGCAACCGGAGTGTGAGGTTTTTTTCAGAGCTATTAGTGGAGGGCTAGGGTGGAACCAGCTTGGCAAAGAGGAACAGAAACAAACACCCGTGGACTCCAGAAAGGAACCAAAGGGGTGCTCGAGAGAGGCCACTGAGGGGTTAAAGGTGTTCACACCAGGGGTTCACACTGCCCCAAAGCTGGGGCTTTGTCCAGAGGTTTGGGCACCAAGCAGCTGCCATCAGTCCCAGCCCATCCTGCTCCCCACAGCCCCAGGGGTGACCATGGCACCACCAGGGTGGAATTTTCTGTCTCGGGCAGGGAGGAAGGTGCTGAAGGGCAGGAGGAGCAGGGATGGCACTGGGCAATTTCCTTGGCCAGGACTTTGTGCTGAACTGGCAAGAAACACAACACAAGGAGATTTCAGCTGTTAATGAGGGTCTGGAGCATGCCAGGAGCACTCCTGCCTAAAACTGGGGGTTCTTTGGGGATTTTGGATCAGCACAGGCTGAGGTTGGGCTATTTAAATCCTCAAACATCTCCCAACCCAGGATTCCCCCAGAAGAGAGAAATCTTTGCTCTTCCCTGCTCTCTCTCTGCTTTGCCTGCCCCAACTGAGTTCATTGTCAGTGCTTGTGGATTTTTAGGTTTTTAATGCCAATCAGCTGCAAATCCCAGCTTTCTATTGACTCAGGAAGAAAAGCTGCCTGCTGGACAGAGCCAGGCTGCAGCCTGAGCAGCAGGAGAGCACCAGGCTCTGGCTCAGCTCAGGGCTGCCCTGGGCTGCTCCTTCTCCTCCCTCCCCTGCCCAGCTGGGAATGACTGATGGAATATCCACGATAAACCATCCCCAGCTCAGCCCCTCCCCTGGCAGAGAACAAACCCCAGCTGGGAGTGACCAATGGAATATCCACGATAAACCATCCCCAGCTCAGCCCCTCCCCTGGCAGAGAACAAACCCAAACTGGGAGTGACCAATGGAATATCCACGATAAACCATCCCCAGCTCAGTCCCTCCCCTGGCAGAGAACAAACCCAAGCTGGGAGTGACCGATGGAATATCCACGATAAACCATCCCCAGCTCAGCCCCTCCCCTAGCAGAGAACAAACCCAAGCCTGGGGAGAGACTGATGGAATATCCACGATAAACCATCCCCAGCTCAGCCCCTCCCCTGGCATAGAACAAACCCAAGCCTGGGGAGAGACTGATGGAATATCCACGATAAACCATCCCCAGCTCAGTCCCTCCCCTGGCATAGAACAAACCCAAGCCTGGGGAGAGACTGATGGAATATCCACGATAAACCATCCCCAGCTCAGCCCCTCCCCTGGCATAGAACAAACCCCAGCTGAGGGGTTCCTGATGGAATATCTACGATAAACCATCCCCAGCTCAGCCCCTCCCCTGGCAGAGAACAAACCCAAGCCTGGGAGAGACTGATGGAATATCCACGATAAACCATCCCCAGCTCAGCCACGCTGTCCTGAGGAGGAAGTGCATGAATAAAGCCCATGATCTGCACACCAACAGGAAAAGGCTGAATTCTTCAAATAAATGGCTCCCAACAAATAATTTGAGCGGCTCTCATGAGCGGCTTAGGCCCTCGAGCATGAAGATTATCAGCCCCATGTAATTTTCTCCTGGCTGATGTAGCTGCAAAGACCATTCATATTCATATAAATGTCTAATGTCTAATCCTCTAATCTAATCCTTTTTTTTTTTTCCTGCTCATGCTAAAGCTTCCCAGCCCAGGCTCCAAAGCCCTCTGAGCAATGGAATTATTGATAAATTACTGCAGAGAGGAGGAGCACAGCACAGGCACCAAACCCACCAAGCTCTGCCTCCTCTGCAAGAGTTGGGATTTCTCTGTTGGGTGAGTTTGAAGGACAATTGCAGGTGTTTTCCCTCCCTGGTACTTTCCACACCCTGGCCCAGTGCTGGAGGGAAGTGTCTCCTCCACTTGGGCTTGCAGAGAGCTTGAGGAAAGGTCTCACTTTGTCACAAGTCAGTCAAGCTCAGTTTGTGCAAATTAAAAATATAAACCAGAAATGAAACCCACACAACAAAAATATAAACATTAAAACCAATAAATGCAAACATATAAGGCACAAAAATATAAACATAAAAACAAATACAAACATAAAAAAATCCTCCAAAAAATCATGGAGTGTTTTGGGTTGGGAGTGCCCTCAAAGCTCACCTGGTCCCACCTGTCCACACCTTCCACTGTCCCAGGCTGCTCCAGCCTGGCCTTGGACACTCCCAGGGATGGGACCAGGTTCAGAAGCAGCCAAAGCCCAGCTCCCAAGCCCAGCCTCATTTCTGCCTCTCCCCTGCCCTGTGAGCAGCCCCACATTTATTTATGGACGTTCCTTCTGTGCTCACTCAGGGGGGGAAGGTTTGTACCATGGGCAGGAATTGTAAATCCGGGCACAGCCTGAGCATTTCTATAATAAAAATTATCATCCTGGAGCTGGTTTTCATTTGGAATTAGGCTGAGGCTCATCAATGCATTATCTCACTTAGACCAACAAATAAGCATCAGACAGGAGCCCCTTTCAATCACGGCAGGCTTGGACCAGTGCTGAAATCCTGCCCTAGAGCAGCAGGCTCAGCATCCCATTCATTGCTCCCCAAGGCCAGCCAGTTCTCCATTAACTTTTACCTCCAACTAATAGCACATTCATAAGCAATTTTGTGGGTGACTCTGAGACTTTAGGCTGCTCTGGGGTTTTTTCCCCTTATAAATTATCTTTTTGCTTGATGATATGGAATTATTTAGATGACAACTCCCATTAAAAGAACCTGTGCTCTTACAGGCAATGCCATTTCTTCCCAGACAACACTGCTATAAAATTGTTCTAAATCTACTGAATGCATGGAACAGAGTTTTGCCACGATTAAAAAGGAAGGGAGACTTTTCCATTTGAATATTTCCCTTTTTGATAGCTCAAACACACATTTCCAAGTCAATAAGTTTTCAGCTTTGTTGTCAGATGAAGCTGGTTTGTATTATAATTCTCCCCGTTGCTTTTCACAGATACTGAACGTTTTGTAAATGGAATTTATTTGTAAAATGTCGCTTTCTGCCCTTGATGTTGGACAGAAAGAGCTGCAGGGACAGAGGCAGGGCCAGGAAATGGCCCAAAGGACAAAACCCCTGGAGCTCCTCCCTGCTCAGAGCCCGTGGGGTCCCTGCCCTGCCCTGGTGGGATTTATGCATGGACATCCCAGAAGTGTCACAGACACCTTTTATGAAAAATCCTTTTGCTAGGATTTTCCTCCTGAGAAGCTGAGAGGCCTCAGAAAAGAAATGCAAACAATGGTTATCTGCTGCTGTGGAATGCAACAGGTGCATCTGGGATTGGTATCATGTGGTTGTTTCTAATTAATGGCCAATCACAGCCCAGCTGGCTCAGACTCTCTGGTCAGTCACAAGATTTTATTATCTTTCTTTTCCCTTTCCTTTCCTTTCCTTTCCTTTCCTTTCCTTTCCTTTCCTTTCCTTTCCTTTCCTTTCCTTTCCTTTCCTTTCCTTTCCTTTCCTTTCCTTTCCTTTCCTTTCCCTTTCCTTTCCTTTCCCTTTCCTTTTCCTTTCCTTTCCTTTCCTTTCCTTTCCTTTCCTTTCCTTCCCTTTCCTTTCCTTTCCTTTCCTTTCCTTTCCTTTCCTTTCCCTTCCCCCTTCCCCCTTCCCTTCCCTTCCCTTCCCTTCCCTTCCCTTCCTTCCCTTCCTTCCCTTCCCTTCCCTTCCCTTCCTTCCCTTCCCTTCCCCTTCCCTTCCCTTCCTTCCCCCTTCCCTTCCCTTCCCTTCCTTCCTTCCCTTCCCTTCCTTCCTTCCTTCCCTTCCTTCCTTCCTTCCCTTCCCCTTCCCTTCCTTCCTTCCCTTCCTTCCCTTCCCTTCCCTTCCTTCCCTTCCCTTCTGATGAAATCCTTTCTTCTATTCTTTTAACATGGTTTTATATGTAATTTTCTTTTAATATAATATATATAATAAAATAATACATCAACCTTCTAAACCATGGAGTCAAGATTCTCATCTCCCTCCTCATCCTGGGGCCCCTGTGAGCACCACCACACAGAGGCTCTTCAGACCACTCCCAAACCTCTCTGGTGCTTTCTCAGGCACTTTCAAACATCTTCCCAACTGTGCTCCAAGCCCTGACCTTTGCCTGTGCACGGAAATAAATAGGCACACACAGAACAACAGTCTGTATGGAAAATAGAAATGTTGACATTAATAAATCATTAAAGGATTTTGATGCCCAACAGCAAGCACAGACCTTTCATCCCTCATTTCTGGCTCTGCATCTGGTAACTAACCTTGTGAAAACAAGAAGAAATTATTGATGTTGTTTTAGTGTTCTGTAGATCAAGTGTTGCAGTGAGGACTGAGCTAATATTTTGAGAGGTGAGGGTGGGGTTTGGTGTGGTTTGCTCCATGCTCTGAGTCTTTGGTGGGATATCAAAAGGCCAGGATGAAACCCAGAGAAGGAAGGACTCTGAAATGTGGGCAGCAGAAGGAAAGAACTGAGCAGAGCAGTGCCCAGGTTGGCTTTGCAGAGGGAGAGTTATGGGCTGCAGCTATTCTGCTTTTTGTGTGGTGCTTGGCTTTCAAATGCAGATCCTGGGGATCCATCTCAGCATTACTTGTTTGCTGGTTTCCCTCTCCCTGCATGTGAGAGGACATCGATAGAGTTTAAATGCAAAAATCCATCCACAACCCCTGCACCTCCTGCACATCCATCCACCCTCTGCACTCCTTTATTCACCCTCAGCCTAGCAAGGGAAAATCATAAAAAAACCCATATACAGCCACTTGTGTTTCAAAGAAACAGCAAAAGCAGGAGCTGCAAACCTTACCCTGATTTACATCCCTGGCAGAGCAGCACTCCCCGCTCCAGCCACCTGCAAAGTGAGTTTATAAAGGCACTGCCAGAGCTGCCAGCACAGCTGAGAGGGCCACGAGGGCTCCTATAAACAATATTTTATTGATCAGAGCAGGCAGAAACTCCTGTTATTTACACACAGACTTTTGCACGGCGTTTATCGATGTTCCTGAGGCTTGGAGGAGACGGGGAGGGAGACCTGGGAGCTGGAACCCACCCAGCGGGGGGAGCAGCCCTGGGGAACACAAACCCTTCTCTGGGGAGCTCTGGTCCCATCCTACACCTTCCTTTCAGCTTCCAACAATTATTTATTTATTCACTGGAACCTGCACCTTGACCAGCGCCCAAAATCTCCTCCTGCAGCACCAGACACTCACTGCACCCCGTTCCCCTGGAGCTCTGTGCACAGCCAGGAGCAGAGGGGCAGGTGCAGGAGGACACTGGTGGCACTGGAGTGGCCTTTGGTGCCTGTGGATTTATTTTTATTTTTATTTTTATTTTTATTTTTATTTTTACTTTTATTTTTATTTTATTTTTATTTTTATTTTTATTTTATTTTATTTTTATTTTTATTTTTATTTTTATTTTTATTTTTATTTTTATTTTTATTTTTATTTTTATTTTTTATTTTTATATTTTTATTTTTATTTTTAATTTTATTTTTAATTTAATTTTAATTTTAATTTTAATTTTAATTTTAATTTTAATTTTAATTTTAATTTTAATTTTAATTTTAATTTTAATTTTAATTTTATTTTATTTCTATTTTTTTAATTTATTTTATTTTTTTTTTTTATTTTTTTTTTATTTTTATTTTTATTTTTATTTTTATTTTAATTTTATTTTTTTTTATTTTTATTTTATTTTTATTTTTATTTTTTTTTTATTTTTTTTTTATTTTATTTTTATTTTTTTTTTTTTTTTTTTTTTTTTTTTTTTAAATTTTTATTCCTTTTTCCCTGGCTCCAAACTCCCTCCCCGTGGCTCTGATCTCCTGCCCAACAGCCCTGGGAAGGCTTCAAAGGATCCCAGGTTTGGGCAGAGCTCAGGAAGGCTCTGCCAGGCTTGGATGCTCTGCTGAGGCTCAGCTGAGCCTGGCCCAGGCTCTGAGCTGGGCCCTGGAGCTCATTTCCATGGATGGATCAGAGCTGGCAATTCCTCCAGCACAGACATCCCCGTGGCCTTGCGCCTCCTCTGTGCCTGGGAGAAGCAGAGAAGGATCCTTCAGGGCACAGAAATGTGGGAAATCAGCAAAGGACAGCGTGCATTTGTCCTGAGCCCTGCAGCAGCAGGAGCATTGCTGTTCCCTCCTGCAGCAGGAATTTTGCTGTTTGTTCCCTCCTGCAGCAGGAATTTTGCTGTTCCCTCCTGCAGCAGGAATTTTGCTGTTCCCTCCTGCAGCAGGAATTTTGCTGTTTGTTAAATCCTGCAGCAGGAATTTTGCTGTTTGTTCCCTCCTGCTGCAGGAATTTTGCTGTTTGTTAAATCCTGCAGCAGGAATTTTGCTGTTTGTTAAATCCTGCAGCAGGAATTTTGCTGTTTGTCAGGTCTTGCAGCAGGAATTTTGCTATTCTCTCCTGCAGCAGGAATTTTGCTGTTCCCTCCTGCAGCAGGAATTTTTGCTGTTTGTTAAATCCTGCAGCAGGAATTTTGCTGTTTGTCAGATCCTGCAGCAGGAATTTTGCTGTTTGTCAGATCCTGCAGCAGGAATTTTGCTGTTCTCTCCTGCAGCAGGAATTTGTGCTGTTTTTTAGATCCTGCAGCAGGAATTTTGCTGTTTCCACGGCCACCAAAAATCTCCTTTTTAAACCAAACCCAAAACGTGATGTGCCATGATTGCTCTGTTAAAAACACCCAGTCAGACCTGATGCTTTTTGACCCAGTGCTTTGTCACCAACGAGGTGAGGAAGGGTTTTCCTGCTGCGGGGGAATGATTCGGGGTTTGTGACCCTGCTGCAGTGCTGCTCCTCCTGCAAAGGTGCACAACAGCCCTGGGGAGGGGTCTGGGGGTCCCTGCCTGCCCAGGACTCCATGCCAGCCCCTTTGGAGCCCTCAAAGGTGATGCTTGGAGCTGTCACAGGGAGCAGCAGTTAATGCTCAGATAGGGAGGCTGATTTTTCTCCTCTCTGCAGCCTGTAAGAAAATTAAATTCATGCCCAATGGGCCTAAACATTCTTGGTAGCATTGAAGTGCAAAATTGAGCTAATACCTTTCTGATGTTTAAACAAGTACTCATGATATTTTTATGCCCATCAAGGAGCAGCTCTGGAGCTTTCGGAGCTGCCGTCGTCACAAACCAAAAGGGAGGCCAGGAATAAAGGAAGGGGAAAACCAATCTGTTTCTGGGTGGTGGGGAGTTCTCTGGATAACACAGACAGGATGCAGTGCCAGAGTGCCTCTCTGAGCTTCCCCTCTGCTGCAGGATCACCTCGTGGGGCACACGGGGCTCCTCTTTTCCCCAAATAATCCCTTGGTGAAAACACAGCCATTTCTGCAGCTCTGACCCAACATCCCTCTTCTCCACCTCCAAATTCCTCTTCTGTTCCTCTTCTCATTCTCCAAATCCTCCATCTCCAGGCAGAAGCTGTTCCTGCAGGGAGCCCTGGGTGCCCAGAGGAGCTGTGGCTGCCCCTGGGACAGTCCCAGGCTGAATTCATCAATAAACGAACAATGGCCACTGAAAGTGGGCACAGCCAGGGAGGGAGGAAGGCTGGGGAGGTTTCAGCCCATCCCACCCCAGCCTGTTGGAGCACATATGGGCAGTGTGTCCCTCCCCGAGGTGTGCGGGGAGGGAATCAGGAGCAGATGGGAGCCGGGCTCTCCACAGATCAAAGACAATTACAGGCAGAAAATGGAGCTGCTGATCGCAGGCAGCTTCACTTGGGATGCTCAGCTCAGCCACTGGGATACAGAACATTTGAAAAGGGAGGGCTGGGAGCTGCTCTCCTGGCAGGAGCACCCTGTGCTGCCAGCCTGCTGATTCAGGCATGGAGCAGCTCCTTGCAGACGTGGGGAGAAACGTTTGAAGGCTCAATTTGAGCCGTTTGTTTCTCATTTTTGAGCTCTCATTAAAATAATCTGTCCTGATTGTCTGTGGGAGCTATTTTTTGTTCCTCTAAACGGTTGCAGAAGACAGCAGAGATTAGAACAAGAGAATGAGCCCTGGTGAGGCTGTGACTCATCAAATCCAGGCTCCTGCTCCGTGCTGGCTGCCAGGGTAGGAGCAGCCCCTGGAACAGGGCAGGGACAGGAGGAAACCCAGTCCTGCCCTGTCTGAACACGAGCTTTGGGGAATTTTACCTTCATTGGTGTGGGATGTGACCATCCTGGTCCTTTTACTGATATGGGATGTGACCATCCTGGTCCCTTCATTGATGTGGGATGTGACCATCCTGGTCCCTTTACTGATAGGGGATGTGACCATCCTGGTCCTTTTACTGATACGGGATGTGACCATCCTGGTCCCTTTACTGATATGGGATGTGACCATCCTTGTCCCTTTACTGATATGGGACGTGACCATCCTTGTCCCTTTGTTGGTATGGGATGTGACCATCCTGGTCCATTCGTTGATATGGGATGTGACCATCCTTGTCCCTTTGTTGATGTGGGATGTGAACATCCTTGTCCCTTTGTTGGTATGGGATGTGACCATCCTGGTCCCTTTATTGATATGGGATGTGACCATCCTGGTCCCTTCATTGATATGGGATGTGACCATCCTTGTCCCTTTGTTGATATGGGATGTGACCATCCTTGTCCCTTCATTGGTATGGGATGTGACCATCCTGGTCCCTGCCTGCATGGGGATGCTCTCTGGAAGGGTTTCTCCCCTCTCCAGGGCCACAGCACCAATCTGGGATGAAAAGGCTCTGCCTCCCCATGCCAGGATTTTGTCCCTGCACTCAGAGCCCCAGGCTGGAGATGCCCAGTGCTGCCAGCACCACCACCCCAGGGAAAAGCTGCTTGCAAGGAATTTTCAGGACACAAGCAGTTCTTTCCTATTCCACCCCAAGGAGAAGGTGTTTGCAAGGAATTTTCAGGACACAAGCAATTCCCTTCTATTCCAGCCACGTCCAACCTCAAAACCACCAGGAATTATGAGGACGTGTAAATTCCTTCCTCCATTCCTCCCCTGTGACTGCCCCATCTCCACCACCTCTGGGTATCCTGGTGTTCCTACAAGAGTAATTTCGGTTCCTTTGGAGCTCCTGACTCAGACCCAGCCTGAGCCTGAGCCTGCTGAGCATCCCCAGGGGCTGCAGGGCTCTGCCACTCCCCAGGAAAAGCTCAGGGGTTCCTGGGGCACAGCTGGCACAAAGCCTGACCCCTCCTGGGGCTGCTGAGCCCTGCCCAGACAATGCCTGCAGGAGGAGCCCTGCAGGGGCTGGGATGTCCCAGCTGCACCTCTGGGGTTCCCAGATCACCCCAAGCTGGGCCACTGGAATGACAAAATGCCCAACAGCCTCTGCCATTAATTAACACTCAGGGGCCAGCACCTTTCACTCCCGGCACAAAGGATTTCCACCTCCTACTTAATTTCTTCTCCTCCTGTCTCCACAAACCCACAGAAAACGCCTTTTGTTTCAGTGCCAGCCTACAGAGGGGCTGTTTGTTCTCTGGCCATTTAAATGTCCCTATCAGTGACATTTTTAAAGCTATGAGAAAGGATTTTAATTGGCTGGAATGCTGATTGCCATAACAACTGGCTAATGAACCATCTGTTAGCATATGTAATATTTATTTATACATTTCAGAGGCTCAGCTCCAGCTCTGGCCGGGCTGTGCTGGGAGGGCAGGGCAGCCCTGGCCCCGTGCAGATGGGCAGGGGGCACAGGGGGACCCCAGGGACCCCCAAACTCAGCCCTGCAGAGCCAGCAGAGCTGGCAGCTTGGCCCAGCCTGGGCTGAGGAGCTCCCCAGCACACAGGGCACCCTCCCCTGCCCATGGGGACAGGCAGGGCTGGGAAATCCGGGAAAAGATGGGTTTGGGACCGGCACAGTGAGGGTGGGGAAGGGCTCTAAGTTAGCATATGCAATATTTGCCCAAACACCCCAAGCCCTGAACGGGCTGTGCTGGGAGGGCAGGGTCCTGGCCCTGCAGGTGGGCAGGGGGCCAGGGGCTGAGGGACCCCCTCAGCCCTGCAGAGCCACCCTGGCCTTGGCCCATGGGGACAGGCAGGGCTGGGAAATCCGGGAGAAGATGGATTTGGGACCGGCACAGTGCGGGTGGGGAAGGGCTCCGGGGTCTCTGGGCTCTGCCCAAACACCCCCAACCCTGAACACACCAACCCTTGTCCCTGCCCTGCAGGTCAGCCTGGGCTGAGGAGCTCCCCAGCACACAGGGCATCCTCCCCAGAGGAAATGGGGACAGACAGGGCTGGGCTCCAGGAGAAGATGGATTTGGGACCCACAGTGAGGGTGGGGGGGCCCAGAGGGGCAGGGCTCTGCCCAAACACCTGGCCTGGTGGGAGGAGGAGGAGGAGGAGGATGATGAAGGTGAAGATGAGGAGGAGAAGCAGGAGCAGGAGGAGGATGGGGATGAGGATGAGGATGAAGACGGGGATGATGAAGATGAAGATGAAGATGAAGATGAAGATGAAGATGAAGATGAAGATGAAGATGAGGAGGATGAGGAGGATAAAGATGAGGATGAGGAGGATGAAGATGAGGATGAGGAAGAGGAGGAGAAGGAGGATGAGGATGAGGAGGGGGACCAGGAGCAGGAGGAGGATGGGGATGAGGATGAGAATGAGATTGGGGATGAGTATTATGAGGATGAGGAAGAGGATGAGGAGGCTGAAGATGAAGATGAAGATGAAGATGAAGATGAAGATGAGGATGATGGGGATGAAGATGAGGAGGATGAGGAGGATAAAGATGAGGATGAGGAGGATGAAGATGAGGATGAGGAAGAGGAGGAGAAGGAGAAGGACGATGAAAATGAGGATGAGGATGAGGAGGATGAGCAGGATGAGGATGCTGCGGGGGCACCAGAGATGCGTTTTTGAGGATGAGGAGGATGAGGATGAGAATGAGATTGGGGATGAGTATTATGAGGATGAGGAAGAGGATGAGGAAGAGGATGAGGAGGCTGAAGATGAAGATGAAGATGAAGATGAAGATGATGAGGATACTGCGGGGGGACCGGAGCTGCATTTTTGAAGATGAGGATGAAGATGAGGATGGTGGGGATGCTGCGGGGGGAGCGGAGCTGCGTTTCTGGGTGTATCTTTAGCCTGTTGATGAAGAGCGGGAGGAAGGCAGCGCGGAAAGCCCCGCTCACACGAGTCACATGCATATGCAAGAGGCTCCTAATTGCCTCTCTTTAGAAAGGAATCATCGGGGATTTCACAAGGCACATTATAGAACCTGACATGCTTATTTTTCCTTTTATTATGTTTGTAAGCAGTGATCCTATTGAAAAGAAAATCAAACCCTATTTTTGCCAGTCACAACCATCTCCCTTTCACTTTCTGCCGGCTTTATTTTATTTTATTTTCCTTTCTTTCCATCAGCTGAATAGAGCAGCATTTTCATGTGTATTAATTGCCCTGTAAAATGCCCTCGAAGTCATTAGAATTCCCCATTCAAAACTATTATCTGTGCCATTATGTCTTTGCATTATATTTATTTAAATGTGGCTCTGAATTAGCTTATTTTTAACAGCTAGCCATGCCTGAAATATTGTTCCAGGCCAAGCTGTTCTCAAATCTTGATTTTTTAAAAAATGATAACTTCATAGAAACTCTTAGCACGTTATCCCGAGTGGAATCACTGTTTTAGACATTTAACCCTCTTTCCTTTTTCTCTGTTTTCAGAGGGATTGGAAGCTGCCCTGCAGGATTTTTCCTACGGAGCACCAAGGTTTTCTCCTCCCAGAACTGACAGCTGTGGTTCGTGGCTCTCACCCGGAGTTAAACCTGGTGATTGCAGGGCTGGTTAGGAGAGAAACGCACCAGAATTCCCTGAAATCAAGGCCAAGTTGTTCTGTTTGCTCAGAACATGCACGGATTTCCCACCCGTCCTGGCGGGATTTTGGGAAGAGGAGGGAGCAGCCGGATTGTCGGGAGCAGGATGAAGGCAGCGCTCCCTTCCCCTGGAGATGCTTTGTGGCTGCGTTTCCAGCTGGGAAGGGCAGGGCTGGAGCGGGGATTTGGTTTCCTGCCCCATTCCCTCCCTCCGAGCACAATTCCCAGGCCTGTCCGTGCCTTTCCAGCCCTGCCGGGCTCTGGCACTCGTGGGCTGAGCCCAGGGAAGGGCTGAGAACGAGGAGCCGGACCACAAAGCATCCCCTGCACCATAAACCAGCCCCTGCACCCCAAACCATCCCCTGCACCCCAAACCAGCCCCTGCACCCCAAACCATCCCCTGCACCCCAAACCAGCCCCTACATCCCAAACCATCCCCTACACCCTACACCCCAAAGCATCCCCTGCACCACAAATCATTCCCTGCACCCCAAACCAGCCCCTACACCCTACACCCCAAACCATTCCCTGCACCCCAAACCAGCCCCTACACCCCAAACCATTCCCTGCACCCCAAACCATTCCCTGCACCCCAAACCAGCCCCTACATCCCAAACCATCCCCTACATCCCAAACAATCCCCTGCACCCTAAACCAGCCCCTGCACCCCAAATCATCCCCCGCCCCCTCTGCTCCCCTCCCTGCCCTCAGGGCCATCCCCGCGCCAGCACCGAGCCCTCCCCTGCCCTCGCATCATTTCCATATTTAATGGGAGCAGCCGCTCCGCGTCCGCCCTCATTAACCGCCGCCGCAATTAGCGGCTCGCCCCGGGCCAGCCCGTGCCGGGCCCTTTGTGCTGCCGCTCCCAGAGGCAGCAGGAGCCGCAGCCAGGCCCGGCCGGTGCCCCGGGCACGCAGCGGGTGTGCCAGGCTGTGCCAGGCTGTGCCAGGCTGTGCCAGCTCCTGGGGACCGTCCCTGCTGGCCCCAGGGCAGCGCAGCTCTCGCGGATCGCAGGGATGCTCTGGGAATGTTCATCCCCTGAGGTCCCTGCCCGTGGATCCCAGGGATGCTCTGGGAATGTTCATCCCTGTGGTACCTGCTGGCCCCGGCTCATCCCAGGGATGCTCCGGGAATGTTCATCCCCTGAGGTCCCTGCCCGTGGATCCCAGGGATGCTCTGGGAATGTTCATCCCTGTGGTACCTGCTGGCCCTGGCTCATCCCCGGGATGCTCCGGGAATGTTCATCCTGGTACCTGTGGATCCCAGGGATGCCTGGGAATATTGATCCCAGGTCCCTGCCCATGGATCCAAGGGTTGCTCTGGGAATGTTCATCCCTGTGGTACCTGCTGGCCCTGGCTCATCCCAGGGATGCTCTGGGAATGTTCATCCCTTCGGTCCCTGCCCGCTCTCCTGGCCAGGGTTTTGTGCTTGGGGTCAAGGCTTTAACCCCATCGGGTGCTTGGCACAGTGAGGGCACAGCCGGAGCTGTTCAGGACAATTTGGGAGCGTTCAGGAGAGTTTAGGAGCATTTGGGACAGTTTGGGAGTGTTCAGAACAGTTTGGAAGCGTTCAGGACAGTTTGGGAGTGTTCAGGACAGTTTAGGAGCATTCGGGACAGTTTGGGAGCATTCAGGACAGTTTGGGAGCATTCAGGACAGTTTGGGAGCATTTGGGACAGTTTGGGAGTGTTTGGGACAGTTTGGGAGCGTTCAGGACAGTTTAGGAGCATTTGGGACAGTTTGGGAGCGTTCAGGACAGTTTGGGAGCATTTGGGACAGTTTGGGAGTGTTCAGGACAGTTTGGGAGCATTCAGGACAGTTTGGGAGCATTCAGGACAGTTTAGGAGCATTTGGGACAGTTTAGGAGCATTTGGGACAGTTTGGGAGCGTTCAGGACAGTTTGGGAGCATTTGGGACAGTTTGGGAGCATTCAGGACAGTTTGGGAGCGTTCAGGACAGTTTGGGAGCATTTGGGACAGTTTGGGAGCATTCAGGACAGTTTGGGAGCATTTGGGACAGTTTGGGAGTGTTCAGGACAGTTTGGGAGCATTCAGGACAGTTTGGGAGCATCCAGGACAGTTTGGGAGCATTCAGGACAGTTTGGGAGTGTTCAGGACAGTTCAGGAGCATTCAGGACAGTTTGGGAGCATTTGGGACAGTTTGGGAGCGTTCAGGACAGTTCAGGAGCACAGCCCTTTGTTGTTCCACAGCCAGCTTTGCACAGGGCAGCAGGGAAATCTCCCCATTTGAATCCCCTCCGTTCTCACCGGGTCCTTTTGAATATTTACGAGCAGGAGCAGCGCTCAGATCCTATCTGCTGTTATATCCTCCTTCATTTCCTCTCCCAGGGCCGGATAACACTGACCCTCACGGGCCTGCAGAGTCTATAAAAGATGGACAGATACTCCTGAGGCTGCCACGAGCTCCTGCTTTGCCATCCTGCCAGGATTCCCTGTAATTTTTCCCCTTTATTACACCAGGGCTGCTTTTTTTACACCAGGAAATGCCTTCGTTATTGGGGCAGAGCGCAGCTCATGGGGTTTAACCCTTGGGAGCGCCACAGCTCCTGCCTGGGATGCACCCAGGAGTGACCCAGCTGCCATGGAAGGACCTCAGCCCATCTCTGGGGAGACCAGCTCCCACCCAGCCCCACCAGGGCTCCCAGCATCACTAAATGCCCATTTTTCTGCCACTAGATGGAGTTGGGATGGAGTTTGGACAGCTGCGGCTGGCTGCCCCATTGCCAGCCCGGATTCCAGCAGGTTTGGGGTCTGGGCTGTGGGACAGGGGCAGGGATGGCTGGCAGCCCCCTGGGAGCCCAGGGTTTGGGGTCTGAAATGCCATAAATGCCACCCCAGTGGGGCTGGGCCCTTCTTGGACATTGGCTGGGGGCTGTTTACAGACACGAACGGGACGGGGCTGCTGTGCAACGTGCCTCGAGCTGTTTGATTTTCCAGCATCAGCCTCATTCCATGGTTGTGACAATGGGAAGATGCCAGCAGCTCACATTCTAGCAGCAGACACAGAACTCAATGTTACAACTCACTTTAAAAGTTTTTTGACCAATCACCCAAAGCAAAAGCACATTGACAGGATTTATATCGGTATAGTATATATTCTATATTGACAGTAGTTCTATCCAACCACCATAAGCACAGGTACCTTTGGTTAAACAATGCTTGCTTATTTCAAATACAATACCTGCTTGTAAGCCTTAAAACACAACGCACAGAGCTCCATTATTAAGCTTTAACTTTCTTAATATCTTGCTAGATAAACTTTCTGTAGCTTAGAGAGCTATTCAGACAAACGTTAATACACAGACCATTGTTCTATTTGCTTTTGCTTTTCTACAGTTCAAATACTTTTTCTGCTGACCAATCTCACGGCTGCTGCTTAGCTCTGCTCATAGTTTTGCTGTACCTGAGGCCTGCATCTTGCAGCTTTCCCAAACCCCTCTGATTCTGTGGATTCCCACATTCTCCAGGGGCCACAGGTGGCTCCTCGGCATGTTCAGGGACACGGGATCTGTCCCCAGCCTCCCCTGCCCCAGTCCGCTCTGCTGGGCCACCCCGAGCCTGCACCTGCCTTGGGAGTTCTATAAAATAATAAATATCAATCACATTGGGCAGGATATTGATCCGCAGATTTCACTGACATTTACAAATAAATGATGTATTGCAGTTTTCATTTTGCTGGCTGGGCTGACCCTCATGGCCTTTACATAATTTACTTTTGATTAAAGAAGTGCTTTGACGCAGAGAACCAAAAAAAAGAGAAATCGATACAATTATGAGATCAGCTTTAAAACAATGTGCTGTGGCAGGGGGGGAGAGAGAGGCAGAGCCTTTGGAGAGGCTCACGTGGAGCTGGGATGGCTGAAGACATTTCAGAGATCCAGAGATTTCCTCCTTTCTGGGAGCTGGGAATGGGCTGAGCAGCACCAGGATTGCAGGTTTATTTTATTCCAGGGGCAGGAATGGACAGGAGGAACAGCCCCACTGCCCCTGCCCTGAGCATTTTGGATTCAGCAGGGTTGGAGCTGGGAATGGGCTGAGCAGCACCAGGATTGCAGGTTTATTTAATTCCAGGGGCAGGAATTGTCCCCCCAGGCAGAATGCACAGGAGGAGCAGCCCCACTGCCCCTGCCCTGAGCATTTCAGGATTCAGCAGGGTTGGTGATGGGAACGGGCTGAGCAGCACCAGGATTGCAGGTTTATTTCATTCCAGGGGTAGGAATGCACAGGAGGAGCAGCCCCACTGCCCCTGGCCTGAGCATTTTGGATTCAGCAGGGTTGGTGCTGGGAATGGGCCGAGCAGCACCAGGATTGCAGGTTTATTTCATTCCAGGGGTAGGAATGGACCCCACTGCCCCTGCCCTGAGCATTTTGGATTCAGCAGGGTTGGAGCTGGGAATGGGCTGAGCAGCACCAGGATTGCAGGTTTATTTCATTCCAGGGGCAGGAATGGACAGGAGGAGCAGCCCCACTGCCCCTGCCCTGAGCATTTTGGATTCAGCAGGGTTAGAGCTGGGAATGGGCTGAGCAGCACCAGGATTGCAGGTTTATTTCATTCCAGGGGTAGGAATTGTCCCCCCAGCCTGAATACAAAGCTCCACTGCCCCTGCCCTGGGCATTTCAGGGTTCGGCAGGGCTGGTGATGCACACAATGCCCACTGCAGCTACAGGGAAGCCAACTCTGTCAGCAAATCAGGGGCTGGCACGAGCTAATGCGCTGCCATATGTTCATTAAAGCACCACAACGTGCAAAGTAATGGTGACAGTAGGTTAAAGTCATATTCTGGTGAACAATATCCAAAAATACGATTTTTTGGCAACCGAGCTGCGAGCATTATACATAATTAATGAGTGTTCTTGCACTTCCTATGCCCTTGCACACAGGGAATAACCACAACCTGTTTGCATTTTGAGGCATGAAAAACCCCCACGCTCACTCCTTCCACTCCTCCCCTGCTCAGCAGTGCCTCACGACTCCAACTTCTTCTGCCTTCTAAGAAAATTCGGGAGGAAAACGTGGGATTTGGGAGCTGAGATGGTGCCAGGCTGGTCAGGGATATTTGGGGATTCATTTGGGAATTCGTATTTGGGTGCTCTGAGAGCTGAACAGTGCTGCAGGGGAAGGGAAAAAGGGACAAAAAAATGGAATTGCAGAGCTGCAAGGGAAGGGAAAAGGGAAAAAATGGAACTGCAGGTGACACCCAACAGTGCTGCAACGGAAGGGAAAAGGGACAAAAAATGGAACTGCAGGTGACACTCAATGGTGCTGCAAGGGAAGGGAAAAAGGGACAAAAAATGGAATTGCAGATGATCCCAGAGAGGCAGTGGTGCTCCTGCTCTCTCTGCATTGTTTGGGGATTCCAGGGGAATTCCAGAGAGGGAAAAGCCCCCAGGAATTCCAGGAGGGAGAGGATCAGCCTTGGTGTCACCAGTGACTCTCCATCCCTGAGTCCCACTGCTCCTCCAGCCCTCCCTGCTGCTATCCCAGGGTCAGCATCCTGCAAATCCTGCATGGATGGGCAGGAAAGGCAGAGCTGTCTGCTCCCACAGTGATGGGGAGGAAAGGGGGACCTGTCTGTGCTCCCACAGTGATGGGGAGGGGAGGAAAGGCAGGAGCTGTCTCTGCTCCCAGTGATGGGGAGGGAGGACCACAAGTCATGGTTGCAAAAAAAAAAAAAAAAACAACAAACCAAAAAACCAACCAAAAACCTCAAGACTAAACAAAAGCCCCAGATCTACATCCATAAAATCAAATAAATACAAATGCAATGACTGATCTGAAGGAAAACAATCAGCTGCGAGCCAGTTTATTCAATCTGCCTAATGTGAGGAGGTTGCAAACATCCCACTGTTTACCCTGACTTTTTTTTTTTTCCCTTTTGGCAGCAATAAAAACAAATAAAGCAGAACCACTTGCTATTCAATCTGAGGTCTGACTGTACCCGGAGAATCAAAGCCAGCAGCAGAGGGATGGAAGACATTTGGCCCAAACCCTTTTTTGCGAGGAATCCTGCAACGTTTCCTCCTTGTAAAGTGCATTTAGGAGGATTTTTTCCTCACGGTGATTCCCTCCAGGCTGCTGCAGAACCCGATCCCTGCTGCTGCCTCCTCCTGTCAGGGATCTGGGGAAGCAGGAGGTGTCCCCTCACACCTCAGGGCAGTGCACGGATGCTCCAGGATGGATTTGTGCTCCCAAACTCCTCCCTGGCATCGTTAAGCTCAGAAATCCTGGCTGGGCATCCCCGAGGAGGTGAAACCCAGTCACTTGTGAGCAGCGAACAGCAATAAAAGGAGGATGAACACTCCCCAAGTGCTTCCTAAACCCCGAGTTTGCCATGCAGCCCGCGTCCCCACGCAGTGACGGAGCTGGAACAGATGGAATTCATGGGATTCTCTCTCTGCCCTGTCTCTGTTTGAGACGAGGTGAGCAGATCCCTCAGGGGAGGAGCAGCCAGGGCTGCTGAGCTGGTGCCAGGCAGCTGGCTCCTGATGGATGCTGCTCTGGGTGGGCATGGCCGGGCTTTCTGCCCCTGGGGCTGCTCCTGAGAGCGCAGCTCTGTTTGAATATTAAAATCAATCTGTACTCACACAACTTTTGCTTGAAATAGACTTCATTTAAACCTCGTTTTAAGGGATGAGGCAGAAAAGAGGTGGGATGAGGCAGAAAAGAGGTGGGATGAGGCTTGGAGGATGTGCAAGGTGTCCCTGCCCATGGCAGGGGTGGGATGAGCTGGGGTTTAAGGTCCTTTCCAAGCCAAACCCTTCCAGAATTCTGGGAGTGCAGTGAATGCCTGAACTCTGCCTGCACACAGAGCAGCCCCTGCCCGTGAGCCCACAATGGTCCCAGTCCCACCAGCACAGGGCTCTGGCTCTGCCAGCCAGGCCCTGGACCAGCGCAGGGAAACCTGGAACAGCCCAGGCACAGCAAACAAGAATGCAGCAGGAATTCACACGGACAGGTGAGGATCAGCCTTGGTGTCAGGTGACTCTCCATGAGCGGAGTCCCACAAATCCTCAAGCCCTCCCTGCTGCTATCCCAGGGTCAGCATCCTGCAAATCCTGCATGGATGGGCAGGAATTCCAGCTGTCTGCTCCTACAATGATGGGGAGGAAAGGGGGACCTGTCTGTGCTCCCACAGTGATGGGGAGGGGAGGAAAGGCAGGACCTGTCTGTGCTCCCACAGTGATGGGGAGGAAAGGCAGGACCTGTTTGTGCTCCCACAATGATGGGGAGGAAAGGCAGGACCTGTTTGTGCTCCCACAGTGATGGGGAGGGGAGGAAAGGCAGGAGCTGTCTGTGCTCCCATTTCCCTCACCACAAGTCATGGTTGCAAAAAAAAAAAAAAAACAACAAACCAAAAAACCAACCAAAAACCTCAAGACTAAACAA
The DNA here is from genome assembly GCA_024865655.1 of Emberiza elegans. NCBI lineage: Eukaryota > Metazoa > Chordata > Aves > Passeriformes > Fringillidae > Emberiza > Emberiza elegans. Next base: position 79,785,006 of record JALJVW010000184.1, on the reverse strand, counting down.
AAGCCCCAGATCTACATCCATAAAATCAAATAAATACAAATGCAATGACTGATCCGAAGGAAAACAATCAGCTGCGAGCCAGTTTATTCAATCTGCCTAATGTGAGGAGGTTGCAAACATCCCACTGTTTACCCTGACTTCTTTTTTTTTCCCTTTTGGCAGCAATAAAAACAAATAAAGCAGAACCACTTGCTATTCAATCTGAGGTCTGACTGTACCCGGAGAATCAAAGCCAGCAGCAGAGGGATGGAAGACATTTGGCCCAAACCCTTTTTTGCGAGGAATCCTGCAACGTTTCCTCCTTGTAAAGTGCGTTTCTCTTTTTTTCCTCACGGTGATTCCCTCCAGGCTGCTGGCAGAACCCGATCCCTGCTGCTGCCTCCTCCTGTCAGGGATCTGGGGAAGCAGGAGGTGTCCCCTCACACCTCAGGGCAGTGCACGGATGCTCCAGGATGGATTTGTGCTCCCAAACTCCTCCCTGGCATCGTTAAGCTCAGAAATCCTGGCTGGGCATCCCTGAGGAGGAGGTGAAACCCAGTCACTTGTGAGCAGCGAACAGCAATAAAAGGAGGATGAACACTCCCCAAGTGCTTCCTAAACCCAGAGTTTGCCATGCAGCCCGCGTCCCCACGCAGTGACGGAGCTGGAACAGATGGAATTCATCTTTTCTCTCTGCCCTGTCTCTGTTTGAGACGAGGTGAGCAGATCCCTCAGGGGAGGAGCAGCCAGGGCTGCTGAGCTGGTGCCAGGCAGCTGGCTCCTGATGGATGCTGCTCTGGGTGGGCATGGCCTGGCTTTCTGCCCTGGGGCTGCTCCTGAGAGCGCAGCTCTGTTTGAATATTAAAATCAATCTGTACTCACACAACTTTTGCTTGAAATAGACTTCATTTAAACCTCGTTTTAAGGGATGAGGCAGAAAAGAGGTGGGATGAGGCAGAAAAGAGGTGGGATGAGGCTTTCACTAAGGTGTCCCTGCCCATGGCAGGGGTGGGATGAGCTGGGGTTTAAGGTCCTTTCCAAGCCAAACCCTTCCAGAATTCTGGGAGTGCAGTGAATGCCTGAACTCTGCCTGCACACAGAGCAGCCCCTGCCCGTGAGCCCACAATGGTCCCAGTCCCACCAGCACAGGGCTCTGGCTCTGCCAGCCAGGCCCTGGAGCAGCGCAGGGAAACCTGGAACAGCCCAGGCACAGCAAACAAGAATGCAGCAGGAATTCACACGGACAGGTGAAGAGCAGGAAAATTCAGAGGAACTCTGAACGTGCGGCCCCCAAATCCAAACCCTGTGGCTCTGGCCCCCAGCTCACTGCCAGCTGCAGGTATTGACCCAGAGCAGAATATTCCAGCAGCTCCCTCCTCTTCCGCGGCTGCTTCTTCATGGCTGGGCCCTGAGCTTGCAAGTCCGGCTAGGGAATGACGCCTGTGTTTGCCAAGGTGTGAGTGAGACATTTCCAAGCTCTGCAGTTTCTGGAGGGGCAGAGGCTGTGCCAGCCCTCCCGAGGAGCTGTTGGCAGCGCGGAATGTCAGGGGCTCTGCCCTCCATTCTTTTCCCAATCACAGCACAACAAAGCCGTCTGCGCTTGTGAAATGTCACCGTGCCTGCCCCGGCCCTGCTGCAGACAAGGTAATTATCCTCCCTGTCCCCCTGCTCCTGCAGCTCGGCTCGGGTGAACTGCTGTGCCAGCCTGGCAGGCAGGGGCCCAGCAAATGGCTCCCGATTTTTCTCCATTTCCCCTTTTCTCCTTTTCTCCTTCTCTCTCTTCTCTCTCTCCTCTCTCTTCTCTCCCTTCTCCTTTTCTCTCTTTTGTCTTTCTCCTCTCTCTTCTCTCCCTTCTCCCTTCTTCTTCTCTCTCTCTTCCCTCTCTCTTCTCTCCCTTCTCCCTTCTTCTTTTCTTCTTTTCTCTCTCTTCTCTTCCTTCTCCCTTCTTCTTTTCTCTCTTTTCTCTCTCTTCTCTCTTTTCTCTCTCTTCTTTCCCTTCTCCCTTCTTTTCTTCTCTCTTTTCTCTCACTCCTCTCTCTTCTCTCCCTTCTCCCTTTCTCTCTTTTCTCTCTCTTCTCTCCCTTCTCCCTTCTTCTTTTCTCTCTTTTCACTCTTTTCTCTCTCCTCTCCCTTCTCCCTTCTTCTTTTCTCTCTTTTCACTCTTTTCTCTCTCCTCTCCTCTCCTCACAAACAATTCCTGGCAGCGAGAGTGAAACCGTGCAAAATACTCTAATACGCATAATTTAAACCTGTTCGTTTTCTTTTTATGGCAGCTTCATATTCGGCGTTCAGGGGAGACAGGGCGGCTCTGGGGACACCTGGGGACACCGGGGACACCTGGGGACACCTGGGGACAGAGGAGGGGTCACCCGGCCACCTCGCTCCTCTCCTGTCCCTGCTGAACTCTGGCACCTGATACCAACCCTAAGTTAATCAGGCTGCTGGAAAAGCCCCATTTGCAAGGGAGGAGAGCTTATCTTTCATTTTCCAGGATCAGTTTTGCAGCGTGTTGATGTATTTATAGTTTTAATACCCACCCATAAATGCCCCCTAAGCAGGGAATATTGCACCTCTCGATTACTGTTATTGCTTTATTGCTCCTGGGAACCATAAATTAGCAGCTTCCCCCAGCAATGCTCACAGGGCACAGAATTACATTACAATGTACACACACAGCAGCCCATTAAGGCATTGCCATTCCATAAAAGTCTTTATAGTTTTTAAGTGTACACCTATAAGTGTTTCAATTAAAGAACTACATGCTCGCCTGGTAATTGCCCTCCCATTTGTGATAGGGCTCCATAGCAGAAAGAGGAAGAAGCAAGACTAAAAGGTGGAAAATTGGAATATAAAACACCGAATATGAAGCTGCCATAAAAAGAAAACCACAGGTTTAAATTATGCTTATTAGAGTCGTTTGCATGGTTTCAGTCTCTGCCAGGAATTGTTTGTGAGGAGAGGAGAGGAGAGGAGAGGAGAGGAGAGGAGAGGAGAGGAGAGGGAGGAGAGGAGAGGAGAGGAGAGAAAGAGAAAGGAGAAAAGAGAAAAGAGAGGAGAGGAAAGAGGAAAGAGGAAAGAGGAAAGGGAAGGAAGGAGGGTTTGGGAAGGGAAGGGAAGGGAAGGGAAGGGAAGGGAAGGGAAGGGAAGGGAAGGGAAGGGAAGGGGAAGGGAAGGAAGAGGGAAGAGAAGGAAGGAAGGGAAGGGAAGGAAGAGAAGGAAGGAAGGAAGAGAAGAGAAGAGAAGAGAAGAGAAGATGAAGAAGAGAAGAGAAGAGAAGAGAAGAGAAGAGAAGAGAAGAGAAGAGAAGAGAAGAGAAGAGAAGAGATGAGATCCCTGGATGAGATGGAGAAGAGAAGAGAAGAGAAGAGAAGAGAAGAGAAGAGAAGAGAAGAGAAGAGAAGAGAAGAGAAGAGAAGAGAAGAGAAGAGAAGAGAAGAGAAGAGAAGAGAAGAGAAGAGAAGAGAAGAGAAGTTTTTCTTCTCTCCCATCCCAAGTTCCTGAGTTTGGCAGGGATTCAGTAGCTGGGATGAGGATGGTTTGATCCCTGGGATGAGGATGGTTTGATTGCTGGGATGAGGATGGTTTGATCCCTGGGATGAGGATGGTTTGATCTCCAGGATGAGGATGGTTTGATCGCTGGGATGAGGATGGTTTGATCTCCGGGATGAGGATGGTTTGATCGCTGGGATGAGGATGGTTTGGTCGCTGGGATGAGGATGGTTTGATCTCCAGGATGAGGATGGTTTGATCCCTGGGATGAGGATGGTTTGATTGCTGGGATGAGGATGGTTTGGTCGCTGGGATGGATGAGGACGGTTTGATCACTGGGATGAGGATGGTTTGATCTCTGGGATGAGGACGGTTTGATCTCTGGGATGAGGATGGTTTGGTCGCTGGGATGAGCATGGTTTGATCTCCAGGATGAGGATGGTTTGGTCGCCGGGATGAGGGTGGTTTGGTCGCTGGGATGGCCCGGGATGAGCGCACAGGCAGCAGCAGAGCCCAGCCCAGCGCCAGGCAGGCAGACCTGTCGGAAGGATGACATCTTGTGGCAGGAGGGCTCCGAGGAGCGGGCACCAATTAAAGCTGCAGATGAGGCTGCAGCAGCATCCTGCAAGGAGCTGGGGGCCCTGGCAGCCCCCGAGCTGCAGAGGAACCTCCAGGCAGCTCTGCCTTGGTCCTGGAGGCTTCAAGGTGCAGGGAAGGGGTTTGGGAATTGCCTCACCTGGCAGGGAGACCCTTCACAGCCAGAGGCTCAGGTGAGCTCTGCTGCCCTTTTGGGGTCACAGCCTCCAAACTGAACCTGGGAAATGGCCCTTGGGTTTCATTCCAGCCAGAACTGGGGGTTTGGGGGTTTTCAACCCCACAGAAACCTGGTTTCTGTAACCCAGTGTCTCTAAGGAGTGCACGGAGCTGAGCTTGGAAGGTTCTGGAGAATTAATAAGGAAATTCATCACAGAACCACCCCTGAAATGGTCTCAGCTCCTCAGCAAACCTGATTTTACTGCTGAGTTTGGGAGAAAATAGTCTTATTTAGATATAAGTGTGGCGTCAGAACCAAAATGTGACTTTTTGCAGCCTGTGGAGACTCCCTGGCACCAGTGGCAGCTCCTGCAGCATTCCCAGGTGTGATTCCTCAAGGATCAGGATGGAAGGGAGAAGTGGGCACCCCTTGATAAGGAGCAGACATTAATTAGTGCTCCATGACAATGGAATTCAGCTGGAATAATGTATGGAGGCCACAGGAAGAGCACAGGGAGATCCATCATGGTTAATGTCATTACAGTGCATGTCAGAGGAAGCAGTGATGATTTCCCACTTACTGTGGGATGGAGCGCAATCCAAATGCAATTGTGGCTGCATTGCCTGGAACATCTCGTGGAGGAGAACTGGCAGGAAAAGCAGAACTCACTCCTCTTCCATGGCTGCTTCTTCATGGCTGGGCCCTGAACCTGCAAATCCAGCTTGGGAGCAACACCTGTGTTTGCCAAGGTGGGAGTGAGACAGATTTTCAAACCAAATATTCTGTTTCATCCTCCCTCTTTAAGGCTGTGAGGTGTTTGGATTTAACAGGGAAGGTTCTGGCATACTTTTGGTGGGACCGTGCTCACAGGGGTCCCAGGGTGAGGGAAGAGACGAGGATCTGACTCCATGTTTCAGAAGGTTTGATTTATTATTTTATGATATATATTACAGTAAAACTATACTAAAAGAATAGAAAGGATTTCATCAGAAGGCTGGCTAAGAATAGAATAATAAAGAATGATAACAAAGGTTTGTGGCTCAGCTCTCTGTCCGAGCCAGCTGACTGTGATTGGCCATTAATTAGAAACAACCCCATGAGACCAATCCCAGATGCACCTGTTGCATCCCACAGCAGCAGATAACCATTGTTCACATTTTGTTCCTGAGGCCTCTCAGCTTCTCAGGAGGAAAACCCAAGGAAAGGATTTTCCATAAAAGATGTCTGTGACACTTCTGGGCTGACCCTGGAAAGGCAAACCAGCTCCTGGAGGCTTTTTCTCCTCCCCATCAGACATTCGTGTCCCACCCTCCTTCCTGGCGATCCTCTTCACCCGCAGATGCTGAGCCTTTCCCAGGGGAGGTTCAGGTCCCACTCAGTCCCATTTCCCTGCAGCTAGGGGCTCTGGCTGGGTCTGGCTCTCCCCATGGGCCCTGAGAGGCAGAGCAGGAATGCTGCCCCTAAGGAATCATTTATCCTCCGGAATTAAAGCTCTTCCCTTCAGAAATAACAACTCTGCCAGACCCTTCCTGATATTTCTTCAACAGGAAAAATGCCTCCTTCAGAGTTCAGTATTTGTCTGGATGGTTTAAAGCATTCCAGAGCAAAACCCATCCAGCAACGTTACAGGAGCAGATGCCCTGCTCAGGGAGAGGATTTTGCAGGGAATTGTGCAGGATTTATCCCCTTCTTCCCCACCCAGGGCTGGGTTTCAGTGAGGGCTCCTTGGGAACAGAAGCCAACAGGTTGCTGTAAATTCTCCCTCCTTTGCCCACTTTGCTGTGTGCCAGCAGAACTTCCAGGAGCCTGCTGGAATGTTATCCTACATCATCACACATCCCCTTTTGAAATAATAATAAAAAAATATCTACAGGGATTTATTTTCCTTTAAATATCTATAAATCAGCATTCATTGAGGCACTATAAATTCTAATTCTCTAAAGGAAATAGTGTCTAACATTTGCAGCTGATTCCATTCCAGTCTCACACAGCTGCTCCAGGGCTGCTTTGTCATTGAAATAAAAACTCCGAGGTTTCCATTAGCTTTAGGTCTATGAAAAGAAATACACTTATGTATCTTTTAGAAGATTCTAAATAGTTATTATTTATTTATGCAGCCCTGGAAGCTTGCTAGGCATTTCACAGGCACGCACGGAGGGCTCAGACTAAACCACAAACAAATAAATCCAGCAGAGAAGAGAGGGAGAAACAGAATTTCTGCTCTCGGTGCTGTCACTCAGTGACACAGCGCCCTGCCTCTGCCTCTTCTCCCGGGGTCGTGTCTCGTTTGCTGCTGCTTTGTCTTTTCCAGCGCCATTCGGGCTGAAGCAGGGCCGCCTCAGGGAGGTGCAGGAAGAGCAGAGGTGCAGTTCAGGGGAGGTCAATGGCAGAAAATCAGGCTGCTGTGGGCTGGGAGGGAGGTAAAGCCCACCCAGGGCCATGGCAGGGATGCCTCCCCTGTCCCAGCCCGGCCTGGGACCTGCCCTTGGTGTTCCAGACCTTCCCATGCTCAGGACACTCCACTCTGCCACAATGCAGATGAAGAATCCTTATTTTTCATTGATTTTTCACTCCCTTGCCCGTTTAACAGCTCCAGGTCTCCTCCCTGCTGTCATGCAAAACAAAACTCTGGACAAAAGTCTCTCCTCCTTTGAAGGAGCTAACGAAAGCCAGGGTGACATTTATGGGTAATTAAAGGCAACTCTGATGAGCCCAATAGTTGCAATTTCTCCTTTCAGCAGAAGAAGCCTTTTGAATCCAGGTCATCTTTGGTCACCAGCTTTAGAGCCGTAACAATTTCCCCAGGAACACTGTCAGAGGCTGTAAACTTTAATGACCTTTCCCTTTCTGGGGCCTTGTTCTTCCCCAGCTGTAATTAAGCAGGGGCGTGTGTATCTATGCATTTAAAGGATAAAAAGGATTCATATTACAATAAAAATCATCTCTGTGCTCCCCAGTCCAAACTCCAGCCTCAGCTGTGGCCAGCAACCCAAGAGGAGTCATTACTGTAACTAAATTAGAGCGTTTGTTTTCCTTCCCTCAAATCCAATTGTGGAGGAGCTGCTTTATTGCAAAACAGACATTAAAATTCCAGCTAGACCTCCGAGAGAAAGTAATTTCTATTTTATCAGCACTGTAAAGCTGTCTTTATGTTCTGAAGCAGGAAATATTGCAGGGATATTTATAGCTGCAGCACCAAAGCCAGTTTGAATAGAAATGTTACTGCGGTCGGCAGAGCTGTCACATTGCTCAGTGGAGCAGGGAATTTTAGTGAATTTGTGAATTACCCTTTCAGTCTTGACAAGTCTTTCAGCGAGCCTGGTGTGTGTCTGGAGCTGCTTTGTGCTTCCTGGATAATGATTAAAGACTGGGATTGCTCCAGGAGGAGATCTCTGGTACCTCAGGGAGGAGCTGCTCCCATCCCCAGGGAACCCCGGGCTCCCAAACTCTGCTGTGCCCCCAAACTTTGCTGTGCCCCCAAACTTTGCTGTGCCCCCAAACTTTTTCCTGTGCCCCAAACTTTTTGCTGTGCCCCCAAACTTTGCTGTGCCCCAAACTTCACTGTGCCCCCAAACTCTGCTGTGCCTCCAAACTTCGCTGTGCCCCTCAAACTTTTTGCTGTGCCCCCAAACTCTGCTGTGCCCCCAAACTCTGCTGTGCTCCCCAAACTCTGCTGTGCCCCCAAACTTTGCTGTGCCCTCAAACTTTTTCTGCTGTGCCCCAAACTCTGCCCCCTGTTGCTCCTCACCTGCACAGGTGATGCAGGTTCCACCCTGCTGGCCCCTTTTCCCAAAGGATTAACAAGTTTTTCCTTCCTCACCTGTGTGGTGCAGCAGGAACTCTGCTCCATCCATCTCAGTCCTGCGTTGCCCAGCTGGACAAACTGGGACAAACTGGGACAAACTGGGCCTGGAGGGAACAGAATCATTTGTCTCTGCAAGCTCTCTGCCTTGGTGGCAGGGGCTGGGGAGTTCCTTGGGTTTCCCAGTGTCCCCTGACCCCCCTGGCCTTTGTAATTATCCAGCACTGCAAATTGGGGAGAATCTAAATGAAATCCTTCCTGTCCCGACTGAAGCATCCATCCACCCTGCAAACACAGCAGGGCTCAGCCCCACAAATGTTCCCTTGGTGCTGGGGACAAAATAATCTTTATTATTAATTTTATTATTATTATTTCTGCTGAAACCCAGAGCAGCCAGGCTGAGCCTCCCAGTGGTGCCTCAGGTGAAGATTTACCTGAGCTGGGGACAAAATAACCTTTATTGTGCTGCTAAACCCAGAGGCAGAGCCCAGAGCAGCCAGGCTGAGCCTCCCAGTGGTGCCTCAGGTGAGGATTGAGTCTCCCAGTGCTGCAGGAACCTCAGGGTGCTGGGATTCGGGGTCCTGGTCTGAGCAGGGTTGGGGTCAGGGTCTGGTCTGGGTCAGGGGAACCTGGTCTGGGCAGGGTCGGGGGGGTCTGGGTCAGGGTCGGGGTCCTGGTCTGGGTCAGGGTTGGGGTCCTGGTCTGGGTTAGGGTTGGGTTCTGGTCTGGGTTGGGGTCGGGGTCCTGGTCTGGGTCAGGGTTGGGGTCAGGATCCGGATTGGGGTCAGGTCCTGGTCTGGGTCTGGGTCAGGGGGGTCTGGTCAGGATCCGGATCTGGGTTGGGGTCAAGGTCCTGATCTGGGTCAGGGTTCTGGTCAGGGTTGGGGTCAGGATCCGGATCCGGGTCAGGGTTCCGGTCTGGGTCAGGGTTGGGGTCAGGATCCAGATCCAGGTCAGGGTTGGGGTCAGGATCTGGATCCAGGTCAGGGTTGGGGTCAGGATCTGGAGGTTCCGGTCTGGGTCAGGGTCAGGTCCTGCCTGTCCTGCTCCCCCCAGGCAGGCAGAGCCCAGCCGGACCCAGGCTGTGTCTCCAAACCCCACAGCTGGCTGTGCTGAGAGAGAGGAGGAAAATCCCTTCAGGATTGTAGGGAAGCGTGTTTGGAGTGTCAGTAAGTGAAACAGACCCCGAGTCCTCGCAGGACAGCAGCTCCAGCAGTAAATGTTATTCCTGATGGGTTTCCACTTTACTCTGAGCTTGATCTTTTGCCTGATTTGATTTTTGTTCCAACTTGCCATTTCCCTCCTTTCACCTTTTATTCTCCTGCTTCTTTTTCATCATCACTCTCTCCCATAAATCTGTGTTCTCCCACCTCTCTTCCCTGCCAGCTTCACTTCAACCCTAAAATTCACTTTCCAAATCCCACTAAATCTTAGTCCCACCAAAACCACCTGTGGACCACCCTCCCTGTCCCCTTCTCCCAAATGTTTGGGTTGGTTTGGGTTTTCCTACCTCATCATCCTTTTGCTGTTATCCGTTTATGCTGATTTAATTGCTGATTAACACCCGAGTGCTTCCCCAGCTCCCCTGGAGCCCCTGAGCCCCCCAGGGCCATTTCGGGTGCTGAAGGAGGAGCAGGTTTGTACCTGGGGGTGAGGGGGGATCCTGGAGCCCCTGCATGGTTGATGCAATCACATCCTGCTGGGAATGCAGGCAGGAGCCTCAGCCCCCCCCTGGATGTGCTTCCCAAGGATCTGATCATCATCAGCTCTTTGGCAGGAATTAGCTGCCTTTTCATCCTCTGCCCCTTTCTATCTCCACTCCATGAATTTTCTCTTGTGTTTAGCAGAGCCATTTATAAAATCCAGGTTCCCATTGATCCCCAAGGAGAATGAACATTGATGCACTCCTGTGTCCTTCCCTGCTCTCCCCACGTGGCGAGGAGAGGCTGAGATGATTTTCTGGGTGTGCTGCTGCCCCTGCAATCGAGCCCACAATCAGGTCACACTAAATTAAACACAGATCTATCTCTTCTCCTGGCCTGCTGCAGGATGCTGTGCCAGGCTGCCCCTGGGGAAGGCACATCCCTCCCTTAGGTCAGGAAAAGCCAAATTCATTGGGGCCAGGAGTGAATTGGTACCCAGGGAGCACCTGAGCAGCTGGAGATGTTTCCCAGTGAGAGCTCTGTCACAGACAACTTCTCATGGAAAATCCTTTCCTTGGGATTTTCCCTCCTGAGAAGCTGAGAGGCCTCAGGAACAAAATGCAAACAATGGTTATCTGCTGCTGTGGGATGCAACAGGTGCATCTGGGATTGGTCTCATGGGGTTGTTTGTAATTAATGGCCAATCACAGCCCAGCTGGCTCAGACTCTTTGTCCGAGACAGAAGGTTTTGTTATCAATCTTTACTATTCTATTCTTATCTAGCCTTCTGATGAAATCCTTTCTTCTATTCTTTTAGTATAGTTTTAATGTAATATATATGATAAAATAATAAATCAAACCTTCTGAAACATGGAGCCAGATCCTCGTCTCTTCCCCAATCCAAAACCCCTGTGAGCACCATCACAGAGCTCTGTGCTCCAGGGGAGTGAGGTGGGACCTGCTGTGCCTGAGAACCCCAGGAATGGACAGATACAGAAACCAGAAATAACCTGAAATCACCTGAAATAACCCCATAAATTACCTTGGATGGCCCCACCCTGCCCTTCCAGAAACCAGGGACCAGAGGAGGGCTGGGATTGGGACTGGGAGGGGCCTTAAATCTCACCTAGTTCCAGCTCCAAAAAGTCAAATGTACACATCAAATCTGTGTGTGATGGGAGGTATAAACACATCTGGGGGTGTCCCAGGGCAGGCTGGAGCAGCCTGGCACAGTGGAAGGGTCCCTGCCCATGGCAGGATGTGGGATGGGATGGATGGGATGGGATCCATGGGATGGGATGGGGTGGGATTGAAGCTCCTTCCAACCCAAACCCTCGTGGGATTCCCTGTGAACATCCGAACTCCTTCACCCCACTCCCACTTCCCCTCATCCCTTGGGGAGCTGTTCCTCACGAGCAGCGACCAGGAGCTCCCAGCAGGTCCCACCAGCCCTGCCACAGGAAGAGCTTTGGAGAACAGGGAGTGGAAGATTCCTCACAAAACCTCTCCAGATCAATTGCTGCAATTATTCCTTGAATAATTCCCCAGCCGTCCTTCAGGCCCTGCCTGTTCCCCCTTCTGAGGCTGTCCAGCTTTAGGATTTACAGCTGACTGTGGACACAAGATTTAGGGTTGCACCCTTAGGAAACTCATCTGTAGATGGTGGCGAAGATAAAGGGAAATACAAAGGACATTAAGATTAAAGGAGCTGATCTGCTGCTCATTACTGCTCCATCCATTTCCTGGGCAGCTGTGACAGGGCCAGCCTGGCTGGCACACAGGCTCCTTGTCCCCTTGTCCCGCGTGACATTTACAAACTGCCAGGCACCAGGAGGGATGGAGCAGGGAGCAGAGCCTCATCCTGCCTGCATTAATTCAGGTTCAGCCCCTGCACTGCCAGGGGAAGGGATAACAGAAGGGACAGGAGGGTTCATAAGCTCATAAATATGTGACAAGCAGCCTTGTCTTGCTGCTGCTCTGAGCAGTTGATGTGTAATAGACTCCCAAACACAGCCCCAGCTCGCTCCTTTTTATCAGCCCTCATTTCTCTGCTGACAAAAAAAATTATCAGCAAAAGGCAAAAAACGGGAGCTGTTTGCTGCAGCATTAATTTTAAACATCTGGAACGGGCTGTAATGTATGCAGATGTTTTGTAATGGAGACAGGTTACAAGGAGAATCCAATCCATCGCGCGCTGCCTGCGCTCATTAATTTGAGTTGACATCTGCCGGGTCTGGAGGTGAGCGCGGTGCTCTGCTGCCATCCAGGCTGGGACAATGCTCCATCTGCTGTGCTAACGCAGCCCAGCACCCCCTGCCCCTTCAGCCGCCCTCGACGGGAGCAGCCCTGGGAACGCCGGTCCAGATAAAACCGGGCTTAGAGATGGGCCGGGTCTAAATATCCCCCGCAGCACGTGAAAAACTGCTGAGGAATGCCAGCTCAGCCAAGCTGGGAAATGTCTCATCGCCACGCAGCCTCCGTGCTCAGACATAATTTGGGGTTTGTTTCCAGAGGAGCTGTTTAGTAGCAGACAGTTGGAGGCTGTGCTCACAAGTCCAGGAATAAAATCCTGCTCCAACCTGTTAAGCCATAACGGGCATGGGGGGCCCAAATGAGGGATTCACACACACACACGGAGCCTTTTGCCAAGGATTTCTGACATTTCCAGAGCGGGTTTGTGGTGTTCGGATGAAAATGCGGCCAGCAACAGCAGTGATAAGGAAATTAAAAATAAAATCAGAGTTCCTAAATTCACTAAAAATGGGAATTGAAGGAGCTGAACTTTTCGTGTTTGAGGCAGGGACTTCCTGGCTTCAGCCAGCTCAGCTCCAAGGTCAGGAGCTCCCGGCACCTCCCCAGCTCAGAACTGGTGCACAATTCTCCAAACACATGGAAGCAGCTCACCATGGGATCCCCTTCACATCTTTGCCTCAAAAATCCCTCCCTAACTTAGAGAACTTCTGCAAATCAAAGGACAACCCCCATTTGAATCTGACCATGAGCTCTGCGTTCGGGACAGGAAAGCCAGAGGAGAACGGGGCAGCACAGCTCTCTGACTGCCCAGAATTCCCTTTAGTTTTGTTTTTTGGAAACCCCCCCAGAGCCACACAAACCCTGGGCACAATCTCAAACATCACCGTGGGTTTTTCTCCTCATTTGCTTTTAAAAATTGTTCTGTGATTGAATCCCCGGGGATGCTGAGGGCAGGGAATGTGCTCTGCATGCCGAAGTCCCTCCGTGAGGCTGTGGGGAGAAAGGAGCAGCCCCACTCCCACGGGAGGAACTGGGTCACACGTCAAACATTTCCAAACACAAGGGGGGGAAAAATCAGCTCAAGGCAACTCCTGGAAGAAAAAGAAAAAAAAAAAACAAACCAAAAAACCTTTGGGGACTCAATGAAAAATTGCCACCAAATGAAAGCATTACAAGAAAACAGATGGAGAGAAAGAGAGGAACATCAAAAAAAATCAAATGACATGTTTAAAAGGGCAAAACATCAATACTCCCCAGAGAACTGATAAAATGTGTCATTTGAAAGGATGCTGTAAAGCAAAGAAATCACGAAATGCATCATGACTATGAAAGGGAATAAGAAAAAAAAAAAACCCAGCACCTGCATTTACCTTTATAGATGGTTTCAGCAGGCAGGAAATTAGATTTGCTCTCCAGGCTGGGTGTGTATCTATGGAAATACAGAAAGGCAGAGGCAGAGCTGCTCACAAAGGCTGGAGTCATTAGAGGGTGTCAGGATGTGACACAGAACACTGGCAAGGGCTCCTCAATTACCTTGATGGGAGTTCAGGAGTGGCTGCTGGTGCTGAGAAATCCCCAAATCTGCATTTCCTGGGCTTGTTTCCTCCTGAGCTGGGGGTGCAGGTTGGGGGGGACGCTCAGCTGTGGATCCACAGGCAAATTGAATATGAAAAGCAATTAATTAAAGCACTCTGATGATGAAATCCAACCCTGGTGTTTACCCACAGGATCTGTGGGAAGATGCTCTGACCGCATTATCCAGAGTTTAAGGAATGAGACCTGAGACGTTTCAAATATGTGCAAATTTACCTTTTTTCCCCCTGCTAGAGGGATTAATTCTTTCATTTCTTCTGTGTGCAACACTCTTAAAAGTCAAACTGAATCCTTCACAGGAAAAAATGAGGGCAGCTTAGGGATGGAGCCTGGCCTGTGCTGCTCTGTGTTCATCACCCTCATTTTTATCATCAGCACCTGCAGCCACTTCATTCATCAGCTGCAACAGGTGCTGAGCACTAGAAATGAGCTATGAAATCACGTTTAAAGGTGGCTATTCCCCACTCCAGGTGCCAGGAGGTGCTCTGTGGTAACTCAGCACATCACTCTGGATGTCCAGAGCCACCGAGAGAACCCTTGGGGGGCTTGGAGGTGCTGGAGTGTTGCCAAGAGCACCTGGTGGCTTCTCTTGGACCCTTTTAGGGATCTGCCACCTGTGTGTGGGGACATGGGAATCACTGGGGTTTGAATGGTTTGGTCACAGGGTGAAAATGTAGATTTTGGGATTTTGGTACAGGGGGGTTTGGGAGACAAGATGGAGGAATCAGGGCCTGTCTCGTGGTTCTTTCCTTCTTCTTCTTGTCATCCACCTTCTGTGTGATGTGGGCACATTACATTGGTTCTTAGTGAACGTGCACTGTGCAACAAGGGTGAAAGGTATTGGGGAAAAAAGGTAAATATGATATATGTAGTTTGTAGTATAAAAGAAACACCGCCTCGTTAGGGGGAGAGTGCCTCAGACGATCCTGCTAAGCTGACCTCGGCAGGGCAGGAGAAAGAATTTTATAGATAAGATAAAATAAACAACCTTGAGATCGCGAAATGAAGAGCCCTGACTCCTTCTTTAAGCGCCGGGCTGGGAAAAGAGACTCTGGAACCTTTCTCGGGTCGCTCAGATAAACCGATGATCCCGCAGTGCTCAGAGGGCTGGGCTCCACAGGCAGATCCCTCCCTCCTCTTGCAGGTGCCTACAGGGGGTGGCAGCCTGGGGAGGAGCTGGCACGGAAACGGGGGCAGGAAAAGTTCTTGGCCAGCGCAGCTGAGGCTGCCCTGACCCCTGGGAGGGTCCAGAGCCAGGCTGGGGCAGCCTGGGGGCAGTGGAAGGAGCCCATGGCAAGGGTGGGATGAGCCTTGAGGTCCCTGCCAGCCGCAGCTGTTAGCGTTCAGAAACCCACAATCACGTAAGCCATTGTATGCAGGTGCTTTTATTAAGAGCTCTGGGTGCCAGGGGTATATTTCGACCCAAATCTGACTCCGACCATACAGTCGGGATGAACATGTTTTTATATTCTATCGTTATATAACTTTCATGTTAATTATAAACTTATATTGTTCTAGTGTATACATAGATTTCAGCCAAGCATAGCCCCCCTGAAATTTCCAACACAGTTTCTCATGATTCTTCTTATGATTATATAATAATTATATTTAATTACTAAACAATCATCACATCTAACAATTATTTATCATACTGCTTACGCAGGAGCAGTGATCTGACAAAACACAAAGCCTAACATTTTCAGAGCCTATCTTTAACATTTTCCCAGGGCCCCACTATCACAACCACCCCTTGATTCCAGGGCAGAGAAATTCCAAACTGCACAGCCAAAGCTGCCTGGAGCTGCCCTGCACAGAGGAAGGAGGGGAAAGCAGAGGGGTGCCTGATTTCTTGATGGTTTCCCTCTAATCCCAGGGGGATGCAGAGTTTGCAGGGCCATCAGCTGCTCTCCCTGCACAGAGTGGGGATCAGGAGGGGCTCAGCCCTGCTGCAGCTCACAGGACTTTGCACAAACCCACCCTGGGATGCTCACCTGGTGCCTGGATGAGGGGCTGGGATGCCTGGTGAGCAGGAGGGTTTAGGTGGATTGCAAACAAACCACAAGTGTTGAGCCCTCCTGGAAAATCAGCTGGGTTTGCTGAAAGGGCACCCCAGCAGCAAACAAAGGACTTGGGGCTCACATCCAAGGCAGGGAAAATGGCAATGGCAATGACTGGGGTCTGCACCCTCTTGGAAAACAAAACAATTAATGATCAGGAGCTGTGGGCTCAAAACACTCAGGGTGCACTTGCACGTTCCAGAATGGATGGGATGTAAATCTCATTTTAAACCCAACTGCCAGCATGGAAGGGTTTCACTTCAGAGGAAAGGAAAGGAAAGGAAAGGAAAGGAAAGGAAAGGAAAGGAAAGGAAAGGAAAGGAAAGGAAAGGAAAGGAAAGGAAAGGAAAGGAAAGGAAAGGAAAGGAAAGAAAAGGAAAGGAAAGGGAAAGGAAAAGGAAAGGAAAAGGAAAGGGAAAGGGAAAGGCTGCTCCTCACACCCCTCAGAGCAGGGCTGGAAGCCCCAGCCTGACCCCAGGGATGCTGCAGAGGGGGATTTGCACACCTGGAGCACAGGTCCAGCTTTAACCTGCCCTCATCCATCACTGATTGGCTCAGCTCAGCTGTCACTGCCCAGCTGCTGCTGCTCTGCTGCCTGCAGCCCCTTTGCCTCTGAGTTATTGAAATGCAGGAAGTTCCTGAGCCAGCTGACAAATCTGACAGGCTGCAGGCCCCCACCTGTGGCTCTGCAGCTGCTTTGTGGCCAAGAGCCCCTGGCAGGGAAGGGGCAGCACTGGAGATGAGATAACGAGGCAGGGACTGGTGCTGCCAGTCCGAGCTGGAAAACCAGAAACCAGGAATCAGAACCAGGGATTCAGAAACCAGGAATCAGAACCAGGGATTCAGAAAATCAGAAAATCAGAACCGAGGAATCAGAACCAGGGATTCAGGAATTCAGAAACCAGGAATCAGAGCCAGGAATTCAGAAACCAGGAACCAGAACCAGGGATTCAGAAAATCAGAACCGAGGAATCAGAACCAGGAATTCAGAAACCAGGAATCAGAACCAGGAATTCAGAAAATCAGAAAATCAGAACCAAGGAATCAGAACCAGAAATTCAGAAACCAGGAATCAGAACCAGGGATTCAGAAAATCAGAACCAGGAATCAGAACCAGGGATTCAGGAATGCAGAAAATCAGAACCCAGGAATCAGAACCAGGAATTCAGGAATTCAGAAACCAGGAATCAGAACCAGGAATCAGAACCAGGAATTCAGGACCAGGAATTCAGAAAATCAGAACCAGGAATTCAGGAATTCAGAAACCAGGAATCAGAACCAGGAATCAGAACCAGGAATTCAGGACCAGGAATTCAGAAAATCAGAACCAGGAATTCAGGAATTCAGAAACCAGGAATCAGAACCAGGGATTCTAGCAGAGATCTGTTTCACTAGAACTGATGTGGTTACAATACAAGCCTTGATTTTTACCAGTAAATGTTCCCTGGGAAAACAAACACCTTGCCCCCAAATTCTGGCCCAACTCACATGGATTTTTTCAGGGCCAAGATTCCGTTTCATTCCCCACGGCTGCTCCTCTGGCCCAGGCAGGAGCACCTGGGTCCCTCAGCTCCCAGCCCGCTCCCGTGTCCCTGGCTGATATCCTGGATTAGAGAGCCAGGAATTAATTTCAGCAGCACAATTCCAGCACATAAACTGTGCTGCTTGTTTTCAGATGCCATCATTTAGAGAATGTTCAGGGGAATTGTAGAACAGGATTCACTTTATGATGCGCGTGAAGTCGGCGCTGAATCCCAAATGAGCTGGGTACCACATGCTAAAGTGTGTCAGCAACACCTCAGTGAGCAGAAATATGAGCTTTTCTCTGTCTCTGAGACACCTCTCCTCGAGTGATCCATGGAGTGGCATCCTTATCAGCCCAGACAGAGCAGAGGAGATTTGGTGACAAATCTGTCACTTGAGAGGGCTTTGAGACGCGATTCCAGCTGGGAGCAGCAGCAGGTGGAACAGGCTGGGGGCTCAGATCAGCACTGCTCAGGGCTGGAGATCAGATCAGGTACTGAGCCCACCTGGGTCTGCCCTCCCTGCAGAGATTGAACCCACCTGAGAGCCCAGCTCAGCCTGGGACCCAAGGTTCTGAAGATTGAACCCACCTGAGAGCCCAGCTCAGTTTGGGACCCAAGGTTCTGAGATTGAACCCACCTGAGAGCCCAGCTCAGTTTGGGACCCAAGGTTCTGAGATTGAACCCACCTGAGAGCCCAGCTCAGCCTGGGACCCAAGGTTCTGAGATTGAACCCACCTGAGAGCCCAGCTCAGTTTGGGACCCAAGGTTCTGAGATTGAACCCACCTGAGAGCCCAGCTCAGCCTGGGACCCAAAGTTCTGAGATTGAACCCACCTGAGAGCCCAGCTCAGTGTGGGACCCAAGGTTCTGGAGGAGTTGGTGATGAGAAAGAAGCAATGAAATAACCTGTCTTCCCTGACCCCACAAACCCTCAGCAACCTCAAAGGGATTCATCCCAGACCCCACAAACCCTCACTAACCCCAAGGGGCGCCATCCCAGACCCCACAGCCCTGCAGGAGCAGCTGGGCTGCCTCACCCAGGGCTCTGCTGGCCCTTTTGGACTCAGTTTTTGCCACTCTGTCGTGCCCACAGCCCCCTGCACCCTCCCTGTTATCCTCAGGAACAACATTTCCAGCAGGACTCTGCAGATCCCAGACAGGGAGACTGTGAATATTTCAATCTTGTCATGTTCAAAAGCTTTATTTATGTCAAAAAAGAGAATCTAATTTAGTGCAGGGCTTGGTGACAAGCTCTGGTGACAAGGCCCAGTCCTTGCCAGGAAAGCGCTGATGAGAGAAATCCCAACTTGTGGGAGCTGCAGGCTCTTCCTCCAGGGAATGTCAGTGCCAGGTGAGAGCGGAGCTGTTCCCATCACAGGGGTTTGATCTGCACAGAAATCTTTGAGTCTGCCTGCAGCACAAGCGATGATAAAACAAAGCTTAACCTTTCCCACAGCGAAAGGCAAGTGGGTGCTGCTGCTCCTGCCTCTGCCTGGCTCCTTTTTCTCCAAAATCCGGTGAAGCTGGGACAGTGGGGATGCAATCTTTAACTCTTTCCACCTCCCCTGGGGATTCAATCCAAGTTTTGGCAAGGCAAGGACCAGAAAAGGTCACCAGCAGCTCAAAAATGCTGATTTTACCCCAGTGCCAGCCCTGTCCCAGCTCCCCGTGCCCCCCTCCCACAGCTGCACCCGAATTGTGGCAGGACCCCCTGCCCTCCCTGTGTGCCACTAACGAGCACAGCTGAGCCAATTAACAACCCTCGTTAGCTTAATTAGGGGACACATGCTTTTAATCACAGCTAAGAATGGGGAGGGACTGAGGAGCCGGTTCAGAGCTGTGCAAAGGCCGGTGTCAGTGCAGGGAATTCAATTTAAAAGGGGGAGTAGAGCTCTGCACTGGCATTGCCTGGAGGAGACATCCAGAGGGGCAGAATTGCACAGGGGCAGAATTGCACAGGGGCAGAACTGCACAGGGGCAGAATTGCACAGGGTCAGAACTGCACACCAAGCACAGGGACAGAATTGCACATCAGTACAGTGTCAGAATTGCACAGGGATAGAATTGCACACCAGAACAGGGTCAGAATTGCACAGGGATAGAATTGCACACCAATCACAGGGACAGAATTGCACAGGGACAGAATTGCACACCAGAACAGGGTCAGAATTGCACAGGGATAGAATTGCACACCAAGCACAGGGGCAGAATTGCACAGGGATAGAATTGCACACCAGCACAGGGGCAGAACTGCACAGGGACAGAATTGCACACCAGCACAGGGACAGAATTGCACACCAATCACAGGGGCAGAATTGCACAGGGATAGAATTGCACACCAATCACAGGGGCAGAATTGCACATCAGTACAGGGACAGCCTGCCCTGGCCTTGCAGGGCTGGAAATACAAACCCAGCACCACTGGTTTGGTTCCTGGCTGGCATCAGTCCCTCTGTAAATGTGTCCTGCTAAATGTGCCCCTCAGCAGAGCTGGTGTGAAGGCTCAGAGAAGCACCAGAGCTCTGCCAAAGGAGCTGCAGCTTCCCTGGCTGTGTCACCAGGGCACGTCCTGAGTCACAGCAGGAGAAGGGAAGCACAGACCCTCCCAGAGGATTCACCACAGAAACCCAAACTGCGGAACCTCTGCCCCAAACCCAGGAAATCCTGGCAGCTCCATGCCTCCATCCCCTGGCTCTGTCATTCCCCCACCCACTGGAGCCCCAGGTTTCATTGAACAGTGAATAAACACATTTCCCTTGTCCTGCCAGCCTGACCTTGCCTGTGGAGGCTGGAGCAGCACGTTCTGCAGCCTTTGCACAAAGCAGCAAGGATGACATTTAGCAGCAATCACAAACCAGGGGATGAGAGCCCCAAGGTCTCTGCAGCAGGAACTGTATTTATGCAAGTGCTGAAATGGGTGGTTTCAGGCAACACAAACAACCCAATTGAACAATTGGCAGTGGGGGCTCCACAGAGAGAGGTCAGCTGTGATGGAGCTGGGTCAGCAGCTCTGAGCCTGCCCCCAGCCTGCCTCTGGAACCAAACACCTCCTGATTCCCATCCCAAACACCTCCTGATTGCCATCCCAAACCCCTCCTGATTCCCATCCCAAACATCTCCAGATTGCCATCCCAAACCCCTCCTGATTCCCATCCCAAACCCCCCTCACTTCCATCCCAAACCCCTCCTGATTCCCATCCCAAACCCCTCCTGATTCCCATCCCAAACATCTCCTGATTCCCATCCCAAACCCCTCCTGATTCCCATCCCAAACATCTCCTGATTCCCATCCCAAACATCTCCTGATTCCCATCCCAAACATCTCCTGATTCCCATCCCAAACACCTCCTGATTCCCATCCCAAACATCTCCTGATTCCCATCCCAAACATCTCCTGATTCCCATCCCAAACCCCTCCTGATTCCCATCCCAAACCCCCCTCACTTCCATCCCAAACCCCTCCTGATTCCCATCCCAAACATCTCCTGATTCCCATCCCAAACACCTCCTGATTCCCATCCCAAACATCTCCTGATTCCCATCTCAAACCCCCTCATTCCCATCCCAAACCCCTCCTGATTCCCATCCCAAACATCTCCTGATTCCCATCCCAAACCCCTCCTGATTCCCATCCCAAACCCCTCCTGATTCCCATCCCAAACATCTCCAGATTGCCATCCCAAACCCCTCCTGATTCCCATCCCAAACATCTCCAGATTGCCATCCCAAACATCTCCTGATTCCCATCCCAAACCCCTCCTGATTCCCATCCCAAACCCCTCCTGATTCCCATCCCAAACATCTCCTGATTCCCATCCCAAACATCTCCTGATTCCCATCCCAAACCCCCCTCATTCCCATCCCAAACCCCTCCTGATTCCCAGCCAGCCCTCTGCCCTGCAGGCCCCACTGCTGCCTCTTTACTGGGCACATTAAACAGCTTCCCCAGGTTCAAACCCACCTGGAAGCCAATCACACCCACCCTTCCATGGCCTGGCCTGTGTGTGACATTTCCAGTCACCACCAGAGCCTGGCACTGGGCACTGGAAATGAATGGGCAGCTTTTGGGCAGGAGGGATTTCAGGACCAGCTCTGAGCAGCCCTGCCTCAGGGCTCCATTTTTAACCCTCCCAAAAACCCATTCCCACTGCAGACCCTCCCCAAAAGCCCATTCCCATTGCAGACCCTGCCAAAAGCCCCTTCCCATTGCAGACCCTCCCCAAAAGCCCATTCCCACTGCAGACCCTGCCAAAAGCCCATTCCCATTGCAGACCCTCCCAAAAGCCCCTTCCCATTGCAGACCCTCCCAAAAGCCCATTCCCATTGCAGACCCTCCCAAAAGCCCATTCCCATTGCAGACCCTCCCAAAAGCCCCTTCCCATTGCAGACCCTCCCCAAAAGTCCCTTCCCATTGCAGACCCTGCCAAAAGCCCCTTCCCATTGCAGACACCCAGCTGAGCAGTTCTGCACATTGACAGTAGTTCTATCCAACCACCATAAGCACACATACCTGTGGTTAAAACAATGCTTGCTTATTTCAAATACAATACCTGCTTGTAAGCATTAAAACACAACACACAGAGCTCCATTATTAAGCTTTAACCTTCCTAATGTCTCCCTAGATAAACTTTTCTGCAGCTTAGGGAGTTATTCCAGACAAGCGTTAATACACAGACCATTGTTCTATTTGTCCTTACTTTTCTACTTTTTACATAATTTTTCTGCTGACCAAACTCATGGCTGCTGCTTAGCTCTAATCACAGTTCTGCTGTCTCTGAGGCCTTTTGCAGCTTTCCCAAAACCCTCTGATTTTACAGATTCCCACAATTCCCCATCTTGGTTCACTTAAAAAGTGAATGTTAGTAGTAGATATTCTCGCATATATATCTCAAAAATTGGCCACATTTTTAAAAGAATGGGGTCTGCTGCCTGGGGATGTGAGTTGATGGCATCTTCCCATTGTCATGACCATGTAATGAGACTGATGCTGGAAAATCAAACAGCTGAAGGCACATTCCCATCAATCCTGTCCCATTTGTGATTTGTACACAGACCCTCAGCCAGCCATGCTCCTCCTGCTCACCCAAACACAGCGTGGGGAGCTCAGGGGCAGCAGCAGATGGATCCTCTGGGCTGCTAAAGTGGAATATCCAAGGGAGGAATATCCAAGGAGTCCTTGGAATATCAAAGGGAGGAAACCAGCAGAAGCCCAGCCAGCTCTGATGGCTTTCATCTGTTCCGTTTGCCTCCTGTCGCTGATGCACTGCCCGTGTTTTTGTAAGAGAGGAGCTCAACATAACTTTCTTTTTTCCTTTCCCAGATTTACGAGTAATAGGCAGCAAATTGGGCAAATCACTCATGCAAACAGTAGCTCTCCAATTCTCAGCGACATTCATCTCCAATAAAAATGGCACGAGGAATTTTTTAGAGACGTCTCAGCCCAGCTATTGATCTCACCTTTAGAGGAGCAATTAGAAGATATATTTGTGATGTCAGTGCTGGTGTTAATGAAACATCTCTTTCCCTACTCAATATTCTGCTTATTTTCTCAGATACAGAACCTGAAGGGAGTTCAAAATCGTGCTGCAGGACGAGCTGGTGAGGGATTAGAAAACACAAAAAAGTGTTAAATTCTGACCACGAGGCCAGGAAAGGCCAAATGAGCCCATAAAAGCAGGTGAAGAACAAACAATACACTGGGGGAAACCAGAGAAAATTATTCCTAATTTTGAGGCTTGGGTGGCAGCTGAGTCTTCTGGGCAATACCAGGGGTGGTGAGCAGGACACCAGGGTGAGGGGCTGGGAAAGGAGCTGGAGCTCACTGGGAAAAGGACAAAGTGAAATAGAATAATTCTTGTGAAGAATTAAAATAGTTTAAACATTTATAGAATATGAAATAATTGCTGAAAAGATTAAGGAAAAGAGGGAACTTGTTAAACAAATAAAATGTCTACAAACAAACACGTTTCTCGATGAAATAAAAGGATTATGGCAAAGCCTGCCTGTGGAAATTGATAAAAACCCTATTCCCAATTTTCCCTCCATCCGTTACGAGCCAGCCATGTGGAGAAATTATTAGTGGCTGTAATAGCTCAACCTGTATTTTTAATCAGTCATTCAAATTAATGCAAAGCAGATGGAATGGACCATATTTTCCTAAATCACACACATTAAAATACGTAACTGAAGTTTTTTGAGCTTGGAACCTGAAATGTGCAGCAGCCACAGTCCCACCTTCAATACCCAAATGTCCCAAATCAGGGGCAGGTGCAGCAGGGTCAGAGAAACACAAAATCCTGGAATGGTTTTGGGTGGGAAGTGACTGAAAAATCCGGGATGAGCTCACGGTTGGTGCTGTAAAAGCCCCTCTGCTGCAGCAAGGACAGCACCAGCAGCACTCACAGCGAGCTGGGAGCCCTTTCAGAGACCCAGGGAATGCCCTGAGTGGGGAGGGACCCACGGGATCGTCCATCCCACTGCTGTCCCTGCACGGACACCCCAAAATCCCACCCTGAGCATCCCTGGGAGCGCTGTCTGAACGCTCCTGCAGCTCTGGCAGCCTCGGGGCTGTGCCATCCCCACGCTTTTCCCAACACAAAGGGGTCAGACCAAGCTGTGCCATCTTCCCCTGGTTCCTGGGAACCCTGTGGAAAGTCAAACCTGAAGGAAGGTCACTGCCACCCCATGTGGGAGAACCCAAACTCATCCAGACCCCTTCACCTCAGGGATTTATTTGAGAGCTTTGGACTAAAGGAGAGGGAGGTTATTTTTTCCTACATTTCCCAGCTATTTAATGATCAGAAACTCAACATTTCCACTTCAAATGTTAATGGCTTTGCTTTCTGATTTGCAGAAATTGCCATATTGATATGCTAAATGGTGAGCGCTGAGTGATGAGAGATGAAGATGTGCACTGCGAAAAAATGAACTGAGATGGGGAGGCTGTGCTAAAAGAAATGAGTTTGAAGAGAAAAATTAAGTCTCCAGTGAAAAACAAAATTAGACATGCCACAATATTTCCTGCTATTTCTATCAGACAAGCCAGATAGACTCAAAAATGGTTCAAAATTCTGTTTGCAAGGAAAGCCTTCTCAATGAGGACCAGTGTGCTTTTCAGCAGTGTTGCTCTTTAAATGAATACTCCATAGCTTACATAATCAAATTCAATATATGTCCCAATCCAAAGTGTCCAGGTGCTTATGGCAGTGTCCTTCCCAGAGGAGTCACTGCTCCTCACCCCAAACACAGATTTTCCTCCCTGCCGGAGTGGGTTTGGGTTTGTTGGTTTTGGCTCAGTTCGCATTAACTCCTGCAAACAAACCCAACGCTTTTTTCCCCTTTCCAGTCCATTTTGATGCTTTCAGAGCTGCCAGCCCCGCAGAGCAGCAGGTCAGGCTCCTCCAGAGCCGCCTTCCCTCCTTTTGCAGCCCTCATTTCCAAACGTTTTCCTCCCGGCCAAAAATGGATTTGTTGTGCAGGTGGGTCCGGGGAGGGCGCGCAGGGGGTGCTGAGAGGGGTTTGGTGCTGGGATAAGGCCCTGGGATAATCCTGGCAGATCCAGCAGGGCCCCGGCGCTGGGATAAACCCACGGGCAGGCAGCCAGAGGAGCTGTGACAGCGAACACTGACTGAGAATCTGCTCTGCTGTTTCCAAATAAACGAGAAAAGGCACCGACAGAAGGTTGGCTGCGTGCGTGCGGGGAGGGAGCCGGGAGCAGATCAAGGGAGGGGAGCGAGGTCTGCAGGGGTTTGTGATGGATTACGTCGCATGTTTGAACATAATGCACATTAAGGCTGCAGACACCGATGCTTTGAGTGGTGTGAAATTCCATCTAATGTGGGTTGTTTGCCTGACACAAACATGTTTAACACGAGCTGGAACAAAGGCGAGGGAATCGCAGCAGAGTTCCTGAGTGATGCTGGGGAGATTGTTTGCTCTTCCTCGCAGCGCCCGGTTTGAAAACGCTGCCTCTGCTCCAGCCCAGCCTCTCCTGCTCGGGAGGGGCTGAGCAAATAACTCAGAGAAGAACCAACACCAGAATCGGAGCAATGAAAATGATGGCTCTATCCAGGGCCCAGCGCCTGTGCCACTTCAGGGAGACAGATGGGAGAGGGGAGAGGGGAGAGGGCTCTGCTCAGCAAAATGCAGGGATGGGGATGAGATAGGGACAGGGACAGAGGGGACAGGGACAGGGATAGGGATGGGATTGGATAGATGGGAATGGGATGGGGATGGGATGGGGAATGGGGAATGGGGAATGGAGAATGGGAAATGGGAAATTGGGAATGGGGAATGGCGAATGGGGATGGGATGGATGGGGAATGGGGATGGGGATGAGGACAGGGATGGGGATGGGGATGGGGATGGGGATAGGGATGGAATGGGGAATGGGATGGGATGGGGATGGGGACAGGGACAGAGGGGACAGGGATGGGATGGGGATGGGGAATGGGGAATGGGGAATGGGGACAGGGATAAGGTAGGGACAGAGACAGAGATGGGGAAAGGGATGGAGACAGGGACAAGGTAGAGACAGGGGTGGGGACAGGGTAGGGACAGGGACAGGAATCAGGACAGGGATGGGGACAGGGACAAGGATGGGGACAGGGATAGGGACAGGGACAGAACCAGCCTGGAGCAGGGGCACAGGCCAAGCTGGGCTGGGAGTGCTGGTACCCTGCTCCCTGACGAAGACAAAAGTAATTCACTCTGAAATGGCCCCTTTGAAGGGGGAAGAAAAATAAACCCAGGGGAGGGAGCTGAGACTCATCAGCGGCCCAGCCACGGGATCTCATTGTTAATTAATTACAATAAAGGGCTGGGCTGGGGCAGTGCTCAACAACAGCCCGGGCTGTGGGGCTGCAGAGCTGGGAAACATCAGCCCTGGCACTGCAGAGGGGCTGGGGTGGGCAGTGGGGCAGGCAGGAGTGGGTGAGGGATGGGCTCTCCACAGCCAGGGAGCAGCCAGGATCTCAGAGGGACAGCAGAGATGTTTATGGTTCAATCCTACACCCTGTGACCGTGTTCACAGGGGTTCGTGGATTGGGGAAGAGACAAAGATCGGACTCCATGTTTCAGGTTTGATTTATTATTTTATGATATATATTACATTAAAACTGTACTAAAAGAATAGAAGAAAGGTTTCATCAGAAGGCTGGCTAAGAATAGAACAACAAAGAATGATAACAAAGGTTTGTGACTTGGGCTCTGTGTGACTGTGATTGGCCATTAATTAGAAACAACCACATGAGACCAATCCCAGATGCACCTGTTGCATCCCACAGCAGCAGATAACCATTGTTTACATTTTGTTCCTGAGGCCTCCCAGCTTCTCAGGAGGGAAAATCCCAAGGAAAGGATTTTCCATGAGAAGTTGTCTGTGACACCACGCCTTTTCTTTCCACGGCTGCCCCAGCCCTGCAGTGCTGAGCTGGCTCTGTGGGATTCAGTTGCAGAAGCAGCTCCAAGTCCCACCAGCCAGAGATCACCCAGCACTGAACGCTCCTTGAAAGCTGAGGCAGTGAAGCCTCAGACCCAACATGCTGCAGTCCTGACAATGTAAACTCCCATTTCTGTGCCAAAATGGAAACTGAGCTGCTTGGGAGAGCTTGCTGTTGAATTTTGAGTGTTGAAGCTTTGGTTTCCAACATCCCTCAGACTCCAGCCTTTGGTGTTTTTCTGCTGGAAACCAAACAAAGCCCAGCACCCCCAGAATGTCCCGGGCTGCCTCGAGGTTGGAGCATGATTTATAAATATTGATGGTGCGCCAAGGCTCAATCTTGCAGGGCGCTGAGTACACGCAGAGCTCTCCCTGCCCTTTGGAGAGCCCCAGAGAAAGCCCCTTGGTGAATGCACCCCTCAGCTGTTCCTGCAGGAGGAGCAAGTGCCGAGTGCTGCTATTGTTCTGTCCCCTCACACACAAGAGCAGATTTATTTGGAAGGCACACACGCAGTGGAAGTTGCAAGGTAGAGGTAAGACATTAATTATGTCTCAGCATGAGAGCCCTGACAGATTATGGGCAAACTAATTAAAGTCTTTAATTAAAATACATGGTCTTTGCAAAGCTTGGGCTAGATACGGACGAGCTGGCCTGGGGAAGGTTGGAAATCACCTCAATGAAGGTGTCCAGGACCAGAGAAAGCTCAGGGCCTTCACTTTGATCTGCATTGGGAGATCATGGGGATCCTGGGGTCTGCTGGGGTGGGAGTGGGTGACCCCAGAGCCCAAAGGGGACCCCAGAGAGGACCCCAGAAAAGGGATCCCAGAGGGGACCCCAGAGCCCAAATGGGAACCCCAGAGCCCAAAAGGGGCCCCAGAGCCCAAATGGGAACCCCAGAGCCCAAATGGGAACCCCAGAGCCCAGAGGGGGACCCCAGAGCCCAAATGGGAACCCCAGAACCCAAAGGGGACCCCAGAGGGGACCCCAGAGCCCAAATGGGAACCCCAGAGCCCAAAGGGGAACCCCAGAGCCCCAAGGGGGGACCCCAGAGTCCAAAAGGAGCCATGAGAAGCCTGCAGAGGCACTTCCCATAGGGGCAAGGACTGGCAGGAGAAGGGGAATGGTTGAACTGGAAGATGGCAGCTTTACTGGATGTCAGGTGGGAATCCCTCCCTGGGAGGGTGCCCAGAGCAGCTGTGGGCATCCCTGGCAGTGCCCAAGGCCAGGCTGGACATTGGGGAGGGAGCACCTGGCCCAATGGAGGTGTCCCTGTGTCCCCAGGGCCGTGTCCCTGCCCAGGGCCATGCGTGCTGCCATGTCTTTCCTGCAGAGATGCCATTGGAAAGGCTCCGTTCCCAATCCTGGAAAAGTGCCCCACTGCAGATCCTCAACTCCAAACTGGGAAATGTTTCACTTTTTAATTAAAGCGAAGCTTCTGCTTTTCCCTTCTTTGTTCTGTAGCAGAAAGCACAACAGTTGGGTTGTAAAGACTAAGTCTCAATTTATGTTTTATCATGAGAACCTTGGCTTTCAGACTCCTTCTATACATTCAACTGAATCTTTTCAACTGAGTTATGGTTTCTATTTACATAAATTACCATATGAAACTTGTTAATATTTCCTGACTATCCCTTTTCATAGCACTATTAGACAAGGTTCTGTGCTTTTGTTTGGGACTCAGTGTCAGCAAATCAGAATTCATGACTGTGATCTGTTAGGAATGGAACAAAATAATTTATTCCCTAACATACAGCCTGGGTGTCAAATAATCCGTGCTGAGAAACTCCATCTGAAATCAGTGGAATTTTACCACGCAAATGGCAGCGAGTGTCAGGGCTGGAGCAGGGGGGAGTTCCTGATCTGCTGCCATTGGCACTTTAAATGAGCTCAGGCTTCCCTCTGGAAGGAGCCTGGGACGTGCCCTGGGCTGGGGCTTTTATATCCCCACCAAAAGTAAGGAAAGGGCAAGGAGAAATTCACCTGTTCTGGGGAATTTGGGGTGGGATTTCATCTCCGAGGAGAAATTCACCTGTTCAGAGGAGAATTTCACCTGTTCTGGGGAGTTTGGGGTGGGATTTCACCCCAAAGGAGAAATTCACCTGTTCTGGAGAATTTGGGGTGGGATTTCACCCCAAAGGAGAATTTCACCTGTTCTGAGGAGAATTTCACCTGTTCTGGGGAATTTGGAGTGGGATTTCACCCCAAAGGAGAAATTCACCTGTTTGGAGGAATTTGTGGTGGGATTTCACCTCCAAGCAGAAATTCAGCTGTTCTGAAGGGTTTGTGGTGGGATTTCATCTCTAAAGGAGAATTTCACCTGTTCTGGGGAGTTTGCTGTGAGATTTCATCTCAGATTCCCTGCTGGGGAAGCATCCTCTTCCCAATCCCTTTGGGAGGGCTCAGAGCCTGTTCCCATTTCTGCTGCTCGATGTTTTCCACTCCTTGTTAATCCCTTCCTCGTGCTTTGCTGTTTCACCCTGCTTGCATTGGAACAGGAGAGCTGAGGAGAAGGAGAAGAGGCCAAAGTCCCTCAATCGGTGAGGGGTGAGCTCACCTGCCATCTGGAGCCTGTGGTCTTCCAAAGAGGAGACTCAAAATCTAATTAAAAATACTCTGTCATGAAGGCTGGGCTGCCAGAGGGACTGAGAGTAAATTGGGGATCATTCTTTCCTCTGCAGCATTTTCCAGGAATTCTCATTTTCTGCCCCAGGAAATGGAGGCAGGCTCAGAGGGGAGGTCAGGGAGCCCCTCCCTCAGGATGCCTCACTGAGCTCCATCTGCCACCTCCAGCCAGGGCACAGCTCGCCCTCACTCCTGCTCCCCTCTGGCAGGGGAACAGCTCCAGGCAAGGAGAATTCCTGATCTTACCAGAAATCCAGAATTCCAGACCCCACCAAAATCCAAACCCCACCAAAATCCAGAACCCACCAGAAATCCAGAATTTGCGACCCCCACCAAAATCCAGAAATCCTGATCCCACCAGAAATCCAGAGTTCCAGATCCCACCAGAAATCCAGAGTTCCAGATCTCACCAGAACTCCAGAATTCCAGACCCTACCAAAATCCAGAATTCCAGATCCCCACCAGAAATCCAGAATTCCAGATCCCCCCCCCCAAAAAAAATCCAGAATTCCATATCCCACCAAAATCCAGAATTCCTGATCCCAACAGAAATCCGGAATTCCATACCCCACCAAAATCCAGAATTCCAGACCCCCCCTAGAAATCTGGTGTCCACTCTGGAATTCCAGATGCCCCCCTGATTTTCCTGGGGTTCCTCTCCCTTTTCCTGGCCCTTAAACAGCAATCCCTGCTGCTCTGGGGGAGCAGGAATCCGCCCGTGGGAGGGAGAAGCTCTCAATCCTCACGTGCGCCGCCAGCTCCTGGCGCCCGCAGCCACAACCTCATCAAAGCTCTTTGCAGAAGTGCTAATAGGAATCGGGGCTTTAAATTGATGACTCAGTCAGGATTATTCAAAGTGATGTACTGAAATTTGTTTTCCTCAGATGTTGGAGCCTCTCTGAGGGCTGTGGAGGCCCAGAACAAACGCTGCGGATGAGAGGAGTGGAAATTCTGCGTGGCCCTGCTCCTTCACCTCTGCAAAGATTGTTTTTATCTGCACACAGACGAGCAGGACTTTCATTCCTGGGACCTCGCTGCGCTCTCAGAGCCTCTCCTGGATTGTTTGTGGTGCCATTCAAAGCCGGATCTGTGCAGTTTCATTTTCCGTGCTTCCATTAGCGCTGCCCTTGGCGCTGGGTGAGCAGGGGTGAGGTGGGGACTGGGCTCTGGAGCACACTGAACAACAGGGAATTCTCCTGAGTACAAATCCCACTCCTTTATGGATCCCTGCCATCTGGGCACTGCATTAACCCAGCCACCATCCCTCTGTAATTTATGTTCAGGCATAATCTCAGACATGGGAAAGGAGAAGTGGTTTGTTTTCAAAGGAAAGCGAGCCATTCATAAAACATTATATTTTGACATTTTCTGGAGAATGTGAAGGGGCTCATTGCTCTGATTCAGGCCCTATTTGCATAATTTTTCCTTCCCTCACCACAGGTAAATCATGGTTAAATATTGAAGCATTTATCACCTGTGTGTTTTCAAGCCAAACTTTGTACGAGCGCAGGAGAGGGTGAGACTTTGTCAAGCACAGGCATCAAACTGCAGGAATATTTTGTCCCTGCAGTTCTGCACCACGAAATGAAGATCCTGGCCAGAGGAAAACCCCCCTGGGATTGTTTTCCCGGGGAAGGCCCCAAAGCAGAGCTCACAGGGCTGGAATGCTGCACGGATTCCATCTGCACAGGGCCGAACGTCCCCGGGACACTGATGGAAATCAATATCATCAAAAGGAACATTGGGGTGCTCAGTCACCCTGCCCTGGCTGCTGACCTGCTGTTCGCCCAGTTTCCTGCTCCGTGGTGCTGAGATGTTTAATTTGGATGGGAATTACGGGCTGCATCCTCCGCTGATGGGAGCTGGGGTGGCTCTGCAGCAGCTGCTGACACGGGATCACATCTTGTTGCTCGAGTTCCTGTTCAGCAGCTCTGCAGTATGTAAATGGTGGTTAATTAAAAATACATACTTTACACAATGGAGCCTCTCAGCCTTCCACAAGTGAAAACATGACAGAATAAAGAGTGTCTGCTCCTCCGTCCACTTCCATTTCCACCCCAAACCGTGGCTGGGGGCCAAATAAATAAGTGAAAAGGAGCAACGCTGCTGTTTGTCACATAACATCAAACACTTCCCTTTGTCTCATCATCCCTTTTCCCTTCTGTTGTCCTAATAAATAAAAGAACGCTGTGGGGATTTGGATTTGCAAACAAGCCATGCCTGCAGTTGGCTCCTGGAGCAGGCAGGGAGGAAGGTTCTGCTCCTCCATAACCCACAGAAAATGCATACAAATGATTGCAGCTGTCGCTAGCACGGCTGAGGAGCAAATGCAGATGGCATGAAATAATATTCACAAACAGCTAATAGAATTTTAATGGCTGTAGAAAGAAAATAAAATGAAAGGCGCTGTATTTACTTGGGACGTGAAGGGAGCTTGGAGTGTGCCAGTGCAAGGAATGAGTCACTTTGGACCTTGCATTTTGCCACATTCAGAAGCGGGCAAGGCCCCGTGGGGTTTATTTGTGGGGAGTTTAAATAGCAATCAGAGTCTGTGAAACGTTCAAGGGTGCATCTGCATAAAGTATGATGTTGGCATTATGCAAATGTCATGTATGATGAATGAAATGCATCAAATGTCTTGAGGACACCCAGATGTTAAAGCTACCAGGATGCCAGGAAACATGGAAGGAGGTGAAGAACATGATTTCTTCTCGAGTTAATTGGTTCTCATGTTCCAGCAGCACCTTCTAAACACTTCCAATCAAGAAGCAAGCTCCAGTTGCAGTTCCCTTGTTGTGGTTGTCTTTTTCAATCATCACTCTCAGCCTCCAAAGCCAGCCCAGCCCAAGAACCACCCTGTCACTGACACATTTTATGGAAAATCCTTTCCTTGGGACTTTTTCTCCTGAGAAGCCTCAGAGGAAAAGAAAAACAATGGTTATCTGCTGCTGTGGAATGCAACAGGTGCATCTTTGATTGGTCCATGTTGGTTGTTTCTAATCAATGGCCAATCACAGTCAGCTGGCTCGGACTCTCTGAGAGTCACAAGATTTTGTTATCATTCCGTTTCTTTTTCTTTTTCTTTTTCTTTTTCCTTTTCCTTTCCTGCCTTCTGATGAAATCCTTTCTTCTATTCTTTTAATATAGCTATAGCATATCACATATATTATAACTATATTTATTATTTTGATTTATTATTTTGTTATATACATTATATTAAAAGAAAATAATTTTCTTTCAATATAATATATATAACAAAATAATAAATCAGCTTTCTGAAACATGGAGCCAGGATTCTCATGTCCTCCCTCGCCTTGGGACCCTCAAGCACCCCAACATTTGGTGGCCCCGAGTGAAGAACACAGCCCCACCACCCCACCCTCCATGCACCAAGGGGTTCTTTCCTCACACCCACCCCAGTGTGGCAGCTCCGTGCTCCACAGCTACGCCTGCAGCCCTGCTTTCCTCCCGTTTCTGCTCTGTGGCCAAGGAGAAGGGCGCGGGGCCCTGCTCCAGCTCCCTGCAGGGCCAGTGGGGGCTCTGGGATGGAGGAATTCCAGCCCTGGCACGCAGAGCAGCCCCGGCAGCGCTGGGCAGATGGGGCTTCGCAGGGCGGCTCCTCCTTGCGGGTTTGGAAGGAGAGATCGTAAAGATCCATATGTGCTGAGCAGGGAAATTTATGGCAGAGTGAAAGGCTGTCCTGTTAAAAGGAGCAGAAGCTGTGCCTTCCACTTAATTTGGATGTTATTTCACGCCCTGCACTGAGCACACCCAGTCACCTTGAACCCTGTTTTGTTTTGTTGCATTTTCACTGCACAAACCAAATAAAAATTTTTCTTTTCTCCTGGAGCTGAGGGCCTGACCCAGGTGTCCCAGAGCTGGAGGGAATGATCTCCTGGCCAGCACCAAATTCTGCAGCTGGTGGTGCAGCTGAACTCCCAGGGAAAAATGAATGGTGCAGGTGAACTCCCAGGGGAAAATGAATGGTGCAGCTGAACTCAGAGGGAAAAATGAATGGTGCAGGTGAACTCACAGGTAAAAATTGTACAGGTGAACTTCCAGGGAAAAATGAATGGTGCAGGTGAACTCACAGGTAAAATGGTTCAGGTGAACTCCCAGGTAAAAATGGTGCAGGTGAACTCCCAGGGAAAAATGAATGGTGCAGGTGAATTCACAGATAAAATGGTGCAGGTGAACTCCCAGGCAAAAATGGTGCAGGTGAAATCCCAGGTAAAAATGAATGGTACAGGTGAACTTACAGGTAAAATGGTGCAGGTGAACTCCCAGATAAAATGGTGCAGGTGAACTCCCAGGTAAAAATGGTGCAGGTGAACTCCCAGGGGAAAATGAATGCTGCAGGTGAACTCTCAAATAAAAATTGTGCAAGTGAACTCCTAGATAAAAATGGTTCCAGGGAACTCACAGGTATAATGGTGCAGGTGAACTCCCAAATAAAAATGGTTCAGGTGAACTCACAAATAAAAATTGTGCAAGTGAACTCACAGATAAAAATGGTTCCAGGGAACTCACAGGTAAATATGGTGCAGGTGAACTCACAGATAAAATGGTGCAGGTGAACTCCCAGGGAAAAATGAATGGTGCAGGTGAAATCCCAGGTAAAAATGGTTCAAGTGAACTCCCAAACAAAAATTGTTCACCTCTTGTGGCCCACAGGAGGCCGAGCAGCAGCAGCAGGGGGAGGGCCAGGGCTCCCCTGGCTTTGCTGAGCGTGGAGCATCACCCACTGGGGAGGGTTTCTGCTGCTGCCCTGCCTTTGGGGCACAGGGACAGCAGCCCCATTGCCATCCTGTCGGTGCTGCAGAAAAGGAGATTTCTGGCCCTGAGCAGGGGCTGCCAGCGCAGTGCCCATATGGCACAGGAGGAGGAGGCTGCAGCAGGTGGCTCCCAGAGCAGATGCTGAGGATCCTCACACAGCCAGGACCTGGCTCAGGCTGCTCTGCCAAATCCTGAGCGTGCCAGCATGGGAGCAACCCCCCTTTGACCCAGAGGGGAGAGATTTGGGGTAAAATGCCTGAAAGCATTTCAGGAGCTGACAAAGCAAACGTGGGATTTGTTCTTTTCTGCTCCAGCAGCAGCTCCTGCGTGGAGGGGCTGAATTCCCCCTGCCCTGGGTGGGATCCATGCAGGAGCCTCTGCAGAGCATCCCTGCATGGCCTGGCTGGGAGGGACCCCCAGGGCCACCCAGGGCCACCCCTGCCAGGGCTGCAGCTGCCTCACCTGGGGAACTGTCACTGACATCTTCTATGGAAAATCCTTTCCTTGGGATTTTTCCTCCTGAGAAGCTGAGAGGCCTCAGGAACAAAATGTGAACAATGGTTATCTGCTGCTGTGGGATGCAACAGGTGCATCTGGGATTGGCTCATGTGGTTGTTTGTAATTAATGGCCAATCACAGCCCAGTTGGTTCGGACAGAGAGCCGAGCCACAAACCTTTGTTATCATTCTTTTCTATTCTTAGCTTAGCTAGCCTTGTGATGAAATTTTTTCTTCTATTCTTTTAGCATAGTTTTAATGTAATATATATCATAAAACAATAAATCAGCCTTGTGAAACATGGAGTCAGATCCTCATCTCTTCCCCATCCTGGGACCCTGTGAGCACGGTCACAGGGAACGGCTGCCCAAAGTTCCTCACTTGTCAGCTGAGGCCTTGGATGAAACTGGGCGAGCTCCTGATGAAGCTGGGAATGTGAATCTCACTGAACTTCAGTGCTGCTCATCTCACTGATGTGGCAAATCAGCAACTGCCTGGCAGTGACAGATTAAGACTGATAAAAATAATTTTATTATTGAGCACGTCATTTGATGTTGTAAAAATGGGATTGTGAGGGCCAGTTGCAGTGATGGCTATTGAGCCTGCTCTGGGTGATGGATAGCTTTTAAACGCACCAAACTTGTCCACCAGCTGAAATTCATAATAATTCTTGGAGATGCCCCGATGAAAGGAGCACTCACTCACAAATACACCTTTTTGTCTGGCAGGAGCAGCATTCTGCTTGGAGCACCCGTGTACCTGCTCACACCTGCTGCTCAGGGGGCTCTGGGGCTGCTCCTGTCCCGCAGGGCTCCCAGGGCTCAGCCCCGGCTGCTGAGACCCCTGCAGGACCCTGCAATCCGCATGCAAGAGAAAAGGCAGGATGTCATTTTTCTTGCATCAGCCACTCTCAGACAAGTGATTAAAGCTCCATCAGTCACTGGGGAGGGATCAATGGCTGCTGCTGCCCGGGCACCCCCAGAACCCTGCCTGCAGCAGCTCCGGCACTGAGGGGCTGCGACCCAGCACTCAACTCCATGGGCAGCTGCTCCCAAACCTTGTGGGTGCCCAAGGAGGCCCTGGAAATTCAGGATGGAGCGGTCACTGGAAGCCCTGGGAGCGGTGGCTGTGTGCAGCCATGATATTTTGTGAAAAATCCTTTCCTTAGGGTTTTCCCTCCTGAGAAGCTGGGAGGCCTCAGGAACAAAATGCAAACAATGGTTATCTGCTGCTGTGGGATGCAACAGGTGCATCTGGGATTGGTCTCATGTGGTTTTTGCTAATTAATGGCCAATCACAGTCCAGCTGTCCAGACTGTCTCAGTCAGTCACAAACCTTTATCATTCTTTCTTTTTTTATTCTCAGCTATTATTCTTCTGATGAAATCCTTTCTTCTATTCTTTTAGTATAGTTTTAATATAATATATTAAATAATATATTTAAAATATTATTATTTTTATTTATTTTTAAATATATTTTTATTTTATATTATATATATTTAAATTTTTATAATTCATATTTATTATTTTTAGATATATTATTTATTTAAAATAAATAAATAATATATTTTAAAAATAATAAACCAGCCCTCTGAAACATGGAGTCAGATCCTCGTCTCTCCCCTCGCCCTGGGACCCCCGTGAGCACGGTCCCAGCTGTGGGTTCAGGGAGCTGCAGACCCCATTCCTGCTCTGCAGGGCCCCAGCAGGAGCAGCCAGAGGGGCAGGGCACCTGCACAGGGGGGCAGGGAGGGCTGTCTCACCCCAGCCTGCCTCAGTTTCCCCAGCAGCAGGGTGGGACAATCCTCCCGCTGGGTTTGGGGTGAATCCCAGACTGGTTTGGGTTGGAACAGACCCCACACCTGCCCCTGAGCCCCCGCGGGCTCTGATGGAGCCTGGCCTCCCCTGGAGGGACAGGGACACGGCCAAAGGGCCCGCCCTGCTCGGAGCCACCTCTGGTACCCAGCCCCAGCGCTCCTGCCTCCATCCCAGCCCAGGCTCCCTCCCTCCCTCCCGCTCGGCTCTCGCACCGCGCCTGCCACCAATGACACGAAGGGGGAAACGCAGCGAGCGTTTCTAGACCGGAGCACATGGAATTGTTCTCCCCTTGCTCGGGACCCGCTCGCTGCCGGCTGATGCGCGGTGCGGGGTGTGAGCCCACACCCCACGAACGCCGTGGCTGCGGGGATGCTGCGCTGGGGCTGGCCCTCCTTCCCCCCCCTCCTCCCGGGGCAGGAATCCTGCCCCTCCCCGTGCCCCAGACACCGAACGCATCCTTTAATGCCCTGATTGAGTATTGGGGAAATCCAGCTGCTGAATCCAGCTGCTGAGCACGGACCCGCGCCCAGGAAAGCAGAGAGGGAGACAGCAGAGAGGCCCAAGCACCAAGGAGAGCCCATTTTCACCCCTCGAGCAGTTTTAGGCCAGAGATGATGAATTTTAGCAAATTCCAGCCAGAGATGATGAATTTTAGCAAATTCCAAATACTGCTCCATCCCAGGTGTGGCAGCAGATGGACGGAGCAGTAAATAAAGGGTGAATCCCACTGGCAGTGCCAGGGGCTCCTGAACTTTCCCTTTGTTTTCCCTCATTTGATTTCACATCTCCAGACTCTGCCGCACGCTCTCAGCAGCGTTTAGCAGGAATCTCCTTCTCTTTAATCCTTTCTCTTATCTCCCTGGGGAGGATGAAAGCTAAATGATGTTAATCTGCTAAATATTTCTGATCACTGAGAGTGCAATAGAAATTACCACCCCCAACTGGGAATTAATTGCAAAATCAAATGGGCTTGGAGAGGGATGTCAGCACCTGAACATCCTTTCTTCTCTCTCAGTGAAGGACAGCTCTGCAATTCAGGGTAAAACCACAAAAAACCAGCACCAGATGCTTGGGGGATCACAGATTTCATTTTTGGAAAGCTTGGGTGCTCACAAAAGTTCAGTTGTACCAAGAATAAAGAAACTCCGGTTCTTCTGCAGAACCTCAGAGTGGAAGGAGAGATCCAAAGCCACCAGAGCCGGTGGGGAGAATCCCATTTCCTGCTGGGTGCTCCCAGCCAGGGCTGAAAAACACCAGCAGGAGCCCAGTCCTCTTTTATTGTATTCCTTTCTTATTCACTCAAAACTCCCGCCAGCATCAGCTGGAGCCGAGGGGAGCAAGGGCAGTGGATGAGCTGATCTAAAACCTCTTTCTTTACAGCTTCCCATGCACTGGAACATCCCAGACGAGGAAGAATCCCCCGAGGGACAGCAGGAGCAGCCCCAGGGCTCGGTCCCAGCCGCCAGGGAGGTTGTAGCTGTCTGCCAGAGCGGGTTCTTGTCAGATTCTGGAATTCCTCCGGTAATCCCAGGGGCACAGCCTGCTCTGTGTGCCAGGGCCTGGGGCTGGCATTGCTCTGCAGGGCTGGGGGCATTTCTGTGCAGGGCTGCTGGCCCTGGGGGGAAAGGAAGGAAAGGAAAAGGAAAAGGGAAAAGGAAAAAGGAAAAAGGAAAAAGGAAAAAGGAGAAAGGGAAAGGGAAAGGGAAAGGGAAAGGGAAAGGGAAAGAAAGGGAAGGAAAGGAAAGGGAAGGGAAGGGAAGGAAAGGGAAGGGAAGGGAAGGGAAGGAAGGGAAAGGGAGGGAAGGGAAGGGAAGGGGGGGAAGGGAAGGGAAGGGAAGGGAAGGAAGGAAGGGAAGGGAAGGGGGAAGGGAAGGGAAGGAAAGGAAAGGAAGGGAAGGGAAAGGAAGGGAAGGGAAGGGAAGGGAAGGGAAGGGAAGGGAAGGGAAGGGAAAGGAAGGAAGGAAAGGAAAGGGAAGGAAAGGAAAGGAAAGGAAAAGGAAAGGAAAGGAAAGGAAAGGAAAGGAAAGGAAAGGAAAGGAAAGGAAAGGAAAGGAAAGGAAAGGAAAGGAAAGGAAAGGAAAGGAAAGGGGAAAGGGGAAAGGGGAAAGGGGAAAGGGGAAAGGGGAAAGGGGAAAAGAAAAAAAGGAAAAGGAAAAGGAAAACTGAACTCTTTGGGGAGCAGAGCCTCACAGCCCTCACCCCCCCAGGCTGGGGAGCAGCTTCCCAAGGAGAAAAACCCTCCAAACACAGAACTTCCACGAGAAATTCTGTAATATTTGGCTTAAAAATATTAATTTGGGCAGTGGGGAGGGGAGGGGGATTAATGAATTTCACACCCAGCAAGTGCTGTCAGATTTTGGTGCCATCTGCTTGTGCTCAAGGCACTTTCCAAGGGGGTTTTGGAGCCTCTGCAGGGAGAGCCCAGGCAGAGGAGGGACCCTGGTGCTCGGCCTGCAGGGCAGCCTGAGCCCCCTCCCCGTCTGACACTGAATATTTCTGCAGCCCATTTATAAACAGCAGCAGCTTTTAACTGCTCTGAGCCGCCGAGGGAAAGGGGGAAGGGGGCTCACGGCAGGGGCAGAAGGTGGTGGTGCATCGCATCATGTGGCAGGGCACGTTCCCACTCTCACTGGGGTGATTTTGCGCTTGCTCTGTGCTGTGTTCGCTTTCTCTCCTGTAGCCCTAAAACACAACAAATGGATGGAGGGATTGCTGCACCCAGCAAAGCAGCAGAGGCAGCAAAATCCTCCCAGCAGCAGAAGGCAGGCAGGAGCAGGCACGAGGAGAGCTACGGCACATTTGGGAGGGAAGGAGGAGAACAGAGCTGCGCCTATTTGAGACTCCTCAGGCCAGCAGAAGAGGCTGTGGGGCACTGAGGGCACAAAGCTGAGGGGGTTTGGTGATTGAATGATGATTTGGTGATTTGGGGTTTTGTTAATTTAATGATGATTTGGTGATTTGGGATTTTGGTGATTTGATGATTTAATGATGATTTGGTAATTTGGTGGTTTAGTGATGATGTGGTGATTTGTGGTTTTTTAATGATGATTTGGTGATTTTGGGGGTTTGGTGATTCGTTAATTTAATGATGATTTGGTGGTTTGGTGGTTTAATGATGATTTGGTGGTTTGGTGATTTGGGGGTTTGGTGATTCGTTAATTTAATGATGATTTGTCTGCAACAAAGGGCAGAGCCCTCTTTGGGCAGATGAAGCCTCAGTCCAGGGCAGGAGCCCAGGGATGGCACCGGGGATGGCACAGGAACTCAGGGATGGCACAGGAACCCGGGGATGGCACCAGGGATGGCACAGGAACTCAGGGATGGCACAGGAGCCCCTGGGATGGCACAGGAACCTGGGGATGGCACAGGAACCCTGGGATGGCACAGGAACCCAGGGATGGCACAGGAGCCCCTGGGATGGCACAGGAACCTGGGGATGGCACAGGAACCCTGGGATGGCACAGGAACCCCAGGGATGGCACAGGGACCCGGGGATGGCACAGGAACCCCAGGGATGGCACAGGAACCCTGGGATGGCACCAGGGATGGCACAGGGACCCTGGGATGGCACAAGAACTCAGGGATGGCACAGGAACCCTGGGATGCCACAGGAACCTGGGGATGGCACAGGAACCCAGGGATGGCACAGGAACCTGGGGATGGCACAGGAACCTGGGGATGGCACCACGGATGGCACAGGAACCTGGGATGGCACAGGGACCCAGAGATGGCACAGGAACCTGGGGATGGCACAGGAACCTGGGGATGGCACAGGAACCCCCCCTTCACTGGGATGGCTCTGGAGCATTGGGAGTCTCTGTGCCAGGAGGGTTTTGCAGCTTTCCTGCAGTCGGGGCTGTCACACAGGTGACCCAAACCCCACAGCCTGCCCTTGGCTGCTGCTTTGGGCTCTGCTCGCTCTGTACCCAAGGTCGGGAGCCCTGGCAGGGTCTGTCCCTGCTCTGCATCCACATTTTACTCCAGGCAAGCCTCAGAGCCCAGACCGAATGGCAACTAGAGACGTAATTATATCCCAATTAGCTTTTTGTTACTGCGGATGTCCCTGCAGAGATCCTGCCTGATCACCCACCCCTCCTCAGTCCCCAGCAGCCCAACCCTCCAGGCTGGGGGGCTGTTCCAAGTGCCAGGGGTGCCTAAGAAGGAAAACAGAATTCCTGGCCCAGGACAGCTCAGAGCCTGAGGGATTTTGCCCAAACCAGCCTTGACTGGGGATAGCAGACATCTTCTATGGAAAATCCTTTCCTTGGGGTTTCACTCCTGAGAAGCTGAGAGGCCTCAGGAACAAAATGCGAACAATGGTTATCTGCTGCTGTGGGATGCAACAGGTGCATCTGGGATTGGTCTCATGTGGTTGTTTCTAATTAATGGCCAATCACAGTCAGCTGGCTCAGACAGAGAGCCGAACCACAAACCTTTATTATCATTCTTGCTGATTCCATTCTATTCTTAGCCAGCCTTGTGATGAAACCTTTTCTTCTATTCTTTTAGTATAGTTTTACTGTAATATATATAATAAAATAATCAATCAAGCCTTCTGAAACATGGAGTCAGATGCTCGTCTCTCCCCTCACCCTGGCTCCCCAGTGAGCACCATCACAGACCGGTGCAGAAGGGCCACCCCAAACCCCAGTGTGGGTGCAGTGCCACACACCCTTTTGGCAAGTGACAGTGCCCACGTCTGGAGGAGCTGGGGAAGAAGCCACAGTTCTGCAGAGATTTGTTTGAAATACTGAAATATTGAAATCTTGCGCACGAGGCTTTCCCAGAGCTCCGTGCTGT
The DNA here is from genome assembly GCA_024865655.1 of Emberiza elegans. Lineage (NCBI taxonomy): Eukaryota > Metazoa > Chordata > Aves > Passeriformes > Fringillidae > Emberiza > Emberiza elegans. The sequence continues at coordinate 79,743,959 of JALJVW010000184.1, read as the reverse complement.
GACCCCAGGTGGAACATCCATAACTCCTGCAACACACAAACCTTATCTGGAGACATTAAAGAAAGCTGCTTGACATTGGAAATCAAATGGATTTCTTGCCAAGATTTCACAAGGGCATGTGTGACAGCAAATGACATGCTTAAGCCTTGCAAGAAGAAAATAAACATGTCCAATGCAAAAGCCATCAGTTTCTGTGCCAGCTTGAATTATGCACATCTGGAGTGATTTGACACCCAGCTTGCTTGGCAGCACACGGGGTGAGTTGCCACAAGCTGAAGGAGATAAATAGGCTGGAGCAGAGTCCCTGCCTCGTGCAAGGCTGCAGAGGAAGCAGATTTAAGGCAGCAGCGTCCACTGCTCCTGTTTCCACTCTCCTGTTTGTTCCCCACTCTCTATTTCCCACTCTCCTGTTTATTTCCCACTCTCCTCTTCCCCACTCCCCTGTTTATTACTCTCTCTCCTGTTTCCTTCCCACTCCCCTGTTTATTTCCCTCTCCCCTGTTTATTTCCCACTCTCTGTTTCCCACTCCCCTGTTTATTTCCCTCTCTCCTGTTTGTTTCCCACTCCCGTTTGTTTCCCATTCTCCGGTTTATTTCCCTCTCTCCTGTTTATTTCCCACTCTCTATTTCCCTCTCCCCTGTTTGTTTCCCTCTCCCCTGTTTATTTCCCACTCCCCTGTTTGTTCCCCACTCTCCTGTTTGTTCCCCACTCCCCTGTTTGTTCCCCACTCTCTATTTCCCACTCCCCTGTTTATTTCTCACTCCCCTGTTTGTTCCCCACTCTCTATTTCCCTCTCTCCTGTTTGTTCCCCACTCTCCTGTTTGTTCCCCACTCTCCTGTTTGTTCCCCTCTCCCCTGTTTATTTCCCACTCTCTATTTCCCTCTCCCCTGTTTGTTTCCCTCTCCCCTGTTTATTTCCCACTCCCCTGTTTGTTCCCCACTCTCCTGTTTGTTCCCCACTCCCCTGTTTGTTCCCCACTCCCCTGTTTGTTCCCCACTCTCTATTTCCCACTCCCTGTTTGTTCCCCACTCCCCTGTTTGTTCCCCACTCTCTATTTCCCACTCCCCTGTTTGTTCCCCACTCCCCTGTTTGTTCCCCGCTCTCCTGCTCGGTGGCAGCTCCTTGGAAAGCTCTGCAGCTCCTGCTGCCCCTGCAGCTCCTGCTGCCGAGCCATTCCCAGTGCTGCCCCCGTGCCCCCCAGTCCCTGGCGCAGAGCCCCCAGCCAGGCAGGCTCAGCCTTTTCCCCAGAGGGCAGGAGTTGAGTGTTGGGGCTCCCTGGTGTGCAGAACACGCAGAGCTCAGCCCTGGCTGCAGGGCTGGCCCAGCGGGCACCACAGGGCGAGCTCCCACCCTGAGCCCGGGGGATTTGGGGTCCCCCTCACCTTTCCAGCCCCTGCAAATCCTGTTCCCGAGTGAGCTGAGGTCAGCTGTCCAAACCCCAGGCTCTGGACAGGAGCAGGGCTGCCCACCGTGTCCTGCTGGGTGTCCCAGGTCGCTCTGAGGTCGCTTCTCTTGCAATTATTGTTATTGGAATTATCAAATCCAAGCAGAAATCCTTCAGGCCAAGCAGCCAGGAGTGCATTTCATGCCCACACTGGTGCCAATGCCCTGGGGTGCCATAAAACCCTCCCCATCTCAGCACCTGGAGAACAGAGCCAAATTTCAATCAGAAATTTGATCCCCTGAGCGCTCCCACCCCAGGGACTGATGGCAGAGCCACCTCCCAGCAGCCCTTTTGCCATATTAACATAAAGTTTCTATTGCACAGCAGTTTGATCCATTTGTGTTTGTTTAACTCCTGTGTTCTGACAGGAGAAGATGGAGAATCTGCATAATTAATAACGACCCAAGCCGTCTCCCTTAATGCCTGCTCTGAAGGCCTGATCTCCCTGCTAACTGAGGACATCCATAACCGTGGCAGACAGGAGCAGGCTCCTGCAGGCTGCTGAGATATTGCTCCCCTGGGATCAGCAAGGGGTGCTTTGCAGCCCCAGCCATTAGCTGGGATTGCTCGGGTCATCCATAAAACTCCTTTTCTTTGCACAGAGGCTGCAGCAGAACTCTGGGCACGAGGATGGGGCTCCTTTACACATTTCTGGATGTGCTTCTGGAGTGGTGTGACCGTGCTCACAGGGGTTCTTGGGTCAGGGAAGAGACGAGGATCTGACTCCATGTTTCACAAGGCTTGATTGATTACTTTATGATATATATTACATTAAAACTATACTAAAAGAATAGAAGAAAAGGTTTCATCACAAGGCTAGCTAAGCTAAGAATAGAAAAGAATCAGAAGGAATGATAATAAAGGTTTGTGGCTCGGGCTCTCTGTCCGAGCCAGCTGACTGTGATTGGCCATTAATTAGAAACAACCACCATGAGACCAATCCCAGATTCACCTGTTGCATCCCACAGCAGCAGATAACCATTGTGTGCATTTTGTTCCTGAGGCCTCCCAGCTTCTCAGGAGGGAAAATCCCAAGGAAAGGATTTTCCATAAAAGATGTCTGTGACAGAACGGCACAGTGCTCCTGCCCTGAGCTGGCCTTTGGGTGCAGGATGGAGGCTTTGGGCAGCCCAGGTCACTCCTTTGTGTCACCTCTGCTCCAGGCTGAGACTGCCCAAAATCCCTGTGGAACAGGCGGGAGGGTGTCGCAGACATCTTTTATGGAAAATCCTTTCCTTAGGGTTTTCCCTCCTGAGAAGCTGGGAGACCTCAGGAACAAAATGTGAACAATGGTTATCTGCTGCTGTGGAATGCAACAGGTGCATCTGGGATTGGTCTCGTGTGGTTGTTTCTAATTAACGGCCAATCACAGCCAGATGGCTTGCACACAGAGCCTCAGTCACAAACCTTTGTTATCATTCTTCCTATTCTATTCTTAGCTAGCCTTGTGATGAAACCTTTTCTTCTGTTCTTTTAGTATAGTTTTAATGTAATATATATAATAAAATAATCAATCAAGCCTTCTGAAACATGGAGTCAGATCCTCATCTCTTCCCTCACCCTGGGACCCTGTGAGCACGGTCACAGGAGGGGTCCTGAGCCACCCCAGACTGAAAGAGCCACAGCCCCTGGGCACAGGGGAAGGGCTGGGAGCTGTGGGGCTCTCAGCAGGCAGGGGCTTTGTCTCCTGCGAGGGAGCCAACTTGTAATCCCTGCTATCAGAACAATGCTCTTTGCCAAATCAGATGAAATGCTTGTAAGAGGGGCTAATCAGATTCTACATTAATGAGAGAAAATATGAAGCTAATCAACACCCAGGCAGGTCTCAGGGCTGCAGGCCTATTAAACTTCATAAAAAATTAATGACTGAAAGAGCAGAATGGTTTGTAAGGCGTCTCCAGTGGCACGGGCAGCTCTGGAGCCCCACTCCCCTCTCGTTACTCTGCATTAGCCCCAGCCCTGCCCTGCTCCAGGACACTCCTGATGGATCCATCCCTCCTCACACTGCTGCCCCACTGCCAGAGGGGCCTTTCCATGGGAATTAAAGAGGTTTGTCCCCAGTCACTCTTTGGAATGGGCTGGGAGGAACCTTAAAGGCCATCCCATCCCATCCCACCCCATCCCTGTTCCCATCCCACCCCATGGATCCCATCCCTGTTCCCATCCCATTCCATGGATCCCATCCCATCCCTGTCACTGTCCCAGGCTGCTGCAGCCCCATCCTGGCCTAAGGCACAAGGCTGGGTTTACTGCCTGGGGTTGGGGTTAGGGTTGGGGTTGGGGTTAGGGTTAAGGTTAGGGTGAGGGTTAAGGTTAGGGTTGGGGTTAGGGTTGGGTTAGGGTTAGGGTTAGGGTTAAGGTTAGGGTGAGGGTTGGGGTTGGGTTAGGGTTAGGGTTAAGGTTAGGGTTGGGTTAGGGTTGGGTTAGGGTTAGGGTTAGGGTTAAGGTTAGGGTGAGGGTTGGGGTTAGGGTTGGGGTTGGGTTAGGGTTAGGGTTAAGGTTAGGGTTGGGTTAGGGTTGGGTTAGGGTTAGGGTTGGGTTAGGGTTAGAGTTAAGGTTAGGGTTGGGTTAGGGTTAGGGTTGGGTTAGGGATAGGGCTAGGGTTAGGGTGAGGTTTAGGGTTAGGGTTAAGGTTAGGGTTGGGTTAGGGTTAGGGTTAGGGTTGGGTTAGGGTTAAGATTAGGGTTAGGGTTGGGTTGGGTTTAGGGTTAGGGTTGGGTTAGGGTTGGGTTAGGGTTGGGTTAGGGTTGGGTTAGGGTTAGGGTTAAGATTAGGGTTAAGGTTAGGGGTTAGGGTTGGGGTTAGGGTTAGGGTTAAGGTTAAGGTTAGGGTTAAGGTTAGGGGTTAGGGTTCCACCTTGGGTCAGGGTTTTCAAAGCACAAAGCCCAGAGCTCCAGGCACACATTGCCTCTGCAAAGGGCGTCCCAAGGGGAACACAACCTGCCACCACATGCCTTCCTCCACAGCTCTGTCCTGGGAACCAGCCATAGGTGCCAGGGATGGGCTGGGCAGCTCTGTGCGGTTTCCATGGGAAGGATCTGCAGAGCCCTGCTGGAGCAGTCCCAGGGCTGGCAGCTCCCCCAGCCACCTCCAGCAGGCTGTGCATCACTAATGAGATGCAGAAATGGAGATCACATTACAATGAACTGCGCAGGAATGGAAACAAGGATGTGCGGCTGATTCCTCTGCCTCACATCTGTTGAACATAAAAGGAGCCTCAGCTGATTTGGGCTGTTCCAGCCCAATTTAAAGCAGACAGGCTCAACCTGCCCGGTCCAGTCCCTTCCTCACAGGCATTGTTCAGCTCTCACCTAATTGAAGGTTGTGCACAGCAGATCACTGCCAGTGATCCTCTGTTTGCAGTGCTGCTCAGGCAAAACAATCATTTACTGGGCTCTTTGGCTGGGAGAAGAGAAGACCATTAGAGCAAATCTTCAATATTTAATGCACTATGTAAATGAGATGTGTAAGTACATCTCTGGTTCAAGCAGGGGGAGGAGAGGAGGTGCATTCCGAGAGTGAGGAAGACATCTGGAGGATTCAGCAATCACTGCTCCGTGCACGGCTCCAGCAGGCCCTGGAGGCTGGCTCTGGAATCCCTCCCTGCCTCAGCCCTGGGCCTCTTTGGAGCCTGAATTAATCAGGTTTCAGGGCTGTGCTCAGCTCTGGGATGTTTCGTTCCACCATGGGAGCTCCCAGAGCCTGCCTGGGAGGATCCCAGGGCTCAGCCAGGCTCAGCCTCTGCCTGGGGCTCTGCAGGCTCCGTTCTCTGCTGCCCTGGGCTTGGAGAAACCCTTCCCCCTGCACCAAGGAATAAATGTCTGTGTGTGCCCTGTGTTTTGTGGAGATAGCCAAAAGCTCCACAACTCTGTGAACGTTGTAAAGCCGGTATGTTTATTATTACAGTGCCGGATGCATGTGGAGATTGCTCTCCTTAAAAGACATGGGTGCCTCTGGGGACTTCAGGTCCCTTTTTATCCCCCTCTCAGATACATATGCATGCAATTTCACAACAGGTTCATGCATATTCGTTTTTACAAATTTCGTGTGACATTTGCCGATAGTTCTTCTTTATCAGAAAGAATTCCTGGGTCAGGTTCACCTGCTCTCACAGCAGTCTCTCTGTCTCTCTCTATCACTCTATGTCTCCCCTCCCTTTTCTCTGTCCTTCACTGAATCCCTGAGCCCAGGCCTTGCAGTCAGGCTCCATAGCTCTGTTTTCTAACCACGGACTCAAAGATGCACATTTCCCCAAACTCAAAATGGATTTCTGCTCTGGAGGATTTCCACTCTGTCTCACCGTGGGGCCAGCCTGGGCTCGCAGGGAGGTGCAGAGCAGGACACAGAGGGTTTTCTCTGAGCCAGTCACACCAAAACCCCTCACACCCGCTCCAGGAGCAAACTCAGATCATTGTGGCAGCTGCAGGATCACACTGTGCCCCTGTGGTTTATTCACAAACCAGCTGTGGGTGCAGGCTCCCAGGGCCTGCTGAGGTAAGGACAAACTGGAGCGATGGATTCACCCTTCCTCTCCCTTCCCCTCCAGGATTTGAGACAAATCCTCACCGGGCAGAGGAGCCCTCAACTACCACTGGGATTTTGGGAGTGCAGAGAGTTGGATTTCACAGATGAGAGGAAGCAGCTGCTGTAGGTCAGCGGCAAAGACAGATCTAAAATTCATCTTTCCTCACTAACAGCTTAAAGTGCCTCTCTTTAAAAAAACATGGAGCCCTTTGGAGAGGCAGCCTTACCTCTCCCAGACCTCGCTCCTACAGAAGATAAACCCACGATGAAAAATTTATTGGGATGCAAAGCGTGCAGGTGAAGTGCTGGCTACAGCTGCAGGGCAATCAAATGCTCCTAATGCCTGCAGCCCTGCTCCAGCAGCAGAGTACCTCAGCAGCCTCAGCCCCCTCCCCTGGCCCTGCTGCCCCAAGCTCTGCAGAACAACTGAAAATAAGGAATCTTGGTTTGTCTGGAATGTTCGATTTATGACATATGAGGAGATGATAAAGTTACCCCTGACTTAAATACAAAAATATAAAGTTGTCGTCCCCGCAGGGAAATGGTCTCACCTCGCAGAAAACTGCAATGGGACAGAAAGAATCAGAGAGAATTGTCAATCCCAGAATGGCTGGGGCTGGAAGGAGCTTTGATCTCACCCAGTGCCAGCCCTGCCATGGCAGGGACACCTCCCACTGTCCCAGGGGGATCCAGCCTGACCTTGGGCACTGCCAGGGATGGGAAAACATGGGATAAAACCTGTGCCAGGGCTGTCCCATCCCAGGGAGGAATTCCTGCCCAATTTCCCACCCCTGGGCATTGCCAGGGATGGGGAAAGATGGGATAACCTGTGCCAGGGCTGTCCCATCCCAGGGAGGAATTCCTGCCCAATTCCCATCCAGCCTGGCCCTTGGCACTGCCAGGGATGGGGAGCCCATGGGATAACCTGTGCCAAGGAGGAATTCCTGCCCAATTTCCCACCCAGCCTGGCCTTGGGTACTGCCAGGGATGGGGAGCCCACGGGATAAGACCTGTGCCAGGGCTCTCCATGTCCCAGGGAGGAATTCCTGCCCAGTTTCCCACCCAGCCCTGCTCTCTGGCACTGCCCACTGCTGTGAATAATCCCCATTTGTGCCCTGATGGGCTGGGAGCTGGGACCCCTCTCTGGATTTGAGTTTTCCTTTTCCAGACTATTCTGTACCTGTGCCCCTGCTGGGCTTCTCAAGCAATTTAAATTCCTTTAAGATGGTATTATTTGGGTATTATTCAATAGCAGAGGTGGGACCCCTGTGCCCACAGAGACACTGAGGAGCCTCTGCTTGCAAAGGGAAGGAAGTGTGGGTTACCAGCCCTCGTGGCTGGGGGTGCTGGGCTCAGAGAGGGGAGAACAAAGCAGGTGGGAACAGGCGCTGGCGGCTTTTGATGAGCGCACAGGGAGCACAGCACCGCCAACCAGACAAACACAGCCCTTGCTCTCATTGCTTACCCAGGCTGGCTCTGCCAGGATCCCATTGTCTGCAGGGCAGGGAAGGGGCTCTGTGATCTCACATGAAGGAAGGAGGCGGGAGCTGCAAAGAGCTCTGAGAAAAAGGAAATCAATCGATGGCTTTGGTCCCTTTATTGTGAACTTTTGCAGGCAGGGGGTATTTACTGCTGGATCTCGTCCTGTTACCGACGCTCACTTGGAACGCACTGAGTGGAATCAGCTCGTTAGAAACCCAAGCAAGGCACTCGTGTGGGTTTTTCTCCTCTTTTGGGAATCCTCTCCTGTGTAAATAAGACACATAATAACCCTTCTGTGCATTTTACACATGTGCACAGCTTTCCAGCCAGGAATGTCACAGTGCTGCTGCAATTATCCCCATTCTGCAGGAGGGAGAAAGGGAGCACAGAAGGGTCTGATGCACGAGAACTGGCTGCGACAGCTAAACTTGGATGGTTGTGTCCAGGGCCATTCCCAGCCCTCCTCTGGAACAAGGAGGGATCAGGGAGCAGCATCCCAACCCCAGTTCCCGGCATCAAAGGGGGCAGAGGGACAGGGGAGGTCCCTTCCCATGGACAAGTGGCAGGATAGGAGGAGAAGGACTCAGCTTGGGCCAGGCGAGGTTTGCATTGGATATCGGGGATAAAAAACCTCCCAGGAACGCTTGTAAAGCACTGGAAAGTCCTTCAAGGACCTCTCTGCTTTCAGCTGACAGTGCCTGGACTGAGCTCCATTTAATTTCTGGATTTCCACCGAGAGCCTCAAGTGATTGTGATTTTGCAGGGGGGGAGCAGGGTCTCACCGTGCCTAACCCCCGGAGGGTTTTAATCTCTAAATCAATAAAATCCATTAAACAAATTGCTCTCCCCCCACGCATCCCATGCAAAGGGAGCGGGTTTGCCATTATTTATTTAATTTGGAGCACGTTGCAGAGCTCTGCTGATGGATTGGGCTCTGCTGCTGGTGCAGCTCAGCTGTCAGAGGGCGCAGCAAAAACCCCACTTGGAAACTCCGGGTGGAAACAAATGGCCTGGAAATGCAGCACTCAAGGAGGGAAAAAAACCCAAAAACAACACTCCACAAAAAGCCTGGAATCTTTGTAGGGTTTAGGCTTCACGCTCTGTATGTGCAAATCAGGAGGAATGATTAAAAGCAGCTCTTCTCTTTGGAAAGGTTAAGTGTCTCATCTCACACAAAGGAACTCTGTGTACCAGCACTCTCAAATCCTGGAGTGAGATCAAGTGCCGGAGCCCTGATAGCAGAATATTTAGTGATAAAGAACGAGGATCAGAGAGGATTGAAAGCGTGGAGAGCAGGCAGATGTGCTGCAGCACTGGGGGCCGCACTGACAGTGCCGAGCTGGAAATTCACCCAGCGCAGAACTGGAAACAAAAAAAAAGAGAAATAGCTGGGGATGGATGTGTTTAGGTGAGGGCGCCTCTTCACCAGGCTGGGGAGATAAAGAGATGGAATTGTTTCCCATCTCCCCTCACAGGGAACTCCTGCTAAGGCTGGCCAGGGTGGCGCAAAGCTGGCCAGGGTGACCCCAGGGCATGGTCAGGGTGGCTCAGACCACAGCCAGGGTGGTCCAAGGCTGACCAGAGTGGTCCAGGGCACAGCCAGGGTGACCCCAGGGCATGGTCAGGGTGGCTCAGAGCATGACCAGGGTGGCTCAGGGCTGGTCAGGGTGGTCTAAGGCTGACCAGAATGGCCCCAGGGCTGGCCAGGGTGGCTCAGAGCATGGCCAGGGTGACCCCAGGGCATGGTCAGGGTGGCTCAGAGCATGGCTAGGGTGGCTCAGAGCATGGCTAGGGTGGTCCAAGGCTGGCCCAGGGGCACAAGGGTGACCCAGGGAATGGCCCCAGGGCTGGCCAGGATGGCTCAGGCTGGTCAGGGTGGTCCAAGGCTGAGCAGAGTGGCCCAGGGCACAGCCAGGGTAACCCAGAGCTGGCCAGGGTGGCCCAGGGCTCCCTGTGCAGCGTTCCCAGCACACAGCTCCCCCTCACAGGGGTTTTTCCCAGTGGAAATCTCCCTGACACCTCATCCCTCCATGTCCTGGTGAGGAGAGCTGTGAGAGGGAAGCTCTTTCCTTGTCGCCCCAGCCTGGGAACCCTTGCAGAGCTGATGTGCCCTGGATGAGCTGAGCACAGCTGAACCCCACGGGCTCTTTGGGGCTCCCGAAGAATGGGAGAACTGTCACAGACATCTTTTATGGAAAATCCTTTCCTTGGGATTTTCCCTCCTGAGAAGCTGAGAGGCCTCAGGAACAAAATGCACACAATGGTGATCTGCTGCTGTGGGATGCAACAGGTGCATCTGGGATTGGTTTCATGTGGTTGTTTCTAATTAATGGCCAATCACAGCCCAGCTGGCTCGGACAGAGAGCCGAGCCACAAACCTTTGTTATCACTCTTTGCTATTCTATTCTTAGCCAGCCTTGTGATGAAATCCTTTCTTCTATTCTTTTAGTATAGTTTTAATATAATATATATCATAAAATAATAAATCAAACCTGAAGCATGGAGTCAGATCCTCGTCTCTTCCCCGATCCAAAACCCCTGTGAGCACGGTCACAGAGAGCCAAAGGAATCAGCCAGAGCCAGGGTGGGAGCAGTCCCAACACGAGGGGAGGCAAACCTGAGGGAATTGGGCACACAGAGCTGCCAGAACAGAGGAGCAGGGAGGTTTTGGGAAGGATCCCTCGCTCTGCCTCCCTGGATGTGAGAAAAGCACAGGGAGCCCATTCAAGCAGTGTTTAGAGAGATAATTGCAGCAGCTAATTGCCAAATAATAATAATAAAACATCTTGAGGTTTGCTAATGGAGGGGTTGAAATACTGTAATTCTTAACAGACAGCAATTAATACAGGCTGGAATATCCAATAAATTCAGAGGCCTCATCCATTCTGTTCTGAGGACATTTTATGTGGTGACAGCTCTGCTCAGAAATCAGATCTGTCTGGAATTCTTTTATTTTTATGGGGACAGACAGACATTCTCTAGTGAAAGTTAAATGAAGTTAGAGCCCTTCTGTAAACACTTTGCAATCCCTGTATTCATTAAAGTCAAAAGAAATTGTGCTGTTAATCAAGTTTTCATTTTAAAAGGATCAGAACTGGACCTGGCCCACCTCCCGCCCTCTCTCCCTGCTTCTCCAATAATCACGGATCAACCCCGTGCAAATTAAAGCCTAAATCTGGCTTTCTGTTCCATCGAGTTCTGCTCAGCTCTGGCCTTTGAGCCCCAGCACCACTGGCAAGGTGTGACCAGGAGATCTGGGGGGGAATTTGTGCTGCTTTCCCTTGGTGCATGCAGCGGTGTATGAGCCCTGTCTCCTCACACAGCTCTATTTGTACAAAATATAAACTCCCTTGCACCATCTGAAGCGCTGCTGCTGCCTGGGCCTTGCTGGCTCTGATATTCCATTTATTCCTTGAATATTCCCATTTTACAGCAAAAGTGTGAAATAGATTATGGAGAGTAGTGTAAATGTATCACTTAAGTGAGAAATTTAAGTTTTAGGATTTTTTGTCTGTTGTGGATGGAAGCAAGATGGAAGACACACAGTGTTGTCCTGGGTTTCCTCTTCATGCTTCTTCTTCCTTCTTCTTCATGGGTTTGGGTGACATTTTGTAATTAGGTGGAAAATTCTGCATTGCAGGCTTTTGGGGCTCACTTATTGGGTTAAAAGGGAAAATAATCCAGGCGTCAGTTCTTAATTTAAAAGACCTTGTAACAAGAGATTGTTGCCCATTTTTGTGGTGCTTTTCCAGTGTGCTGAGCCTGGCGTGGACAGCGTGTAAAACTTTAGATAATATCATAATAAACAAGAACCTGAAGACCAAAAAAGTCCAGTGCATCTCTCTTTCCTGACACAAAACCACTCCAGGTGGGTCTCCCCCAACAGGGGAGCCCCAGGGAGGGCCCAGCCTGAGTCAAAAAAAGCAAAAAAATTGACAGAAGTTGTGATGATGTTCACAGGGGTCTTAGGATGAGGGAAGAGACAAGGATCTGACTCCATGTTTCAGAAGGCTGATTTATTATTTTATGATGTATATTACATTAAAACTATACTAAAATAATAGAAGAAAAGGTTTCATCAGAAGGCTAGCTAAGAATAGAATCAGCAAGAATGATAACAAAGGTTTGAGGCTTGGGCTCTCTGTCCGAGCCAGCTCAGTGTGATTGGCCATTAATTAGAAACAACCACATGAGACCAATCCCAGATGCACCTGTTGCATTCCACAGCAGCAGATAACCATTGTTTGCATTTTGTTCCTGAGGCCTCTCAGCTTCTCAGGAGGAAAAACCCTAAGGAAAGGATTTTCCATAAAAGATGTCAGCGACAAGTGACAGAACCATGGAATGATTTGGGCTGGGGGGAACCTTAAAAATCAGCTCATGCCAGCCCTGCCATGGCAGGGACACCTTCACTGTCCCAAATTGCTCCAACCCCAATGTCCAGCCTGGCCTTGGGCACTGCCAGGGATGCAGGGGCAGCCCCAGCTGTGCCAGGGCCTGCCCTCCCTCCCAGGGAACAATTCCCAATTCCCAATATCCCGTTTAAATCTCCCCCAGCACAACCCCACAATGCTGGGCTGGAGGGGAGAATGCAAGAAAGGACCAGGATGAACGGCTTTGCAATTATCTCCAGCCCTTTATGGCAAAATTCTGTAAAAGAGATAAAAGCAGGGAGTGAAGCCTCAGTGAAGCAAAAGGGAATTTTAGCACATGCTTTAAAAGGCCTGGAATTTCAAATGGAGTCTGTAAAAGTTAAATTGCTCTGAATAGCAATGTCCAAATTTAGCAGGGCTATCTGAGCCCACAGCGAGTGCAGTGGATTCAGATAATGACTCCTTCCCACTTTGGAAAGAGCTAATGCCTGGGGTTGAAACAGAAAGATTTTTGGTGATTGCCTCCACTCACAGCCCTCTGAGGAGCTCTCAGCACCCCTCCCATCCTCCTCCCTGCTGGACTAATGCAGATTCCCTGCACGTGTCCCCTGGCCCCATTTTCATATTCACCATCTCATTCCACGGGGGACGACGGCTCTAGGCTGAAGGGGGGCACATTTGGGTGGGATATTGGGAAAAAATCCTTCCCTGGGAGGGTCAGGAGGCAGTGCAGGACTCCCAGAGCAGCTGGGGCTGCCCCTGCATCCCTGGGATGTCCCAGGCCAGGCTGGGTGGGGCTGGCAGCACCTGGGACAGGGGAAGGTGTCCCTGCCATGGCAGGGGGGACACTGGGTGGGATTTGAGGTCCCTCCCACCCAAACCAGGGTGGGATGCACCTGGAGAGGCTGCAAACCCAAGCAGGGAGGGAGAGGTTGCTCTGTTGGCCAATCTCTTCCTATGGAATTTAGGGTTTTTTCTTCCCCATTGCTTCTCTCATCTTTCAATTTCATTTCTAATTTCATTTCTTAACAAACCTAAACTTTATTTGTAAAAGAAAATTATCTTTTTCCATTTATATATCAGTGGAATCCTTCCCGTTGTTTCTTTTCTCTCCCAGTGCTGGTTTTATCCACCAGCAGACCCAGAGCTGGTTTGGAAAGACAAATCCACCATTCCTCTCCTAAATTACAGCCCAGGGAAGGGAAGGGAAGGGAAGGGAAGGGAAGGGAAGGGAAGGGAAGGGAAGGGAAGGGAAGGGAAGGGAAGGGAAGGGAAGGGAAGGGAAGGGAAGGGAAGGGGGAAGGGAAGGAAGGAAGGGAAGGAAGGGAAGGAAGGGAAGGGAAGGGAAGGGAAGGAAGGGAAGGGAAGGGAAGGGAAGGGAAGGGAAGGGAAGGGAAGGGAAGGGAAGGGAAGGGAAGGGAAGGGTGGGCATTGCAGGATCCTACAGGACACAAACCTGCCTGACAATGAGTCAGCTCCCCCTGTGAGCAGCACCATGCTGTGGAGGAACAGGCTGAAGGAGGTGCTGGGTTTCAGGGAGGTGGGAGCTGCACAGCAGCCAGGAGCCAGCTGCACCTCCGTGGGCTTTCCAAACCCTCCCACCCTCTGGCTTTTCCAGCGTGGTTCCCACCAAGCAAAATGGAAACCACGGCAAGAGGGGGAATAAAAGGCAGAGAGTGAGAGCTGCTGCTTCCTCCCAGAGTGTGAACAGGAGGGATTGAAGTCCAGGCTATTCTCTATATGAAATAAACACCATTAGGGCATCCATTAACCTATGTGAGCCTTCAATTAGATCAGTGATGCTTCGAGGGAAGAACTGTTTCTGATGTGTGCTCGGAGTGAATAATGAAAGATTGGCCCCCAGGTACTACGGCCCTATCAATAATAAACATTATTACTAAATAATAGCAACGAAGACTTGGAGTTAATATTTAAAATGTGCATGAGACCAAGGCATGCCCAAGCACATTTCACGCTCATTTTAATTGCCACCAGACAAATGGAATGAGGATGGCTGCTCACTCCAAAGGGTGTGATTCTGTTTTGCTGAAGCACTCAGAATTTAGCGTGCTATTGTCAAGCCTATTTGGAGTAAATTGTGGGGAGAATTGCAATGAGAGCTGTAGTTGCCTAGCAAAGGTCTAAGATTTCCATTTAAAATTAATGTGAACTGTTTCTCTGAATCTGGCATATGGGCTTTGAGAGCCCCTGCCAAGATGTCAAGAGCCAGACTGCTCCCCCTCCAGCTCCGAAAAAACGCTGGAGGCAACTTTCCTCTTTCTCCTGGAGTTTGGGCTTTGGCTCCCGTGCCAAACAAAGAGCCCTGCTGAGGTGGGGCTGCAGGGCAGGGCACGGCCCCGGGGCTGGCACGGCAGGGACTGAGCTGGAGCCCTCTGGGACAGCACCCTGCAGGGATGTCTCACCGTGCCATGCCATGCCATGCCATGCCATGCCATGCCATGCCATGCCATGCCATGCCATGCCATGCCATGCCATGCCATCCCATCCCATCCCACTCCATCCCATCCATCCCATCCCACCCCATCCCATCCCATCCCATCCCATCCCATCCCATCCCATCCCATCCCATCCCATCCCATCCCATCCCATCCCATCCCATCCCATCCCATCCCATCCCATCCCATCCCATCCCATCCCATCCCATCCCATCCCATCCCATCCCATCCCATCCCATCCCATCTCATCCCATCCCATGGATCCCATCCCATCCCACCCCATCCCATCCCATGGATCCCATCCCATCCCCCATCCCACCCCATCCCATCCCATCCCATCCCATCCCATCCCATCCCATGGATCCCACCCCATCCCATCCCATCCCATCCCACCCCACCCCATCCCATCCCATCCCATCCCATCCCATCCCATCCCATCCCATCCCATCCCATCCCACCCCATCCCATGGATCCCATCCCATCCCATCCCATCCCATCCCATGGATCCCATCCCATCCCATGGATCCCATCCCATCCCATGGATCCCATCCCCATCCATGGCCCTGGACACCCCCAGGGCTGGGAGTCCCTGACCAGCTGGGCACCAGGAGAGCTCCCTGGCTGTGCGACAGGGACAGACCTGAGGACAGAGCCCAGCCACGATTCCTTCAGCACAGACCCAGCCAGGATTTGCTGGCTGCCCTGGCACCGAGCAAGGCTCAGGCCCAGCCAGGGTCCCTGTGCTGCCCCTGTGCTGTCCCTGCCCTGCTCAGAC
This sequence comes from Emberiza elegans, assembly GCA_024865655.1. Classification (NCBI taxonomy): domain Eukaryota; kingdom Metazoa; phylum Chordata; class Aves; order Passeriformes; family Fringillidae; genus Emberiza; species Emberiza elegans. Next base: position 79,728,903 of record JALJVW010000184.1, on the reverse strand, counting down.
CAGGCTGGTGGCAGCCCCTGCCCTCGAGGGGTGTCCCACGTGTGTCCCTGGCTCCAGACAGACAGACAGACAGACAGACAGACAGACAGACAGGGGTGGTGCAGGCTCTGGGGACAGCACTCCCCATGCACACACACACACACACACAGGGAAATGTTTGCTGCTGCTGGAAACGGGCTGGAAGAAGAAAGAAAACATGCAGGCACACACAAAGACGTTGGCTTTTTTTGTTTAATCTGACTTGGACTCTGCTGAATTGGTTCATTGTTTGTGGGGGAATCTGAGCAGAATTAATGACTGGCGCAGGCAGGAAGAGGCTCTGTTTGCAAATGCAGTGGCCAGACATTCTCCAAGATCTGTAATCTAATTTAGCTTGGAGAGTTAATGATTTTAATGATTTGTTGTGATCTCAAAACAACTGTTAGGAGATAAATCTACATCATTAAACCTATTATGATGTTTTGCTTCATTTAGCAAATGGTGTTTTTTGTTCTGAAGACGCCCACATTTTAAACAAGCAGAGGGTCAGCTGCTGATGGTGAGGAACAATTTATTCCCAGCTCCCTTGGAGACTGAAATGAAAGGTGTCCTTGGGAAAAAAACCAATTCCTCGCAAATGTTATTGACTGTTTGCTAAGAGCAGGCTTAGCTGGGGCTGTGGGGTGTCAGTGCGAGTGCCTGGGACCAGCAGACAGGGCTCCTGCAGACAGTTCCCTGGTGGGAGCTGCAGCTCCTTCTCCAGGAGCCCCTCGGGACTGCCAGGCTCCGGGAGCCTCGGGCACCCAGCAGCAGCCAGAGAGAGGCGCCAGCACCAGGGAGCCCTCGAGCAGCTTGGGGGGTTTCACTCCTGGCCTTGGGCTCCCCATCCCTGGGATGTCCCAGGCCGGGCTGGACAGGGCTGGGAGCACCCCTGGGCAGGGGGGGTGTCCCTGGGTGGGATTTAAGCTCAGTGAGCCCCCCCTCCTGCAGGACACGTCCATGGGGACAGCCAAGAGCCGCTGACACCTCCCCCGGCTCCCTGCTCCTGCCCTGCTCCTCTCCTCTGCCCCGGCACCCACCTCAGGTGGTCTGGTTGGGGCGGGAAGGGACCTGAAATGGTTGGGGTGGGAAGGGACCTGAAATGGTTGGGATGAGAAGGGACCTGAAATGGTTGGGGTGGGAAGGGACCTGAAATGGTTGGGGCGGGAAAGGACCTGAAATGGTTTGGGTGGGAAGGGACCTGAAATGGTTGGGGTGGGAAGGGACCTGAAATGGTTGGGGCGGGAAGGGACCTGAAATGGTTGGGGCGGGAAGGGACCTGAAATGGTTGGGGTGGGAAAGGACCTGAAATCCCACCCAGAGCCCCCCTGCCCTGGCTGGGACCCCCCCACAGCCCCAGGGTGCTCCAGCCCCAATGTCCAGCCTGGCCTGGGACATTCCAGGGATGGGAACCCTCAGCCTCTCCAGGGAGGTTCCTGGACAGGTTTGTGTAGGGCTGGCACCAAAATGCGCGTTTAACTGAGAGTGGCTGAAGCACAGACAGATCCTTCCACCCTCTGCGCCTCCTCCGTGCCCCAGCACAGCTCCTGTGGTGTTTTCTGAGAGCCCCGTCCAAGGGAGGAATGATGAACCTGGCTCTGTGTTCTTAGAAGGCTGATTTATTATTTTATTATCTATTTTATATTAAAGAATGCTATACTAAAGCTATACCAAAGAATAGAAAAAGGATATTTACAGAGGGCTAAAAAATACATAAATTAAAAAATAAATATTAGCCTTCTGATATTTACAGAAGGCTGAAAAATAAACAAATGAAAACTCGCGACTCTCTCTCCAGAGTCCGACACAGCCTGACTGTGATTGCTCATTAACTCAAAACAATTCCCATGTTGGGTAAGCAATGTCCAAACACATCCCAAAGCAGCAAAACACAGCAGAAGCAAATCAGATAATTATTGCTTTCATTTTTCCCTGAGGCTTCTCAGCATCCCAGAGCAAAGTCCTGGGCAAAGGGATTTTTCAGAGAATGTGACAGTGACACGGCCTCCACCAGCCTGCCCTGTTCCAACCCTGTGCTGCTGGCTGGAGCAGGGAGGGCAGGGCAGGGAGGGCTCTGTGCTGCTGCCTTCCTGCACCAGGTATTTACACAGCACAGAGCAAACACAGCCCCTCTCCCCGCAAGCTGGAGCAGTCCATTACAGCCTGACTGCATTTGCCTAAGCTGAATATTTTATACCTTTCAAACATGATGCAAAGGGAAAAAACCCATTCTGTAAACAGCAGCGTCTGGGGTTTTTTCCTTGCTCAGCTGCTCTTTATTCCAGGGCAGGGAGGGGGGTCTGGGTCTCCAGTCTCACCCAGCAGCCTCACCAGGAGCCTTCAGCCTGGCACAGGGCACATGGCAGGGACAGGAATGTGTGATGGTGTTCACAGGGGCCCAGGGTGAGGGAAGAGACGAGGATCTGACTCCATGTTTCAGAAGGTTTGATTGATTATTTTATGATATATATTACACTAAAACTATACTAAAAGAATAGAAGAAAGGTTTTTGTCAGAAGGCTGGCTAAGAATAGAACAGCAAAGAATGATAACAAAGGTTTGTGGCTTGGCTCTCTGTCCGAGCCAGCTGACTGTGATTGGCCATTAATTAGAAACAACCACATGAGACCAATCCCAGATGCACCTGTTGCATCCCACAGCAGCAGATAACCATTGTTTGCATTTTGTTCCTGAGGCCTCCCAGCTTCTCAGGAGGAGAAACCCTAAGGAAAGGATTTTCCATAAAAGATGTCTGCGACAGGAATGCATTTGTGGGAGTGGAGCACCCTGTGGGGCCTGGGCTCTGCCCTCAGAGCCCCTCTGACCCCCCCACGCTCCCTGGGGAGCACAGAATGGTCACTTTAACCACCCAGAGCAGGGAAAACCCAAAGGAAATCCCTTTGTATTGCGTTTGTCTGGGGGAAGGTTCTTTCTTCACCTCTGAACATGGGGAATGTGTTTTATTTCCCACTGTGACACCCCCAAATGCAGCAGCTGAGCTGTGCTGGGACAGAAAGTTAGGTCCTGTTAGGAGCATTGGGTCAGCCCCAGGGTTCCTGTTTTGGGTTAGGGTTAGGGTCAGGGTCAGGGTTAGGGTTAAGGGTCAGGGTTAGGGTTAGGGTTAGGGTTAGGGTTAGGGTTAGGGTTAGGATTCAGGGTCAGGGTCAGGGTCAGGGTCAGGGTGAGGGTTAGGGTTAGGTTTAGCAGGATCTGGAGCTGTGCTCACCCTCTGTGCTCCAGACACACAGAAAGCTCCTGGGCAGGGTCCCCACCTGGGTGGCAGCTGTGTCTGACACTGCCTGCAGCTCCAGACAGCTCTGCATTCCCTGCTTTATGAGGAAAACCTCCAAGTCCATAAAACCCCAAATCTGGACACTTGTGTGAGTACACAAACAGCCCTGCCAAATGAACAGAGCTGTTCCAGCCCGGGTGGGAACACACACGTGTATAAAACACTGGAATGAGGGGCTCTTTCCAATCTGGAGTTTAGCTGGAGTTCAAGGTCGTCTTGGGCCACCCAAGCCCTTCCTCAGCACCGAGCCATTAAACTCTGGCTGGGAATTTGGGCACACAAAACATCTGGTGCCACACTCCAAGTCAGTGCATGTGGATGATAAAATAGAGCTGGAAATGGGCAGGTTCCATGGCTGTTCTTGCCAGGAGATGCCAGTGAAGATGGGGTGCTGTCTCATGGGGACACCCCCATGATTTCCCATTTTCCTGGCTGAAATGAGACCCCTGTTCATCATTCTGGCCACCATTCCCCTGCCAACTGTTGCAGCCATGCCTGGCTGTGCTGTGATATGCGGGAAGTGCCCTCCAGGTAGAACAAATGTTGGTTTATTTGCTGGGTGAAAATTCGTTAAATAAATCATAGATTCATCGTGGCACAGGAAATTAGCAATAAGCTGTGCCTGGAAGGTTGGACATATTGTACTTCAAAATAAGCAGGAGGCCACTTTGCAATTCAAAGGAGATATATTGGGAAATGGGAAGGCACATCTGTTAATCATTTTTCCCAATACCCAAAAGGTCCCAGCAGAGCCCTGCTCCAACACTGAGTGCCTCTTTTAAATTTTTAAATTGGCTTCAATGCCTCCTCTGGCAGGGGAAAGGCTTGGGAGCTTGTTCTGATGTCCTTGGCTCTGCTGGGAGTGGGGCTGGACTGTCCCCATTGGGGGAGTCCATTATTATTATTATTATTATTATTATTATTATTATTATTATTATTATTATTATTATTATTATCATCATCATCATCATCATCATCATCATCATCATCATCATCACCATTATCATTATTATCATCATTATTATTGTCATTATTATTGCCTTCCCCTCTCTCTCAGCAGCACGGTGGCCATCATTGGGCTGGCAGGGCTGAGGCCTGGGCTGCTCTTTATTTGACAGTTGCTCCTGAGTTTCCCTAGACAAGAACCCATGGAAAGGCTGCTCCTGAGAGCTCCCTCCCCATCCCCATCCCCATCCCCATCCCCATCCCATCCCATCCCCATCCCCATCCCCATCCCCATCCCATCCCATCCCATCCCCATCCCCATCCCATCCCATCCCCATCCCCATCCCCATCCCCATCCCATCCCATCCCCATCCCCATCCCCATCCCATCCCATCCCCATCCCCATCCCCATCCCCATCCCCATCCCCATCCCATCCCATCCCCATCCCCATCCCCATCCCCATCCCATCCCCATCCCCATCCCATCCCCATCCCCATCCCCATCCCCATCCCATCCCATCCCATCCCCATCCCCATCCCCATCCCCATCCCCATCCCATCCCATCCCCATCCCCATCCCCATCCCCATCCCCATCCCCATCCCCATCCCATCCCATCCCCATCCCCATCCCCATCCCCATCCCATCCCCATCCCCATCCCCATCCCCATCCCCATCCCCATCCCCATCCCCATCCCCATCCCATCCCCATCCCCATCCCATCCCCATCCCCATCCCCATCCCATCCCATCCCATCCCATCCCCATCCCATCCCATCCCCATCCCATCCCCATCCCCATCCCCATCCCATCCCATCCCCATCCCCATCCCCATCCCCATCCCCATCCCCATCCCATCCCATCCCATCCCCATCCCCATCCCCATCCCCATCCCCATCCCATCCCATCCCCATCCCCATCCCCATCCCCATCCCCATCCCCATCCCCATCCCATCCCATCCCCATCCCCATCCCCATCCCCATCCCATCCCCATCCCCATCCCCATCCCCATCCCCATCCCCATCCCCATCCCCATCCCCATCCCATCCCCATCCCCATCCCCATCCCCATCCCCATCCCCATCCCCATCCCCATCCCATCCCCATCCCCATCCCATCCCATCCCATCCCATCCCATCCCCATCCCCATCCCCATCCCATCCCATCCCATCCCCATCCCCATCCCATCCCCATCCCCATCCCATCCCATCCCATCCCATCCCATCCCCATCCCCATCCCCATCCCCATCCCCATCCCATCCCATCCCATCCCATCCCATCCCCATCCCCAGCTCACACAGGCTCTGCCACCCTCCCACACTCGCAGGGCTCCTCCTCACATGACAGCCAGCAGCTATCATTATTTTTTTCCCCCTTAAACTACCCAGAGAAGGAAAAAAAAACCCATGAAAGAAAGGCCAGAGCAAGTTCAGCTGAAGCAGAAGTGATGCTGGTCGCTGCAGGGCAGTTTGAACTGAACTCCAGTGGAGTTTAGATAAACAAGGATTAATTATCTTTCTGTTAGTCTGGGAGGCAACTGATAGCACATATAATTAAATTATTTCGCTGTTACTATTTTCTGAATGCTTAACCAAGAAGCAGAATAAAGGTAGTGGGGTTTTTTTTTTATTATCTGGCAGAATAGTTTCATGTTCAGAATATTTTGTTTTACTGTATTAGCTTGTGTAAACTGTGGCACTGGATGTTTCCTTTTGCTTTTATTTGCCCATCGGGTCGTTTACTTATTGGAATTGAAGTCAGAAGTGGTTTGCTCTCCCAAACAGCCCTGAATTTCTAATAAATATGTAAATAACGCATCTCTGAGCTGCTGCCCTTGGCACTCGGAGCTGCCTTTTCCTCGGCAGTGGTTGGTGTGCTGTGAACACACCCTTGCTTCACTTGGAAGGAATCTCCATGCTGGGAGCCCTGCTGGGGCTGCAGAGGAGCTGGGGACAGCAGAGAGCAAACCCCGAGCGCAGGGACAGCCCTGGGAGCTGCTCCTGGCCCGGGAAATCCTCATTGTTCCCCGGCAGGAAACCTCACCCGGAGGCGCTGCCACGGGGAAAGGGGAATTTCAGCAAGGCCTGGCTTTGCTCTGGTGGCTGTGATGCCCTGGAAACTCCCTCACCCCCCAGTGCAGCTGCAGCAGGGACTGGGAGCACTGGTGTGTGCGGGCAGGGAGAGGGACAGCGAGGGGACAGCCCGGGCATGGGGAATCAGCAGCAGGAAGAGGCTGATTGATTCCTCAGGGATGCTGGGGCCTCGCGGTAAAGGAGATGTGCAGAGATGAAAGATGTGCCAGGCACAAAGTGCAGCCATGGGGCAGGAGGGGAGCATCCCATGGGACAGAGGGGAGAAGGAGGGAAGGATCCCATGGAATAGAAGGGAAGGAGGGAAGGATCCCATGGAACAGAGAAGGGAAGGAGGGAAGGATCCCGTGGAATAGAAGGGAAGGAGGGAAGGATCCCATGGAATAGAAGGGAAGGAGGGAAGGATCCCATGGAATAGAAGGGAAGGAGGGAAGGATCCCATGGAATAGAAGGGAAGGAGGGAAGGACCCCATGGGACAGAGAGGGACAGGAGGGAAGGATCCCATGGAACAGAGAAGGGAAGGAGGGAAGCATTCCATGGAATAGAGGGAGGAAAGAGAGTAGGATCTCATGGAACCCAGAGGGGAAGGAGGGAAGGATCCCATGGAACACAGAGGGAATGGAGAGAAGGATCCCATGGAATAGAGGGGCAGGAGGGAAGGATCCCATGGGACAGAAAAGGGAAGGAGGGAAGGATCCCATGGAACACAGAGGGAATAGACGGAAGGATCCCATGAAACAGAGAGGGGAAGAGGGAAGGATCTCATGGAACCCAGAGGGGAAGGAGGGAAGGATCCCATGAAACAGAGAGGGGAAGAGGGAAGGATCTCATGGAACCCAGAGGGGCAGGAGGGAAGGATCCCATGGAACAGAGAGGAGAAGGAGGGAAGGATCCCATGGAATAGAGGGAATGGAGGGAAGCATCCCATGGAATAAAGGGGCAGGAGGGAAGGATCCCATGGAACCCAGAGGAGAAGGAGGGAAGCATCCCATGGAATAAAGGGAATGGAGGGAAGGATCCCATGGGACACAGAGGGAAAGGAAGGAGGGAAGCAGCCCATGGCTGCACAGCCCCTGCGGAGGGGCAGCTCTGGGCGCTGTCACCGCTGCGCCTGTCCCTGCCCAGCCAGGCCCTGCAGGGCTGGGGCACAGCCCCACAGCCCAACCTGCCCATGCTGGGCTGCTCCTGGCACGGACTGTGCCCGGCTCTGCCCTGTCTGTGCCCCCATGGGGCCAGCGAGGGGCTCTGGGCCCTCTCTCTGCCTCTGGGGCCACCCATTTGTCCCTTATTCATTTATTCATTTCTCTATTTAATTGTTTATTTATTTATCTATTAATTTATTATTTATCTATTAATTCATTTTTATTTTTCTATTAATTTATTTTTTTATTTATCTATTTATTTATTTATTTATTTATTTATATGTGGGGAGAGCAGAAGCTCACGAAATCTCCTTGCCCTGTGCCCCCATGGAGACTCAGGAGGGGCTCTGGGCCCTCTCTTCACCTTTGGGGCCATCCATTTGTCCCTTATTCATTTATTCATTTCTCTATTTATTTGTTTATTTATTTATTTTTTATCTATTAATTTATTTTTATTTCTCTATTAATTTATTTTTTTATTTATCTATTAATTAATTTATTTATTTATACGGGGGCAGAGTAGAAGCTCACAAAATCTCCTTGCCCTGTGCCCCCATGGAGACTAGGAGGGGCTCTGGGCCCTCTCTTCACCTTTGGGGCCATCCATTTGTCCCTTAATAATTTATTAATTTCTCTATTTATTTATTTATTCATTTATCTATTAGTTAATTTATTTATTTATTTATTTATCTATCTATTTATTTATTTATCTATTAATTAATTAATCTACCTATTTATTTATTAATTTATCTATTAATTTATTAATTTATTAATTTATTTATCTATCTATCTATTTATTTATCTATCTGGGGGGAGAGCAGAAGCTCGTGGAATCTCCTTTGGCACTTCAGCAATGAGAGGATGAACCCCTGAGCCCCCCGGGCGCTGTGGGACCCGCGGGTGCAGGGCGCAGGGAGCGATTCCACCCTCCCCGTGAGCATTTCCACCTCTAATGGCAGAAGGATGTTCTGCGCTCCCGGCGCTTTATCAACACGCTGCCCTCCTGTAGCCACTTGGCCTTTGGAGATTATTTTCCCAGGGAAACTGTCATCACGCAGCTGATTAATTACTCTAATAATCATAATTTTTTTTTTAATAAAACACTCTCTTCCCATTCATTAACTACATTGCAGGTAGGTGACAGTGGTAATTATTCTCTGGGAGTACTTCTGAATTATCTTTTCTAATCCAGCCCGTGCTGACATTTTTGAGAGAAAAAACCATTTTGTCTCTCTTTCATGAGCGGGGTAACATTTGAATATGCAAACAGTGTCAAAGCGTGCCCTCAGGATGTTTTCCTGAACTATGATTTATGAGCTCTGGCCATTGTATTTGCTATCAGAGACCCAGAAAGGTCATTAGACAAAGAGGTTTTCCCTGCAGGGGTCCCTTGCCATCTTTATCTTCTGATATTTTAATTTTTTTTCCCAAAGCTTCACACAGGAGAAGTGCTGTGAGTTCCCCCATATGCTTCTGCTGCTTATTATTTATTTATTCACGACGGGGAAAGTCCTGCGCAGTGCTGCAGGCACAGAAATCCACATTTGCAAACCTCCCAGAGCAGATCTGGTCGGGCCCTGCCCACCAGGGCTCCCAGGTGTGCAGCACACACTCAGCCCATGGGGATTTTGTCTTTGGGAGTGGGAATTCCCAGCTCTGCTCCCTCCCGGCCCCTGTGCTCACACATCATGGCTTTGGGCAAGGGCTGCCTCAGGGAAGAGCAGGAATGGGGCAGGACTGCAGATAGAGATGGATCCACCCCTGGATGGAGCAGGAATGGGGCAGGATTGTAAATCCAGATGGAGCAGGAGTGGAGCAGGATTGCAGATCTGGATGGAGCAGGAATGGGGCAGGATTGTAAATCTGGATGGAGAAGGAATGGGGCAGGATTTTCAATCCACCCCTGGATGGGACAGGAATGGAGCAGGATTGCAGATCTGGATGGAGCAGGAATGGGGCAAGATTGCAGATAGCCCATCCCAGGAATGGGGCAGGATTGGGGCAGATGGACAGGAATGGGGCAGGATTGCAGATAGAGATGGAACAGGAATGGGGCAGGATTGCAGAAGAGATGGAGCAGGAATGGGGCAGGATTGCAGACAGAGATGGAACAGGAATGGGGCAGGATTGCAGATCTGGATGGAACAGGAATGGGGCAGGATTGCAGATACAAATGGAGCAGGAATGGGGCAGGATTGTAAATCCAGATGGAGCAGGAATGGGGCAGGATTGCAGATCTGGATGGAGCAGGAATGGGGCAGGATTGCAGACAGAGATGGAGCAGGAATGGGGCAGGATTGCTCTGCCTCTCCCAGACCCTTCCCCAGCCCCTTTCCCCTCCCTGCTCACTCTCCAGCCCCTCCATTGTTGTTTGTTTGGGGTTTTTTTGAGTGGCCCACAGCTGGACATTTTTCTCAGCAGGGGAAGAACCCATGTTGAATCAATCTTGCCTCACCAATTAAGGAGAAATAATCAGCTTTGTGTACACATTAGTGTAACTGGGAGTGTTTACCCAATGTCTGTGTGCTCCCCCAGCCTGCACAGCTGGCTGAGCATCACCACATCTGCAGGAGCTCCCCTGACACCAACCTGGGCACTCCCAGGAGTGCCTGTCCCTGGTGATTTACTCAGAAATCCACATTTCACCCCATGAGAGCCAAGGGGAAACACAAATATCAAATTCAAAGGACAGCTGAAAAGAACAGTGGGTGTGAGGGGCTGCAGCGCACTCAACCCTTCCAGGCCCTTTTTTCCCAACTCATCTTTCTTTTCCAGTGGATCAGTAACCTCTAACAAAGGATCTGTCCTTTCTAATCATGCCCTGCTTGTGCCATCCCCTCTCCACACAAACCCCATCTCCAGCAGGAGCCCCAGGGCTTTGGAAAAGTCTTTTTCAGCAGAATGATTCCATTCCAGCCCAGCCCCTGCCCCTTCCACTGCCACTCACATCACCCAGCTGCAGCGCCCTGCAAATCCAAAGTGACAACAGAGCTCCAGATGGGTTTGTGTCCATGCGGCAAAAACAAAGAAGGGAGGAAATGAGGATTTCTGTGTGCTTGCTTGTGAAATGTTAATGGAGAATCTCCTGTTTGCACCATTGCTGCTGGACCTGACTGCTTTGTTCCTTTAGCCAGAGCAGGTGACTGACACGGAGAGTGACAAATATTTGCTGTGGCAGATGATTTCTGCCCAGGCAGGAGCCAGCTCCCCTGCAAGCGCCCTGGCTGCCAAGCTCTGCTGCTCCATTGTTCACTCTGAACGTCTGGGCAGGTAAAGCTTCACACAGCAAGCTCTGCCCTAGCATTTCTGTTCCTTTCTTCTTCTTTTTCCTCCTGAGTTCAGGATACCTCGCTCACTTTGATTTCTCTTTTGCTACAAACCCCAGCTCTGCTGAAGCCAATGAGAACCTTCCCTGTGGGAGCAAAAAGCCATTTTTACACTGAATTTGGGCTAAAACCAAGTAACCCCTTTTGATAAAAATACAATATGCACTGGGTACACCACAGGTTTGAATTCCAAATCTGACAGACTTTGGACACCCTCTCTGTGATCTATATGAGCTATAATTCAATACATATGAGATATATACATATGCTAGATACATCTATATCAATATATAAATTATAAATCAATATATAAATCAATATATATGAGATACATACATCTATTAGATACATCTGTATCAATATATAAAAATCAATATATAAAGTATAAATCAGTATATAAATCAACATATATGAGATGTATACATATATTAGATACATCAATATCAATATCTATAAATCAATATATAAATTATAAATCAATGTATAAATCAATATATATGAGATATATACATATATTAGATACATCTATATCAATATCTATAAATTAATATATAAATTATAAATCAGTATATAAATCAATATATATGAGATATATACATATAGTAGATACATCTATATCAATATATTTAAATCAATATATAAATTATAAATCAATATATATGAGATGTATACATATATTAGATATATCAATATCAATATCTATAAATCAATATATAAATTATAAATCAGTATATAAATCAATAGATATGAGATATATACATATAGTAGATACATCTATATCAATATCTATAAATCAAGACATAAATTATAAATCAATATATATGAGATATATACATATATTAGATACATCTGAGCCCACATAACTGTTGATTCATAGGAACTCTCCTTACACCCTGAAAACCATGATTGGGATTTATTTATGCTCCCACCTGGAGCTGGAGCAGCTCAATAATGGAGCAATTAAGTGCAATTTTATATATGCTAGATGATTTAATAAGCATATCACAGTCAGTTATGGAATAAGCAGTAAAACACTGCTGGGTGTATAAAGCATCAGCTGTAAGATGAGAACTGCGGTTGTGCGGGGGCAATAAAAATCCAGATGTTGTTCTGCGCTTCCATTGCTCCATCCCAAAGTCCTCGGTAACCTTGGCAGAGCTCTCCAGGGGTGGGTTTGGCATTTTTAGAGGAGCAGGGAGAGCCTTGGGCAGGGAGAGCCTTGGGAAGCTGCTCTGGAGGAGGGCAGGGCTGGGATGAGCAGGGTGGGGGGCACGGACACATTTTGTGAAAAATCCTTTCGTTAGGGTTTTTCCTCCTGAGAAGCCTCAGAGGAAAGGAAAAACAATAATTATCTGCTGCTGTGGAATGCAACAGGTGCATCTGTGATTGGTCTCATGTGGTTGTTTCTAATTAATGGCCAATCACAATCAGCTGTCCCAGACTGTCTGGTCAGTCACCAGATTTCCTTTCCTTTCCTTTCCTTTCCTTTCCTTTCCTTTCCTTTCCTTTCCTTTCCTTTCCTTTCCTTTCCTTTCCTTTCCTTTCCTTTCCTTTCCTTTCCTTTCCTTTCCTTTCCTTTCCCCTTTCCTTTCCCCTTTCCTTTCCCCTTTCCTTTCCCCTTTCCTTTCCCCTTTCCTTTCCCCTTTCCTTTCCCCTTTCCTTTCCCCTTCCCCCTTCCCCTTTCCCCTTCCCCTTTCCCTTTCCCACCTTCTGATGGAATCCTTTCTTCTATTCTTTTAGTGTAGTTTTAATATATCATGTTCTTTTAATATAATACATATCACGAAATAATACATCAGCCTTCTGAACCATGGAGTCAATATTCTCATCTCTTCCCTCGTCCTGGGACCCCTGTGAGCACCACCACAGGTGAGCCCTGCCCTGAAGGAAGCAGCAGCTCCCATATGTTATGCATTTTAATGTAATATTCATTTTAATATTTGCCAAAAGCCAATCACAAAATACGCATTTTTCACAAATGCACCGAAGCAGCGAGTTCTCCATCCTGGGTGTTTCCTGTTCCATTCCCAGCAGGACAGGACAGGACAGGACAGGGGGATGGAGTGGGCTCTGAGAGCCCCTGCTGGGCTCAGGATGGAACATTTGCTGTGGGAATCCACAAAAATAGAGGGTTTTGGGAAAACCTCCATTATTAAGCTTCAACCTCCCTAATATCTCGCTAGATAAACTTTCTGTAGCTTAGAGAGCTATTCAGACAAGCGTTAATACCCAGACCATTGTTCTATTTGCTTTTCCTTTTCTACAGTTGAAACACTTTTTCTGCTGACCAATCTCACGGCTGCTGCTTAGGTCTGCTCACAGCTCTGCTGTACCTGAGGCCTGCATCTTGCAGCTTTCCCAAAACCCTCTGATTCTGTAGATTCCCACATTTGCCACAACGCCTCTCGCACATCCAGGGATTCCTCACCAGGACCAGGGCAGCCCCACCCTGCCCAGCAAAGATCTGCAGGTGATCTGCTGAAATTCAGGCTAGGAGAGCCCCCCAGCACCCCCTGCTCAATGAGTTTCTCTCACCAATAAAAGGTTATTGTAAGAAGTCGAATGGAAATGTATTTGTGTTTAACAATTAAATGTAATTGGCAAGTGCTAATGGCTCTGTGATCGCAGAACTGGGGGAAAAAGCAAAGAGGAAGAAGCCAGTTTGAAGGGACTTTATCTAATTTCATTTTAATTAGATCCTTTTTCTAACTGAGTTTCTAATTTTTCAATTAGCAATTAGCAGCTGCAACTCATTCTGAGCGTCACGAGGTGCCAGAGACACTAATTACACCACAGGAGTAGGAGGCTGAAAATGAGAAATAAAATTATCCATGAATGTTATTAGAAGAAAGGAATGATTACATTCTGTAATAATATACTGATGTGAGCCTAATTAGATTGAAGGATTGGGGGGAAAATAGGAGATTTACAAATGGAGTCTGTTCAGGAGCTCGCAGGTCACCTTTTTGGCATTGATGATGCCCAGGTGCGCATGGCTGGGAGCAGAGGCAGCCAGGTTGTCCCTGCAGGCACCAGCGCAGGGCCCAGGGCTGCAGGGAGGTCCTGTTGGGCATCTCCAGGATCCCAACATCACCTCCTGCACCTTTGCTCTGCCCCCCATAGATGGACAGACATCATTCGCCTTGGTTTGGGATCCACAGCTGGAAGGAAACACCAAAAAAAAAAGGAAATACAAGAAATAGAAATACCAAAATATCCTTTTTTTTCATGGTTATGGGGTTACAGCAGTCCCCACTGACAGCAAAGCTCCACCCAGGCCCTGAACTTCCCTCAGGACAAAGGAGGGTCTGGGGAAAAATGATTTATTCCCAGCAAGAGGGGAAGCAGGGCAAACCCAGGAAGAGGCACTTGATAGCAAAGAGGGAGCTTTGCTCCGAGTCCATTCATCTCCCCACTTAAAACACTCCAATTTTTCTTTATGAATCAATAATCTCTTACAGCTGATTTAATAAAGGGGGTGACCTCTCTCCAGCTGCAGTGTGCACAACCTGCAGGCTGGAACCACTGCCAGGGACCCCAGGAATAAATGATTGCATTCAAATGTGGTTCTTCACGGAATTTATGAGCCCCCATTCATCCCCGCGCCCGATTTGTCTTTATATATCTCACAGCGTTTGCCACTAATTATATTCCTCTCTATCACCTGGGCTCCCCAGTTAAGGGCTGGGATTGATGCTGGACATCACTCACTCCAAAATGGACCAGGAGGGTTTGTCCCGCTGTCCCCCCATTGCTCCTGTCCCTGTCAGCATCCTCAGCCCCAAAACCCTTCTGAGCTCATGGAGGATGCAGCAAGGGCTCTGTGATAAGAGAGGGAAAAAACAGAGAATTTAACCCAAATTCTTCCCCGTCAGTTGGTGGGAAAGGGTGAGGGGAGTGCCCAAGGAGCAGCACAGCATCCCCTGCCTTTCCCTGCAGCCTCACAACATTCCCTGAGTGCCCAGGGACCCTCCCCATGTACCCAGAGACCCTCCCCATGTGCCCAGAGACCTTCCCCATGTGCCCACAGACCTTCCCCATGTGCCCACAGACCTTCCCCATGTGCCCAGGCACCCTCCCTGTGTTCCTAGGGACCCTCTCCGTGTGCCCAGTGACCCTCCCCGTGTACACAGAGACCCTCTCCGTGTGCCCAGGGACCCTGTGCCCAGAGACCCTCCCCATGCCCAGAGACCCCCCCTCTCAGAGACCCCCCATGCCCTGGGACCTCCCCATGTGACCCCCCGTGTGCCCAGAGACCCCCCCCAGACCCTCCCTGTCAATGCCCAGAGACCCTCCCTGTGTGCCCAGAGACCCCCCCCATGTACCCAGAGACCCTTCCTGAGTGCCCAGAGACCCTCCCCATGTGCCCAGGGACCCCCCCTCAATGCCCAGAGACCCTCCCCCCCTCAATGCCCAGGGACCCCCCCTCAATGCCCAGAGACCCTTCCCATGCCCAGAGACCCTCCCCATGTGCCCTGGGGGCTCTGCAGCCACAGCCAGAGCCTGGCTCCCATCTCCAGCTCGGGCAGTGTCATGGATAAACCCAGCCTATAAATTAATCTTGCATTTAGAAGCTGGTTAATAGTTCTGGCCCATCATCTCCTGCCAGAAATCTGCTGCATCTGCAGAGCTTGAGGGAGTAAAAAGGAAATAAAAAAGAGGGATGAAGTACTCAGGAGCACTCTGCTCTGCTCTGGAGCTGCACAGGCAATATTTCCAAGAGCTCCACAATAAATTTGAAAGCCTCAGTTTCAAAAAAAGCCCGTCAATCACCCCAGGCACTTCCACTCCACACTCATTTAAGACTTCTTTAAAAAATGCAAGAAGTCCCTGCGTTAGCCTCTACAAAACCAGGCAGTTTCTCTCTCTGTGTCCAGGTTTTATTTCTCCACCAGGACAAGGCCAAGCTCTCAGGCAGCCTCCTCCATCCCCGTGGCCACCAGAGCCCCTGCCCTGTCCCCTCTGCATGTCTCTGCTCAAATTCCTCGTGCCAGCAAACCTTGGGGCTTTGTGTTTATTCTTGGGAGCATCGCAGGGCCAGGCCACGAGGCTGTTCTGAGGAAAATCATCACTTCAGATCCAGCTCAAAAGGGCTCCAGATCTCCAGGAGGCTGCACTTGTCACCCAGATAAAACATGTAAATAAACAGATGCTTGCCTGGTGGGCTGTTTGCAAAACAAACTAATGATTTCTAGCAGGGCTCCTCGCAGCGGGGGCTCGCTGTGGAGCCAGGGCCCCATTGGGGCAGCGTGCAAACCCAGGGCACACAGGGAATGTTTGGGAATATTTCTGGGTCTGCTCCGGGTGCCCCGAGCCCCAGGGCAGCGCTGACTCTGACCCCCATCCATGGAGAAAGTTTCCTAAACTCCAGAATAGACCGGAATCCACAAAACTGTGGAATAGATTATAGAGAGCAGTGTAGGCACATCACTTGGTGAGAAATCGAGGGTTTGGGATTTTTGGTGTGCAAGATGGAGGGCACAGGGTGTTGTCCTGGGTTTCTTCTTCTTCTTCCTCACTGACTCTGACCCTCATCCATGGAGAAAGTTTCCTAAACTCCAGAATAGACTGGAATCCACAGAAGTGGAATCCATAATCTATAGATTATAGAGAGCAGTGCAGGCGCATCACTTGGTGAGAAACTGAGGGTTTGGGATTTTTGGTGTGCAAGATGGAGGGCACAGGGTGTGGTCCTGGGTTTCTTCTTCATGCTTCTTCTTCCTCCTTCTCCAAGGGTTTGGGTGGCATTTTGTAATTGAGCAGAACAAGTCCCCATTGCAGCTCTTTGGGATCAGTTATTGGGTTAAAAGGGAAAATAATCCAGGTGTCAGCTTTTAATTGGATGGTTTAGTCTTAAAAGACCTTGTACCAAGAGACTGTTGGTGTTTTGTGCCTTCTAATGAAAAGCTGCTGAACTCACAGCAGTGAGACTGTTTTAGTGATAAGAAATGATAAACACCTGAGTCTGAACATGAACTGTCATCTCAAGGGCCTTCAATCCAGACCCAGAGAAACCCAGAACTGGACAGTCAGGCACATGCTCCCTCCCTGCCCCTTTCCACCCAGCCAGCCCTGCCCTGGACCTGCTTCTCCTCCCTCCCAGCCTTGCAGAGAACCTCACACTGCCAGCAAATATTTCCTCCTCCTCCTCCTCCTCATCTGACACCCAGCCAGCAGGGAGCTCCTGGTCCAGGGACCCCAAACACAGCTCAGGGACCCCAAACACAGCTCAGGGACCCCAAACACAACTCCCATCCCCAGGGACCCCAAACACAGCCCAGGGACCCCAAATGCAGCCCAGAGATCCCAAACACAGCCCAGGGACCCCAAACACAGCCCAGGGACCCCAAACACAGCCCAGGGACCCCAAACACAGCCCAGGGATCCCAAATACAGCCCAGGGATCCCAAACACAGCTCCCATCCCCAGGGACCCCAAACACAGCCCAGGGATCCCAAACACAGCCCAGGGATCCCAAACACAGCCCAGGGATCCTAAACACAACCCAGGGATCCCAAACACAACCCAGGGATCCCAAATACAGCTCTCATCCCCAGGGACCCCAAACACAGCCCAGGGATCTCAAACACAACCCAGGGACCCCAGACAGGGACCCCAATCCCCAGGGACCCCAAACACAGCTCCCATGCCCAGGGCTCACAGCAGCCAGCCCACACTGCTGTTCCTGCCCTGTGCCTCAGCCCTTCAGCAGCCAAGCTGCTCTGCCTCCTCTTTAGAATCTCGATATCCCCGTGATCTGGTTCTGCCGAGGTGGATTCCAGGAGGGTCCAGCAGGGGAGAGGTTCCTGCAGCTCTGGGGCTGCCTGGGCTCTGCCGAGGCTCTGTCCCACCCAGCCTTGCCCGGCTCCCTCCCCTCACCCAGCACTTTTATGGACTCCTAACTAACTCCAGCAGCCAAAGGATGTGTCATGGAGTGTTAAACTTTATGGAAATTCTCCTGGAGAATAACATCATTTCACGCTGCATTACTCCACAATGACCTGGTACTTGAACAATTAATTTTTAAGGTGCAGCCTTTCTCTTCCTGTGCTGTGTTTAGCTTTTTCCTAAACCATCAACAAGGCCAGGATTCCTTTTCTCTCCCTTTATGATCTGAGCAGACAGTTAAAACCTCCCAGCATGTGCTGCACTTCCACAATCCATCATGCAGAATATTCTGTTTGAAAACAGAACGAGGAAGGGGAACCAAACTGCTCCAGGATTTACCTTAATTATTTCTACCTCATGAATCTGCTGCCATTTCTCAGCCTACCTTATTTTCTGCTGAAAGTCTTCCAGGCTTTCCCAGGATGCACTGAAGCCAATCTGTTCATCAGAAATGGCAATCTGCTGTGAGCACTCACTTTAGGTCTGGCAAGCAGCACCCAAAATATTCCCACTGCTCCGTGGGCATCTCCTGGGGTTTGTATTCTTTCTTTCAGTGGTGCCCCCATACATTTCCAAGGTTTAAAATCTATTCTCCCCCCTGCAACCTTAGCAGCCAGCTGCCATCGTATTTCCATGGGGCAGGACATGCGTAACCCAACTTTCCACCCACAAAAATTGCTGAAATTTTCCTTTGACTTTATGATTTTTCCACGTTTGCAATTTCTATAGAACTGTGCAAAACAAGGATCAGCAAGTCATTAGAGCATGCCCTTCAAGCCATTTGATTTCATGGGGGAATTAAATTAATCAGGCTGAGAAATAACTCCCTTAATGTTGGACATGATTCTCTTCTGCTACACAAACCTCGCGCCTTAGCTCTGCCATCTGCATATTAAATTGGGGGGTTTTGGTCTCCAATCCCTTCAGGGCGCCCTTGCCACCCTTCCCCTGCCATGGATGAGCTCTGGTGTGACCGTGCTCACAGGGGTTTTGGATTGGGGAAGAGACGGGGATCTGACTCCATGTTTCAGAAGGCTTGATTTATTATTTTATGATATATATTACATTAAAACTATACTAAAAGAATAGAAGAAAGGATTTCATCAGAAGGCTGGCTAAGAGTAGAAAAAGAAGGAATAACAAAGGTTTGTGGCTCGGACAGAATCTGAGCCAGCTAGGCTGTGATTGGCCATTAATTAGAAACAACCCCATGAGACCAATCCCAGATGCACCTGTTGCATTCCACAGCAGCAGATAACCATTGTTTGCATTTTGTTCCTGAGGCCTCGCAGCTTCTCAGGAGGGAAAATCCCAAGGAAAGGATTTTCCATGAAAGATGTCTGCGACAGAAGAGACAGGAGAGAAGCTTTAGCTCTGAACTCTCACACACACGAGGCTGGGGCTGCCCTGGGTGCCCCAAACCATCCCTGCCCTGCCAGGGCTGCAGCGGGGAAAGGAGAGGTGGGAAATGTTCCCGTCACGGGAAAAGGGAGACGGGAGTCAGGAGGAAAAGTCTCTTGGAACAAGCTGGCCTGTGCAATGAAGATGTTGTCTGTCACCCAGGGAACGTGTCAGGCTGGTAATTATTGCCAGGCTATTCCGTGGCTCCAGCAGCCAAAACGCTCCCATCAAACTGGAGCACACGGAGCCTGTCAGTCACAAGCCATTTTTCAGTCTCAGTGACTTTTGATGAAAAATGCAATTTACAAAAAGGAATCAACATTTCCCTTGCAAGACATCAATAAATGACACTCTCGGAGATGCTCCAGTACCTTACAAGCACTGCAGAGCTCAGATCCCTTCAGCATTTCCATGTCTGCTGGGATTTTGGCTGGAGCACAATTCCCTGCTCTCCCCAGGGCAGAGTCACGGGGTGGAGCCCTGTCCAAGGGAATTGCTCCTGTCCAGGGGCACTTTCAGCTCGAATTAAACTGACTCTGCTTCAGCTCTGGAGCTGCTGAACCTCCCTCCCCTCCTGCACTGAGAACTGGGTGCTTGGAGCTGAAAAACAGCAAAGCAAATCCCTGGCAATGCCCCCCTGGCACGGCTGGCTTGGAGGGTTGTGTTTATAACTGGGCAGGAGTTAACTAAATGTGCTGTGTTTAACTGGGCAGGAATTAAATATGCTGTGTTTAACTGGGCAGCAGCTAAAGGTGCTGTGTTTAACTGGACAGAAATGAGTTAAAGGTGCTGTGTTTAACTGGACAGGAATTAAAGATGCTGTGTTTAACTGGGCAGGAGATGGTTAAATGTACTGTGTTTAACTGGACACCAGGTAAAGGCGCTGTGTTTAACTGGGCAGGAGTTAAAGGTGCTGTGGTTTAACTGGGCAGGAATTAAATGTGCTGTGTTTAACTGGACAACAATTAAATGTGCTGTGTTTAACTGGACAGGAATTAAATGTGCTGTGTTTAACTGGACAGGAGTTATATGTGCTGTGTTTAACTGGACAGGAGTTAAAGGTGCTGTGGTTTAACTGGACAGGAATTAAATGTGCTGTGTTTAACTGGACAACAATTAAATGTGCTGTGTTTAACTGGACAACAATTAAATGTGCTGTGTTTAACTGGACAACAATTATATGTGCTGTGGTTAACTGGACAGGAGTTAAAGGTGCTGTGTTTAACTGGACAGGAGTTAATTAAATGTGCTGTGTTTACCTGGACAGCAGGTAAAGGTGCTGTGTTTAACTCGAGAGGTGGCACTGTCACCCTCCGATCCACCGTCACTTTTGGAAATCTATAAATGCTGGAGTCAGAAATTAAAAATTCTCTTTTTTACCTTGAAAGGAGCAGCGTGCCCTTGTGTCATTTGGTGTCCTGTAGTGACACACCGGGACACCAGAGTGGGGCTGGCACTGCAGAGCTCCCAGAACCCCTGGGCACGGCCCTGCCTGTGGGGTGAGGGCTGGAGCTGAAGGCAGGGCTGGAATTCACCCTCTGAACAGAGTGCCCGGCACTAAAGCTCACCCGGGAGCTCCTTTGGTGTTTGTGCCTCCGACTGCGTGTGTGGGAATGGTTTGTGTGGGAATGGTTTGTGTGGGAATGGTTTGTGTGGGAATGGTTTGTGTGGGAATGGATCGTTTACCCATCGACTCCAACTGCTAATACAGTTCCACGGAATGCAAAGTATAAATCAAAATTACTGGATCGTTCCAGCTCTGTCTGAGCCGTTGTTTATGTGGCATTTTTCTTCTCGTGCTCCTGCGCGGCAGCAGAGACACCATCAAATGATGATGTAGTGCAGACACCCACCAACAGCTTGGCAAAGTGCTGCCAATAAAACCCAGCACGGTTAATTATTTTCTTAGTTATACAAAGCATAAACACTAATGAAGAGAAAAGGCTCTAAGAAAGGGCAGGTACAGCCAATCATCGGATGAGTGATGAAGAAATGAAATCACTTCTAATTAAAAAGAAAAAACCCCTCAGAAATGCCTTTGCCTGCATCCCGATGGGCGCAGCCTGCCCTCAAACAAAGAGGAGGAGCTGAGGCATTGATCAGGATGGGACGTGGGATGGGACAGGTCTGGGGGTGCTGTTTGTGCAAGGCAGAATTCTATTGAGACCCAAAAAAATCAAAAAAAAAAAAACCACCAAAATTATGGAAAAAGAATCCATGCCAAAAGAATCCATGCAAAATGATGGAAAAGAATCCAAGAACAGACATTTTCCCAGCGGGAAACAATCCTGCTGCAGCCTTCACCAGGCACGAGCCAGACCTGGACTGAAACTCCAGACGGGGCTGGGAGGACAGAGGTGTTTCCCGAGAGAAATCAGGAATATTTGGGAATAACTCATCCTGCCCAGGCAGCAGCTGGGATCTGGCGAGAGCAAAGGGAAGGGAAGCTACAATGGAAGGCACAAATCAAAGCCCTCTGCAAACCAAACCCTGCTGTTCATTAATCCCAAGTTAGCACACTGAAATAAAGCAGCGGTTGATGAATACCCCTAAGTAGCACTGGGGCTGAGTGAGAACTCCTTGTTAATGTTGATTTTGCAGGGCATTAATGAGAACCCAGCCTCCCTGCTCCAGGGGTGCTCCTGGGATTCTGCTCTGCTGCCCTGGATGGTGGAGAGGACACTTGAATTTACACATCCCAGCTGAGGATATTGCCACAAATGTGTGTAAAGGTGAAAACAGAGGCTGTCAGGAACATGCATAAGGATCCCTAACTAATATTGACAATTTTAAACTGAAAACACAGATTTGCCAACAATGGAGCTCAACCTCTCTAGGACACACCATTAAATTTTATAAAGTTATCCTTGTCTGGAACACACAGAGCATCATCTCTGGGCAGCACCTGGTGTTGAATAACCCAGAATGATGTACAGGTTATATGTGTGCTGTTGAATAACCAGAATGTTGTACAGTTTATCCATGTGCTGAATAACCAGAATGTTGTACAGGTTATCTGTGTGTTGAATAACCAGAATGTTGTACAGGTTATCCATGTGCTGAATAACCAGAATGTTGTACAGGTTATCCATGTGCTGAATAACCAGAATTTGTACAGGTTATCTGTGTGTTGAATAACCAGAATGTTGTACAGGTTATCCATGTGCTGAATATCCAGAACTTGTACAGGTTATCCATGTGCTGAATAACCAGAATTTGTACAGGTTATCCATGTGCTGAATAACCAGAATTTGTACAGTTTATCTGTGTGCTGAATAACCAGAATATTGTACAGTTTATCCATGTGCTGAATAACCAGAATTTGTACAGTTTATCCTGTGTGTTGAATAACCAGAATTTGTACAGGTTATCCATGTGCTGAATAACCAGAATTTGTACAGGTTTATCCATGTGCTGAATAACCAAAATGTTGTACAGTTTATCTGTGTGCTGAATAACCAGAATGTTGTACAGGTTATCCATGTGCTGAATAACCAGAATTTGTACAGTTTATCCATGTGCTGGATAACAGATGTTGAAACAGGTTATCCATGTGCTGAATAACTGGTGAATTTTACAGGTTATCCAGTTTCTTTGAATAACCAGAATTAATCCAGTTTATCCATGTGCTGAATAACCAGAATTTGAACAGTTTATCCGTGTGCTGAAAACCCAGAATTTGCCACAGGTTATCCATGTGTGAATCAGAATTTGTGCAGTCTCTGCCTGAATAACCAGAATTTGTACAGTTTATCCATGTGCTGGATAACCAGAATGTTGTACACGTTATCCGTGTGCTGAATAACCAGAATTTGTACAGGTTATCCATGTGGAAATTAAGAATGTTTAACGCTTTATCCAAACTGCTGAATTCCAGAATTTGTACAGGTTATCCATGTGCTGAGTAACCAGAATTTGTACAGTTTATCCATGGGGAGACACAGATGAAAAGGAAAAGGTGATAACTGAACAGCACTGGTGGATATCAGAATCCACCAGCAGTTTCTTTTGTATTTTTAATTATTAATCCACCAGGCTGCAGCAGGGCTGGAAGGGTGTGCCCCCAGTGCCCCACACCCAGTGTCCCAAGTGTCCCCATTGCCCCAGTGTCCCCAGTACTCCCCACCCAGTGTCCCCAGGATCTCTGTGCTGGCATGTGGAACAAGTGAAAGTGACAAAACCCCAGTGAAATTAAGATCCCAGTGTCCCCAGTGCCCAGGGCCCAGTGTCCCCAGTTAGCACAGTGAGCCCCAGTGCCCACACCCAGTGTCCCCAGTGTCCCCAGTGTCCCCATCCAGTGCCCCCAGTGCCCACACCCAGTGTCCCCAGTGTCCCCACCCAGTGTCCCCAGTGCCCCCACCCAGTGTCCCCAGTACCCCCAGTGTCCCCATCCACTGTCCCCAGTGTCCCCAGTGTCCCCATCCAGTGTCCCCAGTGTCCCCAGTGCCCCCAGTGCCCACACCCAGTGTCCCCAGTGTCCCCACCCAGTGTCCCCAGTGCCCCCACCCAGTGTCCCCAGTGTCCCCAGGCAGAGCTGGCTCAGGGTGGCAAAGCCCAGCTGCATTTCTTTGTTTGGGTTTCAGTTCCTTTGTTTCCTCAGGAACCTCTTCCCCCCTGATCACACCGAGTTTGCCGTTGCCATCAGCTCGCCAGTGGAATCTCGAATTTCCGTTCTTCAAATCCAGATTTTCAATCCCAGAGCATCAGCCCTTCCCTTGAGTTGGAAGGGACCTCCGAGCTCCTCTCGCTCCATGGGCAGGGATTGCACCCAGGGAAGGGTTTTTGTTTCCCAAGGGTTTTGTGCTCCATGGATTCACCCCATTGCAATCCTCACACAGATTGTAGTCTGCATGTTTTTTTTCTGGAAAGGGCTTTTCCACAACTTTTTTGGGTGTCAAAGGCCGTTATAATCAGCATTTTCAAGTTAATTCTTCTATTTCTGACTGCTGTAATTTGAAAATCTCTGACTCAGCCACAGCCATCAAAAGCAAAGCTCCAGTAAATGTGATTGTGTGCAGGAAGCTGACAGTGATCCTAACAAAACATGATCATTAAACATCCCCAATAACAACCCAATCAAACATTTCCCTGTGAAACGTGCACCAGCAAATCTGGAGTCACTTTTGCATTCTAGAGGCAAACAGAGCTTCCCCATCAGCTGATATCCCCTTGTTTGTTCGTTTGTTTGTTTGTGCGGGGAGGTTTTACAAGCGGGGCAATCCCTGCTGCATGAGCACAAACATTTGCATGCCCGGATCCCGACCAGGAGCTGCTTTGGCTCCTCTGGCTGGGCTGGAAAAGCTCTAAAATGGCTTTTCCTGGGGCCTGGCGGGCCCTGCAGGAGGGTGGCACCGCTCTGAGCACAGGTTCTCCATCTCCGACATTTCCTCCAGTGACACAAGGTCAGGCAGGCAATGAACGGCAGAGCACGGCCATGAAAAATGGATATTAATGAAGTGTGCCGATGAGTAATAATGCCGTCAGCGAGCTCTGATAACAAACACATTCCCCTAATAACATCTTCAATTACCTTCATCAACGCCCGTCCTGGCACTCAGGAGCAGAGCCCCAGCAGGTTTGGGCACGCTGGACTGCCCCCAGCCCGTGCAGGGCAGTGCTCCCTGGGGATGCTCACAGGGGGATCAGGTGCATTCATCATCGCTTCTCAGCTCCGTGTGCCTCCGTCCTGTCACCGGGAGCCTGCGCGGGGAGTGGGAACGCTGCACCGCTGGGACGGGTGGGCTGGGAGAGGAGCAGAGCCTGCCCGGGGCACAGGGGGGCAGGGGGGCAGGGGGGGCAAACCTGGGGGTCACAGGGGGCACAAACAGGGCTCAGGGGTCCTGCAGGGGGCCAGGGGGCACAGGGGGCACAGGGGGCACAGGGGGCACAAACCTGGGGGTCGCAGCACAAACAGGAGCTCCTGGGTCCTGCAGAGCTGCCCGGGGCACAGGGGGCACGGGGGGCACAGGGGGGCACAGGGGCACAGGGGGTCCCAAACCTGGGGGTCACAGCACAAACAGGAACTCCTGGCTCCTGCTGAGTTGCCAAGGGGGCACTGGGGGTCCCCAATCTTGGGATCTCCAGCACAAACAGGAACTCCTGGCTCCTCCAAGCTGCCAGGGGGCACAGGGGGTCCCAAACTTTGGGGTCCCCAGCACAAACAGGAGCTCCTGGCTCCTCCTGAGCTGCCAGGGCGGCACAGGGGGTCCCAAATTTGGGGGTCTCCAGCTCAAACAGGAGCTCCTGGGTCCTGCAGAGCTGCCAGGGGCACAGGGGGGCACAGGGGGGTGGGGGGCACAAACCTGGGGGTCTCCAGCACAAACAGGAGCTCCTGGTTGCTCCAAGCTGCCAGGGGGGCACAAGGGGGTCCCAAACCTGGGGGTCTCAGGGTAACCAGGTTCCCACAGCTCTGCAGCAGGACCTGAGCAAGGCCAGGAGCAGCAGCAGCCCAGCCCAGCAGATCCAGCAGATCCCAGCAGATCCAATCCAGCCCATCCCAGCAGATCCATCCCAGCAGATCCAGCCCAGCCCAGCCCAGCAGATCCATCCCAGCAGATCCATCCCAGCAGATCCATCCCAGCAGATCCAATCCAGCCCAGCCCAGCAGATCCATCCCAGCAGATCCATCCCAGCAGATCCATCCCAGCAGATCCAATCCAGCCCAGCCCAGCAGATCCATCCCAGCAGATCCATCCCAGCAGATCCATCCCAGCAGATCCATCCCAGCAGATCCATCCCAGCAGATCCAGCCCAGCAGATCCAGCCCAGCCCAGCAGACCCAGCCCAGCCCAGCTGTGCCTCCCCAGAGGAGCCAGGCTGCAGCAGATTTCAGGGAACTGAAATCCTTTATTCAGGTTTAACCCAGCAGTGGCGCGGACACCTCCCTCCAACTGGCTCTCAGGAACTGGGGCCTGTTCTGGAGAAGAGAAGGAAATTTCCAAGGAGAGGAGAGGTTATCAGTCAGCAGAGCC